>CM053770.1:3846401-3873614 GCA_028658325.1 Potorous gilbertii | reverse complement strand
TTCATTGAATTATTGAATATTTCAGTACCCAGTCTATTGCTGTCCCTTCAGGTTGGATGTGGAGGATATGATAAGTGATAAGGAAGAAAATGACAACATAGGTCAACCATCAGCGGGACCAGCACCAGGAAATAGGACCACGTCATAATCTTGGGTCCACACCTCAGTCATAGACAACAGAACCCTACATGTCTTCCTTTGTAATGAAATACAGAGGGCAGCCTGGGTCAGTAACTAGAAAGATGACTTCCAGTCAGGAAGACCTAGGTCCAAATCCCAACTCTGGCACATGCAATTGAATTTGGCAAACAATTATTGAGTACCTACTGGATGCCAGGCACCACCTCAGGCTTTGTGAATATAAAGACAAAAATGAAATGATCCTGTCCTCAAGGAAATTACATTTTTCACTTCTTCAAATCAATGACCAGCCCAAGGAGTCATGCAAAGGGAGCAGTGTGACTTTACAGTGTGATGATACATTCAAATCTTGTTAACTTTATAGAAAATCCTTCATAATTCTTTTTGAGGTAGCTAGGTAACACAGTGGATAGAGGGTTGGGCCTGGAGTCAGGAAGATGTGTTCAGATCTTGCCTGAGACACTTATTAGCTGTTTGATCCTGCGCGAGTGATTTGATCTCCGCTTGCCTCAGTTTCTCCCACTGTAAAGTGGAAATCATAACAGCATCTACCTTCCAGGGTTGTTGTGAGAAACAAATAAGATGATATTTGTAAACCACTTAGTACAGCACCTGACACATAGCAGGTGCTATGTAAATGTTTCTTCCTTTCCCCTTCTCAGGCTATTTTTGTTATCCCAGGAAGCGTTCAGGTCTGAGTATTTCAAATACAAGTCCTGGAATGGATAATTAACAGCAACCAAATGAATATGACTGTAAATTTATCTGTTACCCTGACAGAGAACAACAGACACAAAGACACAAAGAACAAACAAATAAGCCTTTCCTGACAAACCTGCTTTTTTGTCAGAGAAGATGTTTCCTTCTAGATGACAATTTCCCATTTAAGGAGCCTGACTTTGGACACACAGATCTGGACAGGCCCCATAAGTGCTAATCCGGGATATGACAATGCAACAAGAATGCTCTTGTTTGAAACAACCCTGAAACAGAAACATCCAGTTGGTGCCCTGCCTATAAGGGTCTGGAAGCACCAAACCTTTCTACTTCCTGGTTTTCTAGTAACAAGTAGAGAAGGGGAAGGGAAGAAACATTTACATAATACATACTATGTGTCAGATGGTATTCTAAGTACTTTACAAATATCATCTTGTTTGATTCCCACAACAACCCTTGAAGGTAGATGTTGTTATGATTTCCACTTTACAGTGGGAGAAACTGAGGCAGGCAGTGATCATATCAGTTACCCAGGATCACACAGCTAGTAACTTCCTAATGCTAAGGGAGGGTGAACTTTGTGGATCCTCCATCTACCTCTGGAAGGCCAAGTGAGTTAGAGACTCCTGGCATTTGGGAATGACTTACTCATAGCACAGACTTTCTGGACAGTCATCTCACAATTTTTTTGCTGTAATGAAGAGTAAATGTCTGAATCATAAAAAAATCTAACCTGCCATTGGAAGTTGAACCTTAGTTACAGTTTGCTGTGATCAAGTCCAACTTTATAGCTGAAGAAGCTAGAAGGGCCCCCAAGGGACACAGTGAGCCTCAGAGGCAAGAACCCTAGTCTTCAGCCCCCAAAGCCAAGGTCCCCTCCACACATCATACTGCCTCCCTGGTACTTTTCCTTTCAATCTCTCACCAACTCTCCCCAATATCCGAGCAGTCGCCAAAGCGCGGCACATCTTCCATTCATGCCTCCGTTTTCCTTCCTGTGTTAATCCAATTTGTCCAGACACCCATTGTCACGATGGATTACTGTCATTGTCTTCCACCTAGTTTTCTTGTCTTTAGATTCCCAACTCTTCCTTATCAGCTGATTTTTTACTTCCAGATTATTATTTAAAATATCACCGCCTTTATTCATACGAAATCCTGATCAATGGCTCTCCATTTCAATAGAATAAAGCAAAAACTACTTTTCCTGGAATTAAAAGTCTGCCACATTTGAGACTCTGCCTACCTTATCTCCATACCCCACTGTGTGACCTAGTCTCCCCAATGCTTAATGACATAAGGCTGCTATGTACCAGCTAAATTGATTTCTCTCTGCTCATGGAACAACCATTCTTATCTATATTTTAGAAGGGATTCTTGTTCAGAAAGCAAGTGGGTGGGATGACCATGGAAGTAGTTCCCAGGTATGAGAATGGGAGATTATGTGAATCTTATTCACTGTGTGTCTTTGCTTATATCATTCCCTATTACATAAGAGTCCTTCCTCCTCCTTTGTCAAATGAGAGAATATAGGCAAAGTACTTGACAAACCATAGAGTACTTGAGAAATGGGAGTTTCTGCCACTGCTCTTGCCATCACCTCACTCACCAGCCAAAGTCTGACCATTCCTTTAATGCCCAGGTCAAGAAAATGTGGCCCCTCCACAAACTCAAAAAAATTCCTCTTTTCTTTGAAAACTTGTGACACTTATGTGCTTTACCACTCCCTTTTCATATTTCTTGCTAGTAATCTTTTGATGTACATGACTTGCTGCTCCTCTATTTTGTACCTCTGTTTTGCCAGCACCTAGTGCAGCACCTACACAAGTGCTTGTTGACAGGGACAATCATGACATGGGAGGGAGGTATACACCAGAGAATCACGTGATATGAAAATGTTCCAGAAATTTACCTGAAAGTTAATAACACTATTATGATATGAAGACATTTCTGTCCTCTGTTCGATTTTTGGTTACCATTTTTCATTCATTCATTAAAGAATCATTTATTGAGCACTGAATAGTTGCATAGTAGCAATTTAGTTCTAACTCCTATATGTGTTCATTTACCCTGACAATATACTTTCCAGGGATAGCCACATACATGATAAAGTTGACACATTCAATGCCAGAGCTAGTTCAGTTTTTGGGAGACTCCAAAGGAAATTGTGGGAGAGAAGAGGTATTAGACTGACCACCAAACTGAAGGTCTACAGAGCCATTTTGCTGACCTCATTATTGTATACCTGTGAAACCTGGATAGTCTGCCAGCACCATACCAGGAACTGAATTGCTTCCATTTGAATTATCTTAGGAAGATTCTGAAGATACCTGACTGTGATCCTTTATCTAGCTGAACTGCTGAGCATCCCAACTCTACTACAGAAAGTGAAACTCCGATGGGCTGACCACATTGTTTGAATGCCAAACATACATTTGTCTAAAAAGACTATTTTACAGAGATTTACACAAGGACATGCTCACATGGAGATTAGAAAAAGTGATATAAGAACACTTTCAAGGTGTCTCTGAAGAATATTGGAATCAATTATGAGACATGGGAGACACTGGCACAGGATCACCCAGCATGGTGTACCCTCATCAAAGAAGGGATGGAACAAAACATAATTAAAGTAGCTCAAAAAAAAAGTGAGATGCACAAATTTAGAGCCATCTCCACTCCAAACATTCATAAGGACTATTTGTGCCTGACCAGTGGGGTACACACTGTACCTTAATCCTGACATAATGATGTTGACTGTCCCTTCAAGCACCATGAAGGACAAAAATCATGTACTGAAAGCACCAAGGATAGTGCCAGTCATTGACTCAGAGCTCAATCTATGTGCTAGAACTTAGTTTGGGACAATACATGAATCATAGCCTAGTAGAGGATCCAAAGAGTCAAAGACTAGGCAAATAAAGAGAATTCTTAATTCAGGAGAAAACGAGACATGGGGAAGCAGGCTGAGGCAATATGAAATACATACGCAAACTATTTCTCTAATCCTTTGGAAATGAAGTTGAAAAATGAATCTTGAAAATAAAGATGTAACTTGGAGAATATTTTCTGTCCCCCTCACCCCTGGCTCTCAGACTATTCTCCTTTTCCCAAAGTGAGCACAAAGGGAGGAGGCACGTTTTTGTCTTCCATTTTTATTTCAGGCTAGGATGTCATATACGTATGCAATAACCAATGAATAATGGAAATGAATTCCAGTAATGTTCTACCCAGTGGTCCCTCTCATCCCTTTGCTGGCATTCCTGAGAACCTTGTTATTCTTGTGTCATTTCTTTTTGTTTTCTTCAGGTCAACAACTTTTATTGGGATTGTGGATTATATTTATCTAATTGTGGTCTGCTAGGATTCCCCTTATTTTTTCCATGAGGAAAATGTTGCCCTAAGTCCACAGATAAGAATCTTGGTCCTTCATGTGGATATTGACTCCCTTTGCCACAGACTGATTTTCCTCATCCTTATAATAGGCAGGTTTTTTTCCTTAAAATTGCATGTTCAATTAAAAAAGGCCAGTTTCATGCTCACAGATTTTTTCTAGTTTTGAAACAATTCTTTTGACATAAGCAACATTTCCTGACTGGGGACTGCCTGACTGTTATACAACACAGATATCTCACTAGTGCCTGGTGCATAGGCTCTGTGGCAAAGTGATTTTACTCCTTTTGAAAAGAACAATAGTCTATGTAAGAAGCTTAAGAGAATACTATAAAATTGTGGGTTTGGCCCAGCTGAGACCAGCTCTGAGTGGGAGAGGGGAAAAAAGGTTTGGAGAGCAGTTACTCAAATGGAGACTTTTTATGGGCTGAAAGTTTATTTTTTGAGAAATTATCTTTAAAAGTGAATTCTGGACTCTTGCATGAGCCCATTTCACATGAGTCAAAATAAAAGATAAAGTCCTTTCTCAATGCAGGATGGTCACAGGACATTGACACCTCACCAATATTCCAACTATCCTTGATGGCACAGTTCTATATCCTTCCTCTATCATTTTCATGTACGTACCTAGATTCAAGCTGAAATTTTGTGCCAAGGCGTTGACATTAAAATAGTGGAAAAAATTAAATAATGAATGGATATCTAATTGAGCTTATGAAAATGCTAGCCACTATTAGAGATGAGAGAGATAGAGAAAGAGAGAGAGAGAGAGTTTTCCAGGCTCTTGAATCTATACTGATCATTTTGGTCTGTGAATCTGCTGTTTCCATTTGAGTCATCCTCTTCAGGCCATCGGCCTTCAAATATTTCCATTGCTGATCTGAATGTCTTCCTTTGGACTCACTCCTTTCTGGAGACATATTTTCAAACTGAGTAAAAGGCATTGGTTTCCATGTGCTGGGCAACACAGCTTGCTGGCTCATTAGCAAAGATCAGTCTATTTGATCCTCTAATTAGTATGTATTTGTCCCACTGTTATTAAAAAAGAGAGAAAACAGAATTTGGGGAGATTGGAACACAGGACACATATGTTTTGATCAGATGAAGAAAGTAACCATGGTTTTGAGTACAGAATCTGCTTCTCTTGGTAGGTTAAGCAGCAGAAAGCCCTAATTCTGGATCACTAGAAATAAACTTTAGGGTGCTAGTAGGTGAGGGAGAAGTAGGGTAGAGAGAAGACATCTGAAGAGGAGACTGAAATAACATATTGAAGCTCAGATCTCTCTCAGCCCATCACCATCATCAGCACTCATGACTTCAAAATAGCAATGAATGTATGGAATAAAGTTAAAGAATGACCATATGTGAATGTGCATACACACATATAGGGAAAGAGAGAAAGACCAAATAGGAAAAAATTCAGTAGATACTGAAAAAATAAGCAAAGAGAAAAGAAGCCGTGTCGAAATAAATACCATGAAGTGAAAGTGAGAGAAAAAATTGCTAAAGGAAGGAATGATATTGCATTAATAGTCATATACCCCCCAAGAGAAGATAGAGCAAATACAACTTCCTGAATGATTCAGAAATTCAAGGAAAGAACTAGAAGACATACAGATGGAATGAAGGCCTCTTAGAGAATAGAGAAGGAAGCCATTATGCCATTCTGGCTCTTGGGGCTTACCTAATGCTGGCAGTGCAAATGAAATAAAAGAAGGGAACTTGCTATTCACTCTCAGTAGGAAAAGAGAACGGAAAATGTATTTTCCCAAGCAGAGCATGTGACCCAAGCCAGTGTGACCTCTGGCCATCGTGGAATGACCTTAAAGGTTCTTGTAATCTCCTCTGAAAGTGTTCTTGCCCATTAACACTAACTCCCAATCATTTTCTGATTCTGCTGGCTACAGAACAGTTTCTAAAGGCACATAAATTCCAAATTCTGCCAGAAATGGCAATAATTAGCACCAAGGTTGAGATTGGCAGCAGCAGAGGAGACAGAGGGCAGCCTGAACCAGAGTTCTTGTCATCTTCCTGATTTGCTCCTCACTCACCATGATTGTTACAGGGCATAAGACCAGACCTCAGTCCCAAAACCGACAGTGACTGCTCCCATTTCGGTCCTACCTTGTTTCAGTTTTAGCACATAGTCCGGGGTGATGGGAGGCAAAGCAGAGATTTAATTTATTTAGCTTTTAAGTGACAAAGGAAACAATTAAAAATAGCCCTTAAAAGAGGGTCAATTAATATTCATGAATTGTAAAATCCACAAAGAATTAGGTATCAGTGTCATAGTGCAACTATGAGCGTCAAAATAAATGGGAAAGAGAACCCTACTAAAACTAAAAGTCACTATTAGCAGTGCCCATGAAGGCCTCTGATCTTTGGTGAATTTCTCATACCTTCTCCAGAAGTACCTAGGTGTTAACTTCAAAAATGTTTGGGAACGTGAGAAAGGCTTGCATTTACAAGTGACCAATTTATTAGGATCTCTCCAGTACACTGCTTGGCACATGTCTATTGAGGGGAGGCAACAGAGTGTAACCAATGAAACATTGAACCCAGAGTCAGGAAGGCTTGACTCTCTTCACAGATCCTTCCTCCCTCTGGGTCTCTGGGTGACACCCTGTTCAACCTCAGGTTTTTCACCTAAAAAGTGGAGAAAATAATAACACCACCCTCACAGGGTTTTTGTATACATGTATCTCTATACACAGATATATATATATATATATATATATGTAATACATATATAACTTTACATGTATATATAAAATATAATCAGAGCTAAATAAAAAAGGATTGTGGTGGTAGTAGCAGATTAATCTGTTTCCAATCCAATTTGATACATCCAGAAATGTCTTAACCTTTAAAAAAGTCATATGGAAATTATCATGCTAATTTCAGTTGAATTATGCTAATGAAATATAATGTGCTATTAGAATAACACATTATGTATATCATATACCACATATATTTCACGTAACTCGGTGGTACAGGGCAGAGTGCTGGCCTCAGAGTGACGAAGAACTGAGGTTTCAATCCTGTCTCAGGTACTTGCTAGCTGTAGGTCTCTAGGCAAGTCACTTAAACTCACCCTGCGTAGCTTACTTTCTTCATTTGTAAAAAGGGGTAATAGCACCTGCCTACACAGCCCTGGAGAATCAAAGGATATGTAACATATGCAAAGAATTTGCAACCTGAAAATGGGGCAAGAAGGGAAGGGAATATGCATTTCTTAAGTTCCTGCTATGTGCTGGGCACTGGGCTAAGTGCTTTACATATAAATGTTGCAAATAAATATTTACTAAATGCTAGTTATATGGGCCCATCAGTCAGCCTGTGATAATGGGACCACCTATTTCTATTGGTGGAGACCTAAAGGATATCCAATCTGACCTCCTTCACTTTTACAAAGAGGAGAGAGTTGTTCAGTCACATATATTTGTTACAGAATGTTTAGCCGAGTCCAGATTTGAACCTGAACTCTCTGACCCCAGATTCAGCCAACATTTCGCTCTGCTTTGGGATCTTCTGGGAACATATACTCATGAAGCACCTACTATGTGCCAGATGCTGGAGATGCAAAGCCAAAAACAATCTCTGCCTTCAAGTAGCTTACATTCTACCCCTGCATCTGGCAAGAAGTGGAAGACTGGAGCTAAGAGTTTGGTTTCTGCTATGGAAGCTTCCATGGGTCTTAGACAACAATTTATAGTGACAAATTCCTTTCCTCACATCCTCCCCTAACAGCCCTGCTCAGAGAACTCATACTTGACTTGGATCCCATACAAATGAGATGGAAGGGTTTAATACACTGTTCCTTTACATCTCTTTTCTCCTTGCTCTGTTTTCCCCACTCCATCCAACATTTTCCTCAACAACACTAGGGAGGCCACAGGGACAGCTGTAATGAATACTGAATGAGCTCACAGGGCATGAGCGAGCAAAGGGAAGGAGATGAGGCATGTTCCTCTACTTGTCTGTTACAAGATTGTGAGCAATCTTACAGCAGATATCCCTGATGAGAGGTTCTGGATGGTCTTTGTAAGCTACAAGCAGGGCTTAGTGGCAGCTGTAGCCTGGATTCTCAACAAATCAAGACTTCCTCTCTGACTCCCATCTGAGACTCGAGAAGTTATCAAGGAGTCAGGCATCTACAGGAGCCAGTGTGAAGCTCAGTGCTGCCTCTGAACATATAAACAGGCATTCTGGAAATGTTTCAGTGACACTATCTGAGGGATGGAAATGAAATTCTCCACCTTAGATAAAGTCTTACATGCTGCCCTTGATAGTTCCACCAACCCCCAGACTCTCAGAATGTTTCCAATCTCCTTTGACATCAGCTGGCTCTAGATGAGGAAACCAAGGCTTGGGCAGTAGTACAGAGAATTTCCAGGTCAGTGCTCACTCCATTCTCCACAGGGAAGGAGGCATCTTCTTTTAACAGGACTAAAACCAGGCTTTTGTTTAGAGATCAGTTCATTGCATATATGGGAATGACTGTCAATTGTATGTGGGACTGAGAGTGATTTATAGACACACAAGCATGTGGCCAGGGTCACAATATACCCCATAACCTTTCTGATCCAGGTATTGACAGACTACATAAAATGTCTTGATTTTCCCAGCTCTGGCTGATTGAAAGACTGAGTATTTATCTTCAAATTGTACAGTCACATCCATTTTAGCAGAAGTATGGTTTTTATTGTTCAAAATTACTAAATCCAGTCTTAGGGTCTCTCCCACTCCTAGAACTGTCAAGTTGACCTGTACCTCAGATGCCTTTGACCAGTCTACTTAAAATAGCATTGTGCCATCAAGTAATGGCCTCACCCAACTGAGAGTCTTAATGGCCAGGGACCAGAGATGTGTGGGAGTGTTTTATTTGATGCCCCACATCAATGATAGTGCTTATCTCCGGAACCAAATTGTCTTTTCCCATTCAAGGAGATGCAGTCCAGCCTGGCTCTGTTAAAAAATTCTAGCTGTTCACCAGGCAAAGAAATCCTTCCTGCTGAAGTCACTGAGGTGACTACACTTTCCTCCAGTCAGGTTTGCAGACTAGCTGCTGTTTAGAATAGTGTTTCAATGCCTGTTTGAAATTCTTCCCCACTCCTTCTAGAGCCAAGGGATTATTATTCAGCCACACACACTAGATACTGCTGTTTGCTCTCTATTCAACTGGAATTTTTTTAAACCAATAATTGTTGAGAGGCTATTCACAATAAGGACCAGATGTTGGATGGTACTGCATTCTTGTTTCCAAATTATCCTTCTACAGAGCCTTTTAATAAGTGGCAAGGTCTTCAGGCTGACACAGGCTTCATTCCGTTCCATATCATTTAGAAAATGGTGGGTCAGCCAAGCCCGTTCGACTGATATCAAAAGCCTCATCCCATGATATCCTAGTCCAATGTCTGCTGCTACAACTAATGGTAGAAGAATGGTAGAATTCCCCGTAATGTCCCATTTTAGTACAGGGATTCAAATTAGCTCTTTGGAGGAGGGACAGGCATCTCTTGGCATCTGTTTTAATGGTTTTGTCCAAGAGATTGCAAGTACTATTGGGAACCACGTTATTCTTTTTCTTAAACAAAACATTTTTATTTAAAGTTTTGAGTTCCAAATTCTATCCCTCCCCTCCTCTTCTCTGAGATAGTGAGAGATTATACATGTGCAATTGTGTAAAACATTCCCATATTAGCCATTTTGTACAAGAAGACTCAAATAAAAAGAAAAAACGGAAGAAAGTGAAAATAGCATGCTTCGGCCTGTATTGGAACAATGTCAGTTCTTTCTTTGGAGGTGAATGGTACACTTCATCATTAGTCCTTTAGGATTGTCTTAGACTCTCGTATTGCTGAGAAGAGCTAAGTCATGCACAGTTGATCCTTGTCACAATGGTGCTGTTACTGTGTACAACGTTCTCTTCGTTCTGTTCACTTCACCGTGCGTTAGCTCATGTAAGTTTGTTCAGGTTTTTCTGAAATCATCCCGCCTGTTATTTCTCATAATACAATAATGCCCTATTGTAATCATATACCACAACTTGTTTAGTCACTCCTCAATTGATGGACATCCCGTTGTTTCCTGTTCTTAGTCACCACAAAAAGAACAGCTATAAATTTTTTTTGGTACAAATAAGTCCTTTCCCCATTTTTTGGATGTCTTTGGGATATAGACCTTGAAGTGGCATTGCTAGATCAAAGGGAATGTACAGTTTAATAGTCCTCTGGGAATAGTTCCAAATTGCTCTCCAAAATGATTGCATCAGTTCACAACTCCATCAACAATGCGTTAGTGTTCACATCTCTGCCAACATCCAACATTTTTCTTATTTGTCGTGTTAGCTACTCTGATAGGTATGGGGTGGTATCTAAGAATAATTTTAACCTACTTTTCTCTGATCATTAATGATTTAGAGCATTTTTTCATATAACTATAGATAGCTTTGATCTCTTTGTCTGGAAACTGTTTTATCAATTGGTGAATGACTTGTATTTTTATAAACTTAACTCAGTTTTCTATGTACTTGAGAAATGAAGCCTTTATCATAGATATCTGTTACAATCCCCCCCCCCAAGTTTTCCCTTTCCTTATAATTTTGGTTGTATTGGTTTTGTTTGTGCAAAATCTTTTTAATTTTGTATAATCGAAATTATCTATTTTACATTTTACAGTGCTCCCTATATCTTCTTTGGACCATATCATTCTTAAGAGAATGAGATGCAGGCAAGATGAAAATATTTACTGTGTCTGCTTTTTGCTAGGGAGCCCATTTGGACCCATCCACAAGTTCTAAATCTATAATCATACTAATTTTCATAGCCCTGGCAGAGTATGTGTTATGAAGCCCCATGGAGATTCTGAGTCAAGGTATCCCAAACCAAGAGGCAACATATCTAACAATGGTAGTGACAGCAGTTTCTCTCTCTTTCTCATTTATCCATCTATATTATATGCGTGTGTCTCTCTATCTCTTTATGACATCTCTAGTCTCAACTGGGAGATAATCACGGAGGGAAGGGAGTAGCATTAAGAGGGACCAGGAAGTGCTTCCTGCAAAAGGAAAGATTTAAGCTGAGTCTTGGAGGCAGCCAGGAGAAGGAGGGGAGGAGGGTCAGCATTCTAGGCATGAGGGACAGTCAAGGAAAATGTACTGAAGTGGGAGGAGTGTAGTGTCCAAGAAATAGCAAAGAGGCCAAGGTCACTGGCCCCCACAGTATGTGGAGGTGAGTAAGATTTAAGAAGACAGGAAATGAAGGAAGGGGTCCAAAGAGCTTTAACAGCCAAACAAAAGACTTCACTTTGATGCTAGAGACAACAGGGAGCCACTGGGGTGGACTGAGGAGGCCGGTGATATAGTCAGGGCTGGGCTTTAGGAAATTCACTTTGAAGGCTGAACAGAGGATGGTCTAGAGTGAGAGACATTGAGGCAGGCAGACCCCCAATGATGATGGCAGTGGTCCAGGTGAGAGGGAATGGGGCCTACACTAGGGAGGAGACGGTGTCAGAGGACAGATGGAGGAGTATTTGTGAAATGCTATAAAGATGGCATCCTATAGAAAATGTTGACACCAAGGTTCTGATAAGATAACGTATGTAAAACCTCCACAAACTACCAAATGTTACATAAATGTCACTTTTCCTTATTTTATACCATGTTGATGGGTCTGCTGTGGATAGTATCTCTGTGTAATGTGTTGTATATGAGCGGGTGGAAGCGAAATGGGGCCCAATGATAGGATTATAAATTATGTCTTGTAATAAAATATTTACTACATTACAAAATATCGCAGTATTCTGAGAACAGCCTCTCAGCAAAGTGATCTTTCTGGCCAGGGGACCCCAGGGTCTCAGCCTGGCCATGGCAGCCTGACCACTCTGGCTGATGCTATGCTCTAGTAGAGCACTTCCACATTTTAGAGGGTTCCTGCTGTCCTGGATCATCTGCTACCAAGTGGTCCCAGGACAATGCTCATCTCCCTCATCAATCCCATCTCTGCCCTCTGTAAAGGAAGTACCAACCCCCAAGTACGAGCTGCTCAGATGTGTAAGAGAAGAAGCTCCTTTCCTGGGTGGTCATGAGGGACAAGGGACAGAATGTGTGTGAAAGGCATTGGGAACCTTAAGGTGATCCATCAATGTTAGTGATTTTCCTCATTATTGTTTTTTTATGGCTACTGGAGAGGGCACAGGGGCACAGAGAGCTTGGCTGCTCGGCAGACAGTGGCCCCAAGAGCCAGAGCCCTGAGATTGCTGCTCTTTCTTCAGCTCAGAGAAACTGAGGCAGGGTGGCTAGGCTGGGGTCTTCACATGAATTTAGGAATGAACACAGGTAAGTAAAAAACCTTGCTTCACTGGCTGAGTCTGCTTGCCTACTGTTGTGATTGGGCAGGAAAGTGTAAAACAGAGAGGAATTAACCTGCTTAGAGAAGCAGGCCCTCTGATTGGGGCTGGTTGAGGTTGGGCCTCCCAGGAGTGCTCCTGTTGGGTTGGTGGTTGGTTGATTGATGATCTGCCCAGGTCAGATGGAGAACTGAGTTTTGTCCATGCCCTGTTGTGGAGAGCTCCATATGCCTTTCTCCAAGTCATTGGTGACTTTCTTGTGATGGACAGGTTTGGGACCCCAAACCTTGCCCCAGACTCTGTGGGGTTAAGCCCAGCTTGACCCCTGCTGACTGTCCACAGACCTCTGTCACTAAGTGCCTTTGTGAGCCGGACCAGGTGAGATCCTAGGCCTCAGAGAATAATCATGAATAGGAACCCTTGGGATGCTGGAGATGTGTGTAGAGGCCAAAGCATATGAGCTCAGCAACAGCAATTGAAGGCCCTTTAAAGAACATTTGAGGCCTCAGGAACCCCTCACCCCAACCCTTGAAGCTCTTCCTTCCCCTTGGCAGGTTCATGTGTTTGTAAGACCTGCCATTTGCCCAGAGCCTCTTGTTTCTCTTCCTCCAATGTGAACTGTTTCAGTTTTGTGATTCAGGTATCACCAAGTCCTACCTGGCCCTCCAAATTCCATGGGATGGAGCTCAAGGAGGGCTAAAAAAGCAGTGGAGTATGGTAGAGTGGTGCCTCCCCCTACTACTCTGTATTCATTCTTCATATGTTAGGTACATACTATCCCCCTAGGTAGCGCTATCCCCCGAGATAGAGGCTAAATTCTGAGGGCCAGCATTGTTTCACTTTTGCATTTGTAACCCCAGCACAACACCTAACAATAGGTCAGTACTTAATAAATTCAGGTAGAGCTGAATGAGATCATTGCACTCAGATCTTAGCCTCAAGTGAGACCATGAGCTTCCCCAAGAAGAGATCTTGGCTTCCCTTGATGCCTGATTCTTCAGGCATGAAGTGAGTGTTCAGGTCCCTGAATGAATTATCCTGGGGACATGGGGGATGGTTTGGGGATTTGAGGAAACATGTCCGAAAACCCTAGAATCCAAGTTTGTCTTGGATTCCACCAGCCTAGAGCTTAATATTGATGTGTCGATGTGGGGTCTGTCTTGACAGACTATAAGCTCTCTTAGGGCAGGGATTGTTTCTTTGTTCTTTTTTGTGTGTCTTTGTGTTAGGTGCCCCTATGTTCTTGTCACATAGAAGAATTGAATAAGTGTTTGTTGCTTGTGATCCGATCCGAACCAATGCTCCCAGTTTGGAACTTCTCCCAAGGGTGAGGTGGAGGTGGGGAGGGGAAGGGGAAGGCCCTTCCTAGTGTTACCCTCCTGGTGCCAAATGGCCAGGGAGATCTAGCCTAGTGAATAGCACCGGCCAAAGCAGCCAGTCTAACATACAGGGATGAGGAGCAGAGAGTGTCCAGCCCTCAGCGACATGACAGGAGGACACTATCAGCTGAGGGAAGTGATGGGATGGCAGCCAGGCCTTTCTCAGAGACACCATCCTTTCTCTCTGATTCCATTTGCACAAGAGGGCTAAATGATAACTCCATCGTTTTGATACTTGTGTGAAAAATAAGAAAGCCAAATGAGACCAAGGATGCATAAAAGAAGTTAAACGTGGAAAATCAAGAGGATAAAATGAGCCTTTTAGGGGATGAGCCAGGATGTCTGATAGTCTTCCTCTGCCTTTCAATTTAGCCTCAGTCTCCACAGCTTCCTTCTTTTAAAAAAGATAAATAGAAAAACACACCAACCAACAAACAAAAAACCACTTAGCCCAGGAAGTGCCACTCAGTACAAGGGACCACCCAGCACCTGGCAGGGATGCCCTGATGCCCTTCTGCCTGCTCTTACACACTCATGGCTGGAATCTTAGCAGGAGTGATGGGACATTAAGATCTCATTGATGAAAGCTGTTAAAATGTAAACTCTCACATCAGGTCAAACCACTTGCTGTTGAATCAACAAATGCCTTGTAAATCACTTTCTAATAAGAAAATAATTTCTCATTTATCACTGTCCCTAACTTGATTGAGCTGAAATTAGTGGCTTAGAACATCTGATAAACTCAGGAAACCCAGTGGGCAACGTGTGGACAGAGTGACCTTGTCTCCCTCATCAGAAAGGTTAAGAGTGTCTGTTAGTTTCTGGGCGAAAAATGGGCCTCATTCCATCTGTCAACTGAAACTAAATGAGGTTTCTTTCTTTCTTTTCCTTTTTTCCCTTTTTCCTTATCAAGCCCAGTGGATGATGTTATCCTCTTACGAGACAAAGGCAGATGTCAGGAGGTCCTTCTGGTCCTCTTTCTTTGACCACATTACTTTAGAAAATGGAATGTCAGTCCTGGGTGCAATTCTCATCCAGGCAATAAGGTTAACTCACACCTCACAAAGCTCTGAGAGGTCAAACCCTCAGAAATCAATAGCAAATAGAACTGAAGATGGCTTTTATGTGGATACTGGTTCAATTAAGTCAAGCTCACTGTTGGGAGTGAATGAAGAGAGGAGAGGAGAGCAGTGGACAAAAGAGGGCTGGGTGTCCTGCCCTGATGCTTCCACAGATGCTTCTACATCTCACTTCCCTGAATGCCTGTGCATTTATCTCAGAAAATCCAGAGAATGTAATTCACAAAGATTCTCTCTCTTTCTCCCTCCCTTTCTCCCTCCCTCCCTCCCTCCTTCCCCCCCCTCTCTCTCTCTCTTTCTCTCTCTCTGTCTTTTGCGCTGTCTCCTACCTCCTATACAAACCACAATTTCCCTCATGTTAAATAAAAGAATATAGACTATATATTCCCAAGTCAATCAGTCAATAAACATTTGCTAAGAACCTACTAAGTGCCAGGTGTCCATGGAAATAAAGGAAGGTAACAGTTCTGTGAGTCCAAGGAACTGATATCATAAAAATAATTACATGTGAACAAGCTCTATACAGGATACACTGGAAATTATCAACCATAGGAAGTTGCTAGACTAGCTCACCAAGAAGTTCCAAGAAAGTCCTTAGAGTGAAACAAAGGAAACCTGAACCTGGGGACCTCATGCTCCCACTTTTCTCTGCTCCAGAGTCAAATCACTTGGTTTTTTGTGGACTCTTCTTTCATTTGGATTGTCATTTGGACAATATATCTTTGAGAGTTGGATACAGAATAATAACAATGTCTCTGCCTGTCATTCTGGGCACAAGTGGTATCTCTCTCTCAAAGATATATTGTCAGTGAGGGCGGGTATTCCAGCTGACTCCCAGCCTGGAAGCTGGTTATAAATCCAGAAAGGTTCTTGCCTTTTTCTCAAAATGCACTATGTCTAGGGGCAATGATCTTACCAAGAAATTGTACATTTCTGGCAAGACAGTTACATGATGTGTTCTCATTTGGTGAAAGATTGCTCACATTTCTCCTTTTTCTCCCTCCATTGTGCTTTAAACTGCTGTATCCTGATCTGTGAGTTTGACTCCTTTCAGCTCTGGAAATTCACTGCCTGATTTTCTATTTCCAACCTGGCAACCTGAACTCTTATCACTTACTTTCCCCTCTGATTAATTCAGAAAGATAATCGACCTGGGGAATGGCTAGCATCTTTTAGGAAAAGAGACTCTCAGAATGGTTGGCAAGATTTGGTTAAGTGGCAAGAAAACTGACCACTTTTGCTAGGACAGCTAGCCCCCCATGGTTACGAGGGGCAGAACAATACAGTCAATAACCAATAAACATTTATTAAGCATTTATTGTGTGCATGCACTCTGTTACAAAAAGGCAAGCAGTAGAAAGAGGGCTGGGTTTGGTGAGAGAGGACTCAGTTTTGAGTCTCTGCTCTATCATTCTCATACTCTGACTTTGGGTGAGTCACTTAATCTGATTAATTAATTATGAAGTTAATGGTACCTGAGATACCTCCCAGCTCTAGATCTGTGGCTATGGGTAAGGTTACAGTCTAAAAGGCCTCCCACCTCTGCCTCTTCCAGAGGGGAGGTGAGGCCAATTCAGCCTATTCCTGTAAGTACCTAGGTGGCATCTTCTATGGACCAGGCACGAGTTCAAAGAATTAGACTCTCTCTTCTTGATTTGACCTTGGAGAGCTGCCATTTGACTGGGGCAATCCAAGGTGACCACAGAGCTCCACAAATCCACCCTCATTTTAGACATGAGGAAACCAACTCCAAAAGAGGGCCAGGAATTTCCCCAGGTCGCCCAGCTACTAAGAGGCTGAGGAAGGATGCAGACTGGGTATTCTTTATCCATGTCCAGGGCTTGCACATCTCTTATGTCTGAGGCCATAAGCTTTGAGAGGGAAGGAGATATCATGGTGGCTCCCCAGCTGCAACATGGTGTTACACACACACACACACACACACACACACACACACACACACGACACACTTAATACGTACTTATTGGATTCTTCTTCTTCAATTAACCTTTGGTGGCAAGAGACACTTGATCCTTGGGAATACTTTTCATCTCTAACTACATATTTGTCACCCTGGCTGCTGAACCTTTGAAGAACTGGAAGGTGGAGGAAAAGCCATATCTTCCTCGCCCTCCCCCATCTTCAGACTTTGGGAGAACCCAAGGAGAGGACCTCATGCTTCATTCCAGTCTCCACATGACCTATTCTTTGCTATAGGGAGGCATGACCATCTCTCAGCTCCTATGTTTTCTACACAGCTCCAACTCACAGGTGTAGCAAAGATATATGGGAGCCACAGAAATCCCCCACTGGCTCTGCCCATGAAAGATGATGGATTCATCCACTCACAGCTCAAAAGACAGCAAGAAATTTGACTGACCAGTCCACATCCAAAGACATTTTCACTTCCAAGAATAATGTTCGTTCTTGGTCTGATTCTGTTCTCATGACTCACCTCGTGGGGAGTGCACAGGGAGAAGGAGAATGGCTGATTTTGGAGATTGACATGTGGGAAGATATTCTGGCAACCTAATAGAAAAGCATGTGTTTGGCATTTGTTACACACCCAGTACCATGGAGAGCACTGAGGAGACAAACACAAGCAAGATGATGGATCCTTACCCTCAAAGAGCTTATATTATAATAGGAAAAAGAAATACGCATATGGATATTTGTTTATAGTCACATATAAACACCAATATATACATATACACATTTACATATATATATATACATATAGCCAATTATTTGTGGTATGTATAACATGTACAATAACTATTTGTGTTTATATGGAGTATATACAACATGTATGTGGTCATATGTACTATATATGTGTATTTCCTTTTATGTATGTGTGCCTTTGTGTGTGAATACCCATAATGGAATGAATGGGGCTTGCTCAGAGCTCGATAAGTGAAACCATCGAGGAGAGTGAAGGTGACAAAGACACAAGGTAGGGTTACTCCACATGTCACCCCCACCATGATGAAGCAAGCCTGCTCGTGTGTCTCCTCCAGGCCAGCCTCTCAGTAGCCAGTGGCATTTATACAGCCCTTTACACATGTCACCTCATCTTATCCTCACAACAATCCTGAGAAGTGGACGCAGTTATTATCCCCATTTACAGATGAGGAAATTGAGGTAGAGAGAGCTTTAATGATTTGTCCAAGGTCAACAGCTAGTAAGTAGTGGAGGCTGGGTTTGAACTAAAGTCTTTCCAATATCCAGTCCAGAGTTCTATCCATGGCCTACCTAGCTGCCTTGTCTCTTTTCTCTGAGGGCTTTGAAAATGGTCTATGAGGCAAAATATGTGGGAGAATGATGCTGATATAGAATGAGCCACTTGGAAGATAGTATCTGCCATGATGGGTAATCTGTCCTGCCTGGCCAGAAGGGCCAATGGCCCTCGGCAATGATTAACTCAACATGTGCCAGGGCTCTCCCATCCGGAGACCTACCCCCATTTGACATTTTCTCAAGGTGTAGACCTTCCACATCACCCTGGTAGCTCTGTGGAAGGAGTTGTCTCTCACCTAAGGACAGAGTATGGATAAGTACCAGGAAGAAGGAGTGACTGGCATGACAGGACCCAGCACTTAGGACATGCATGTTGCTGGAGGCTGGGCATGGAGCAATCTTCTGTTTTCCTTAAGACTGACATATCCCTGGGCTCTGACTAGAGGAGGAGAATCCCTTGGTTTATTTAGTGGGGAGGGGTGTTGAGGCAATATGTCAAGGCATGGCAGAAGACACACTTTAACAATGATTTCGGGTTGTTTTTATTGCTTGTTTTACAAAGAGGCAGATTTATATTTTCATGCATTTGGACTAAAGATGTTTTATTTTAACATTAAGTCACATTTATGGAGCAATCACTGTGCACAGAGCAAGGCGTAAATATGACTCCTAAGCTCCAGGGGGTAATATGGCTATGGAGCATGTGTGACAGGCACTTCCTGAGTGAGCGTCTGATCCCAGGTAGGCAGGAGTTGAGGGTCCAGCCTCAGGGAAGCAGTTGGCTTCCCTCTCCTCACTTTGAGTGCACCAAAGAGGAAGCCAGGAAACTCATTTCAAGCTCATATAGGCTGTCAGGTGGAGGGAATGGCCTGAACTTTGGAGAAATTACAGAGATTCTCTTTCCTCCCTGCAGTTCAAGTTAAGGAGTAGCATGTGCAGGGCTGGCAGAGAGTGCTGCAGTTGAGTGATGATGTCTGAGAATGTGGGGCCTCTGAAGCAGTAGTGAATAAGGAAAGAGGCAGGAAATGTACTGCTGTGGAGAGTCAGGCAGGAAGGCCTGGGTTCAAATCCTGTCCAACTCCCTGCTTCTGCTATCTGAGTGACCCTGGGCAAGGGCCTAACCTCTCTGAGCCTTAGTTTCCTCAAGCATAAAATAAAGGAGTTGGACTGGGTGGCCCCTCAAGCTCCTGCCAGCTAAACATCGAGGCCCCTGTGGCTCTGTGTGCCAATAATGGTCTCTCCATTTACTTCCATTTCTAGGATCAGAGGGTCATGCTAATTTAGAGCAAGAAGGCGCCTAGAGGCATCACCAAGTTTCAAATGTGTCTGAGAAATAAGATGAGCTTGCTTCTGTTGCAGGCTTTGGGCCACCCAAAGAGGCCAGAGATCATCTGGAGGGAGACCTAGGGCACAGACCATGGAATGCTTCCATCAGGGGCTTTTAAGAAAAGGAGAGCTCTCAATCTTCTAGAACAGACTGCTTCTAGCCTGAGGACAGACCAACTCAGTCATCCCTGACTCTTTGATTCTCAGATCCTTTGGTGTCTGTGCTCCCAATGGGGTTACTGTCCCCTGGTCTGGCTGCATCTGCTCCTAGCTTGTCATGACTACAAGCAGAAATCAAAGAAAATCGTCTTGGATTTTGTTTTGCCTATAGAAAAAAGAAGTATGAAAATTATTCAAATTTAATATAAAAGAGGAAAAAAAGAGTTTTTACAAGAGAGGGGAAGAAGAGGAAGGTGAGAGGGAATAAGTGAGCTTTGCTTTCATAGGATTTGGTTTTAGGAAGGAATAACATATACACTTACCTGG
Organism: Potorous gilbertii; assembly: GCA_028658325.1. Classification (NCBI taxonomy): domain Eukaryota; kingdom Metazoa; phylum Chordata; class Mammalia; order Diprotodontia; family Potoroidae; genus Potorous; species Potorous gilbertii. The sequence goes on along the minus strand of CM053770.1, from coordinate 3,853,507 downwards.
GTGTGGAAATTTATCTTACCCTACAGGAGAGCAGGGGGGAAGGGGATAAGAGAGGGAGGATAATAGAAGAGAGGGCAGATTGGGGGACGGGGTAATTGGAAGCAAGCACTTTTGCAAAGGGATAGGTCAAATGAGAGAACTGAATAAGTGGAGGAAGAGACAGCATAGAGGGGAAATATAGTTAGTTTTTCACAACATGACTGTTATGGAGGTCTTTTGCATGATGCCCCCTGTATAATCTTTATGGAATTCCTTGCCTTCTCAATGAGGGTGGGTGGGGAGGGAGGAAGGGAAAGAATGTAGAATCCAAAGCTTTAAAAATGAATGTTAGAGGTTGTTTTTAATACAACAAGGAAATAAGATATATAGGCAGTGGGGTATAGAAATCTATCTTACCCTACAGGAAAATAGAAGGAAAGGGGATGGACAGGGGGATGGAAAGGAGGGCAGATTGTAGGAAAGGGCAATCAGAATGCATGCTGCCCTGGGGTGGGGGTAGGGGAGAGATGGGAAGAAAATTTGAAATTCAAAATTTTGTGAAAGTGAATGTTGAAAACTGAAAAAAAATAAATTTAGTAAAATTTATTTAAATTTAAAATTAAAGATATTCTCTGATCTTTCCCCTGCCCTCCCCTCATTAAAAGTGATTCCATCCTCCCTGTATTTCATATAACACTTGCCCTAGCACTTAGCAGAATTGAGTCAGCTAAGGGGGTGCCACAATTGATTGAATACTGGACCATAGGTCAGTATGATCTGAGTTCAAATCCTGTCTCACACATTTAGTAGCTGTAAGACCCTGGGCAAGTCACTTAACCATCTACCTGAGATTGCTCTTCTGTAAAATGAGTTTAATAATAGCACCTCCATCCCAAGGTTGTCACGAAGATCAAACAAAATGACTCACATGAGACTTAGCCAACCCCCACGCGTTCTACAGGTGCCAGCTGTGCTTGTTATTGCAGTTAGTATTGGTTATTGTTGTTGTTAGTGACTGGCACATCGCACTTAATAAATCCTTGCTTTCTTTGCTCTGATCTCTTGTCTTATTACTGTATGGATTTGTATGCATGTCTTAGAGATGGTGCCCTTTTGGGAGGATAGGTAGAGGAAATGTGTTCCCCATGCCAAGCACACAGTAGGCACTTAAATATCAGTTGAATTGGATCAACTCTTCAAAGCTATCAAATGCTAACCAGTTTTCTTTTCAAGGATATAGAGCAGAGAGGAAAACTACTTGACCTTTTTCAGCCAGCAATTAAATAAATGCAGCTTGAACTCATTGGAGATTAGTCCAAGGGAAGTGCCTAAGGTTATACACTTGAGTCCAGTGCCATTAGTTTGGGGTTGCAAGAATGTAATAGAATCACCTGGGACTCTGGATGTACATGTGATCAACAGGAGACAAATTAAACCATTTAAAAAGATGTTGACAAAAGATGGCAGTTATCAAGGTAAAAGAAGCCAAACACAGTGACTATTGGCCTTTGAGTCAAACCCACCATCCAGGTCCCAGCATTCCAGATGTTCTTAGGACCATCACTCCAGGGTGCTTTTCCTTCTAATGACCAATAGAATGACTGGGGGTGGGACTGAGCCCCACACATGTTTGAAAGAGGGAAAGCTTCAGCAATTAGCCAAGCCCACAAAAGCCCTGGGAGTCTTTTGCCTCAGAAAAAACAGAAAACCTACCAAAATGACTTTTAAATACTTTGAAGATATTTAAAAGAAATCCAAAAGATACAAGAAACAAATCTTCCAGAAAGAATGGACATGAAGAAGCCATTGCTTCCTTCCCAGGCCCAGTGGGGCCAAGGTATAGCCATAAAGAGAGGTTAGAGGTCTGGGAACCTGACTCTATCATCCAAAGTGAATGCAGGGTAAAGGGGAGAGCATTAATTTACCCAACAAGAATGAAAGACAGGGTGTGAACCAAGAAGCTTCTCATCTCTCACCAGGCAAAGAAGGACCTTCATCACTCAGCTAAGATTCCAATGTCTAGTCTAGCCAGGTCACCTGCAACTTGTTGCTGCAGCACTTTGTCCTGACTCTGGCTTTGGAGAAGGAGAACTTACATTGTGCATGTCCTGACTCCTTCCCAAGGTTTGCCAGTTGGAACCAAGGAAGTCCTCCCCTACTCATAACTGAAAAGAAAACTGCCTCTTCAACCCACTGGAGGCTGATATTATATAGGTGAAGGAAAATAAGTCAGGGTGGAGTAAGCCTTCCTCCCTCCATTACAACTTTCCAAAGAACTGGAAGGTAACTAGATTTCAGCTGATGGTGGTGATACTAGCAAAGATGACCAAGCAGGAAGAATCATCATGCTTCCTCCACATCCATTCAGATATATAAATATCTATATAAATGATCAGGTTGGTTGTGTCCTTAATAATGGCAGTGATGCTCTCTGACATTCAAAGCCCTTCAGATCTAACACTCTCCTGCATCTCTAGTCTTTCTCATACCTTACTCCCCGACATGTACCCTTTGATCCAGTGTCCCCTTCCATGTACTGGTTCTGGGGATTCTCTCTGGCTGTCCTACATGCCTGGAATGCTCCCTCCTCCTTTCTGACTGCTGACCTCCCTGGCTGTGTCTAAATCCCAACTAAAACCCTATCTGTTACAGGAAGCCTTCCCCAGTGCTTCTTAATTCTGGTGCCTTCCTTCTGTTAATTATTGCTCATGTATCTTGTAGATAGCTTGCCTTGATTCCCCCATTAGACTGGGAGCTCCTTGAGGGCAGGAATCATCTTTTGCCTCTTTTTGTATTCCCAGGTTTACTACAGTGTCTGAAGTAGAGCAGGTTCTTCCATCTGTTTCTTGACTGATGTTTTCCATTTTCAATATAACAAGAACTTCTCAGAAGGTGTGAGTTCCATCCTATCTGTCACTGCCTCCCTGTATGGCAATCATGGGGAAATCACATCACCTCATAGAGACTTCATTTCCTCATCTGTAAAGTGAAGCCATAGATGATCTCTGAAGTCCTTTACATCTCAAAATCTTTTTTTTTAAATTCTAGCATTCTACACACGATAGAAGAAATTATATATGTGTATAATAGGCATGTACAGATTCACTATGTGTAAAATGTCTTACATTGTACTTGATTGTACAATGTATACTTACGTTGTATATTGCATATATTCAAATACATATTTATAGTTGGCACATTTTACTTGCTTTCCTCCAAACACCCCTGTTTGGAGGAAAGAAACAAACTTTCGAACATCACAAGGGGAATTAATTGACAAGAAACACAACTTCAATGTCGGCTGAGCCAGCTCCAGAGTCATTAGATGATCACTTAATTAGCAATCTCTTTGAGCCACAACCCAATCATTACCCTCCTTCCAGAAGCAGTCCAAGCACTTCCATCTGAGGAAAGGGCATCCAAACCTCCCAGAGTGCTGGAAAGAACAGACAAAAACACCATCCATTCTTGTCAATTATGCCTTTGAAAAGCTTGGCATCCAATGTTGGATTGAGGTTATAAGTAGGGGTATGTTGGTAAATATTTGACAGCTGGCTTTCCAGAAAAAAGAGAAATTACACACAACACACTTTTATGTTGAATCTGCATTATTCTCCATCAGTTTCTTAAGTATAGACAATCAATGGAGCAATAAATCAAGGCCTGATTAGTAGCATTTGCTGATTTCTAAGGTGTAAATTGATGTAAATGTTCTTCCTGAAAATTTAACCATGGGGCTTTTATGAACCTATTCATGCTGGCACCAGGATACCCCTGGATAAGGACTCAAATCATGAAACCCTCTGCCCTGTTCCAATCCCACTACTCTGACCTTCCAACAAGATATGGGAAATTACCAGAGATGCCAGGTTACTGAGGAGCTGACCTTGATATGATTAAATGTACAGCCCAACACTTCCAGTGGTCACTTTTTTTCGGAGAGAGGGGCATCCCCTCTCCTCTACCCAATCTAGACCATAGGCCCTCAATGACTTATAATACTGTCCAACTGGATTGTGCCCCAAACACCTTGCACTCCACTGACATGCCCTGCAGAGCCCAGGATCACCTGCACACCATGGGGAGAGAGTGGAGAAAGGGACATTGGAGATCAGTTAGTCTAACCCCACGACACCTCATTCTGCCACGCAAGAAACTGTGGTTTCAGACATGGGAAATAACCTGCCCAGGGACATATAACTAGGTGACAGAGTTAGCGAGATTCAAATGCAGGTTCTCTGAGTCTTTCCAAGATACTGTGCTTTCTATGACACTGTCAGTTGTACTTGGAATCAGCACTGGACAGCTCCATGGTAGAAGAGGAGACCTTTGAACTGGGAGTCCTGGGCTCAGGTCTTGGCTTGCACACTTTATAGCTACGTGACTATAAGAGTCAGTTTCCTTATCTGGGAAATAATACTTGGAATATTTTCCTGTATGATTTGTTGGGAGCATAGTACTCTCTAGGTTTGAACCACCTAACATTTATAAAGTGCTTTACAGTTTGCCAGGTGTTGAACTTCTGTTATCTCATTTGATTTTCACAATCTGCCCCCACCCACACCAGGGAAGTATTCTCATTTATTCCAAGTAGACAGACAAAGAAACTGAGGCTGAGAGGTTGTCATCTACCCAGGGATTCAGAGCAAGTTAGTGCCTGAGTGACTCCAAGCCCAGCACCCTATCTACTACAGCTCTGGCTGTACAAAGGCACTTTTATTTATGTTTATTTTCTAAGCATATTAAGGGAGGTATTTTATGATATCTGTTTTCCCACTTAAATCTTGAAAAATTAAACTCAAACAAATTTGCACCATTTAGTATTGTTGCTTGTCAGATAAATACATTAAAAAGATGTACAGTGTTAGCAAGAATGAAGAAATAAGTTTCTTTCTGGTGGTGACATTCAAGAAGAGAATTTAATGTTCTTCCTCATCCTGTATCCTAAATGCCTCATACTATTTACAGTAATGGAACATTTGATTTCAATAAACAAAATGATGATGTACTAGGTCTTGGAGGGATTGAGATTCAACAACTACTGCCAATGAAGCATCATAAAAGCAGTTTTTAAAGTTGCATGTGAGCCCTGGGCACCTTTTATTGACAATTCTTTGTCACAAAAAAAGCTACAGATCAGCATTCATGAAAGGAGTTTCCATGCCTGGAATTCTCTCATGGATGAAAACGTATTTGTTCTCCTCCCCCCACTATAAGTACTTGTACCCAAATGTCACTGTCTTGGTTTTCTTTCTTAACTGAACTTATAATTTCATTTGCATTATTAAGTCAAGGTAAGTAAAGTCTCCATTTATACAGATCAAACCAAGCTAAGTCAAATCAATGTGTTTATGAAGAAGCACTTACTATATAACAGACACTGTGCTAAGTGCCAAGAACACAGATACAAGTGGAAAGTCAATCCCTGCCCTCAGGGAGTTTACAGTTTGCCTTTATCAACTGGTCTGCAACTTGGAGTCTCCAAGAGTATCCTGGCACACTGGAAGGGTCTGACAAGGATCCTGTGGCCGGCATATATCAGAAACTGGGCTTGGACTCTCTGACCAGCGCCCTTCCTGTGGGCTATCCCAATCCCACCCTGCTACTTTTGATTTTTGCCTGAGTTGCTTGTCTACTGCCATGTCCTGCTTATCACAGAGGGTAGGTCGGGTTGAGTTTGGGGACGTGAGAGGTTGGATTAAGCGCTGTCTTCACCCCATGAGTGCTGGGGACTAGAGCCTTCAGTGTCTCCAGGGGTACATTGGAGGACATTGTTGAGTCTTCCTGGCAGAGTCTGCAGCTCTGCTGAGAAGGCTGAACACACATCAGCCAGGATTATGTCCTTAGGTCCAGGCTTGTGATTTCAGTGGCACAGCGGATGCCTCTCCTGAAAACTCCCTCTGCTGTCCCTTTCACTTACACAGAGGGCTGCCCAGGCTCTGAAGGACTCAGTGATTTGCCCAGAATCCCACAGCAGCACATCAGAGGCATCCTCAGTGACCATCAGGGTGCTGAGCACAGAGTGGGCCCCTAAGAAATGCTTACTTGAATAATGAAAAACTGAATTATAGGTGTGATCAGCACATGGTTAAAATATTTTTTCAACCAGCAAGCTTCCCTGGGATGGAGATGCGAATAAAAAATATTATTTACCAACAACTTCTTAGGAATTTAGCTATTTATTACCAGGACAGAAGGAGCACTTTCAAGTAGTGGGGGTGGAGAGGTCTTAGTCATAGTTACTCCCACTAATCACAGGGCAAGAGCCAATAGTATTATAAACTTAGACTTGGAAGGGATTTCTAATAACCCTCTCATTTTACAGGTGAGGAAACTGAGGCCAAGAGAGAAGAAATGCACAGGGCAGGATTCAAACTCGTTACTCAGTCTGCTACACTATACTGTTGTTCACTGTCTTCTTGTCATCATTGTTCCAATGTCTGGTACCCAGGTCATCTGATGAATGCTGTCTCCAGATTCAGAATTGTCCTTCAGAAGAGGTGGATAGAAGTTCTCATGACAACAACAAAAGCTCTCACCAGGGGAGACTCCCCCACAAAAGTGAAAAAAAGAAACATAGACTGAGTTTTCAGGATGTTGCCACCTTGAGAGGAAAGTGAGTTGCTTCCCCTCCTGTAATGGGAGTTAAAAATCTTCCCTGCCCATTTATAGTCCTCAGGCAGGGCTATTAAGGAAAGTTTGCTTATGGGGAGGTTTGCTTGCTTGAAGGCTTTCACACCCTTTGGTAATTAGGCACTGAAGCTGTGAGATGTGAGGCCTTTTGGTTCTACAGATTCTCTGAAGGGAGGTTTTTCCTTGGGGGCTCAGTCACTGGGAGAATATTCCTGTGATTAAACCAGAGGAGACTCTGGTCAGTCACTAAGGAGCCCCTGGCTTTCAAAACCCAGGTGTTGGTGCTTCTCTCTCAGGTATGTAATGGTCAGACAATTGGATCTGTCTGTTGATCTGTGATGCATGTATTTTTGGGTCTGGAGGAGAAGTGAGGCTGGTGACCTGCACAGCCCTCCCTCACTCAAAACAAAGTCAAGTGCAAGTCAGGTCATCATTTCTCTGATGGCATGGTTTTCTTCGGCAACAAAGGATGAACACAACAATCTGTGAGTAGA
>CM053770.1:3834904-3846301 GCA_028658325.1 Potorous gilbertii | reverse complement strand
GCAGCTTCCTGAATGGGGACCCAGCTAGCTGGTAACTCAGCTTCTGTCTACCTCCCTTCCCCTTCCTTCTCGTCTCCAAAGGAAGGTAAATTTGGATGGCCAAAAGATGCCCAGTTGACTTGGGTTTTACTAGCTCCTCTCCTCTCCCCTCCCCTCCCCTCCCCTTCCCTCCCTTGTACTTCTTTGTTCATTTAATTGCCTATTTATTATTGGTGAAGAATCATAAAAGAGATGGGAGCAGCTAGGTGGTGCAGTGGATAGAGCACCAGTGCAGGAGTCAGGAGGACCTGAGTTCCAATCTCACCTCAGAACTTGACACTCGCTAGTTGTAAGACCTTGGGCAAGTCACTTGACCCCAATTGCCTCCTTCTGGGTCATCTCCAGTCATCCTGATGAATGAATATCTGGTCATTGGACTCAGATGGCTCTGGAGGAGAAGTGAGGCTCATGACCTGCACAGGCCTCCCTCACTCAAAACAAAGTCAAGTGCAAGTCATGTCATCTTTTCTCTGATGGCATGATCTCCTGTGGTAATGAAGGATGAACACGATTGCCTATGGTCAGACAGTTGAAAGGCCTGTCTGTTGGTACATGTGTTTGATTAAAAGGATTGTTGACCTCTCAAAAGTTACTTTCCTTTTAGAAAAGGATATGTAAGAACCTGTGCAGCAGGCTCTCTTGTGTATGCTGTTGTCCTTGCTATTACAGTACCTTGCCCTGAACTTGGGCAGTGTGGGGACTCTGGAGTTCACTGTCCTCTGGTAGCTCCCAATGCCATTCCCTGGCCATGACACCATCAACATGCCCCAGCTCCCACCAGGGATTGCCTTGGAACTTGCTGTCAAGTGTTGGGAAATCACAGCAGGGGCACCACAATGAACCAGTGGTAGTGGTTGTTTCTCATAAGCTCTTTGCCTCCTTGTTTGATGGCTGCTTTTGTTCACAGAGCCATTGATTTTGGGCTGTGCTCCTGCTTTCCAGGACAGCCTGCCTCAGGTACTATGGGTTTTAGCTGCCTGTGGAGTCAGTATCTCTAGTCCTGTTGGACTTAGAGAGGCTGAAAAAACCCTGGGCATGTATTATTAAGGGGGTTCAACTGACTTATGCTTTGGCATTGGTTAGAGAAAATCAATACTTTCAATTGTTGTTATCTCTGCAAAACCTCAGGGTACATGCGCCTGGCGCCTGGCAGACTAAACCAGTGGAGGGCCCAAGCTCTTCTCCAGACACAAGCAAAATCCTTTTTTATTTTTAATTAATATAGAATGAACATCCAAAGCAATGCCTGGAAGACCCTGAGGACTTGGTTATAAAGCCTCTTAGTGGACCTCTGTATCCTGGTACTTCCATTTTAGCAAGGCCCAGCACTCCTTGATATCCCTTTGAATTTCATTTGGCTTGAATTAGAGTAGTTTTGAAAGAGACATAATTGAATTATAAATAAAAATAATTCAATCAGAACTCAATGTAACTTTACCATTTCCCCCTCTAGTACGTGAACAGCTGGAAACTGACAAGGACACAGAGATTCTCCCCCTACCCCTGCCACCATGGCAAGCCCAGTTACCATCTTCCCACACAGTTCTCTGATGGGAATCCGTGGATATCTTGTTCACGTTCAATTAGGGAAGGAAGGTTCAATGGTTCAAAAAAGAACAGAGATATGCTCCTTATAATAGCATGCACTGGATCCCAAGTCAGCCTAGAATCATGGAATTATCAGGCAACCAGTGAATCCAATATCTTGAAGGTTCTTCAGTGTGCCAGCCATTGTGCTGAGTCCTGGAGTTACACAGACAGAAAGGAAAATAGTCCCAGCCCTCAAGGAGATGCCGTTTGATCAGAGGATCCTGTCAGGATCATCTTCAGCCTTGCTGAAGTTTCTTCCAATTCCAACAGGATCTAATTCTTTTCAAACTCTCAAACCAGGGAAATGCGATTAGGCTTGCATTGTTTGGCATAGGGAAAAGAACCAAGATGAATGGGTATAGGTACCAAAGAGGCTCAGAAATACAGAATTTGAAAGCTGAAAGGCCCCCAGGAGCCAGCGATTCCAATCCCACAACCTGCATCTAGTCCATACGCAATAAAATTCTTATTCAATGTTGAGGAAAAAACAAAACAAAACAAAACATTTTCTTCCAATTTTAACTATCCCATAGTAGCCTCAGGAAAGTATTGGCCCGCCCCGCCATATTTGGGAGGTTTCAAACAAAGGACTGGGTGATCACCTAGCAGGTATATGATAAAGGAGCAGTCCAGGTACAGGTTGGTGACTATATGGTTGTTGAGAGCCTTTCCAATTTCAAGAACCTAAAATTCTTATAATACCTTAAAAATAAAGAGAACTCCATCCTACCTCATATATCATGGTGTTTGGTCTCCTCACAAGTATTAGCTGGTATAAAGAAAATAATAGTTGTTCTTCAGTCATATCCAATTCTTTGTGACTACATTTGGTTCTTTTTCAGATACTGGAGTGGTTTGCCTTTTCCTCCTCCAGTTCATTTTACAGATGAGGAAAATGAGGCAACAGAGTTAAGTGATTTGCCCGGAGTCAAACAGCTCCAGGTGTCTTGACTGAATCTGAACTCGGGAAGCTGAGTCTTCTTGGCTCCATGTGACTCTATCCCCTGTACCATTTCACTGCCCTCACAAAGAAGATGACTGATACCCTAAGATCTAGTGGTGATTTTAACATCTTTCTAAAGTCTTGAACTTTGAGAGCTCTCTTAAAAGGAAAGCCCAGACTGGGATCCCTCATGACCAACTGTTGAAGGAACTTCACTCCTTCATGCCTAACTCCCACTTCCATGAAGAAGGACCTTCCCTACTCTGGGAGAAAGTTCACTTCTATTCAATTTAATGTGCTTAAAAATGATTACTGTCCCTAAGAAGAGAGGATCTCAACCAAACCTATGTAATAGCACTTGCCCTCAGAAAGATTTCATTTTGCTGGTGAAGAAGAAGGCATTCTGACTTTAGAATCTGAGGATCTTGGATCAAAAACTCACCTGTGCTGCTAAACTAGCTCTATGCCCTTGGGGAAATCACTTCTCATGGTCTCAATTCCTTTTCTTGTAGAATTAAAGGGTTGGGCTTCATGATCTCCCTTCTACCCCTAAATCTGTGATTCAAGTTAAAAAAAAATAATGAGGAGGAGAGTATTAATAATCTGCAGAAATCAAGGAAAGTTTCTGGGAGGAAATAACATGTGAACTAAGTGCTGAAGACTAGGAATGAGGAGAGAACATCTCCAATGTGATAGACTGTTTGTCTATTTCCTGAACCTTTCCTTTGGACTTTTCATATATTCATCTATGTCAGTTATTTGGGCACTTTCCCTGGACCTTTTTCCACCCCATTCTAGAAGGGATAGAGCTAAAGGATCTATCTTTTGAAGGAATAAACTCCTCAAGTCACCATTATTCAGGAAACATAAAGGATTTACTTTGGCTTTCAGTGAAAATGGAGGAACTCCTGTTACTTGGCCAGGTTGGAGGTGCCTAGTAATCATTTCTGTAGTAGACACATGCTTCTTTGGGGAGTTGAGTGGAATCTTGGGGAGCTGATGAAACCCCTTGTTTCCCAGTCACAAAGCAGAGAACTCCTACTCATTCCTCCTTCTCCCTATAGGCCATTGCCGAGAAATTCAGTTGAGGAATTTCTTGCATGTGACTTTACATAAAGCCAGAGTCTGCCTTGTGAATTGTGGGAGTTCAAAACAGCCCACACAGCTCAGATTGTCACACCCATCCCAAGGGAGTGACAGCTTTGGCAGCTTCGGATGAAACACTCATGCACAAAGTTGGCAAGAAGGAAAACACATCCTTTCTCATGCTCAAATGCCCATTGAAGCCTTTGACTGAAATGCTCCCCAGAATGCCAGTGTTGGTTAGCATCTGTTGCTTGGAGAAGGAGAAGTGTCAAATGATTTTAGTAGCAAAATAATTAAAAGGAATTTCTGGAAATGCAAACAAATTCTATCACACATCATTATACATAATGCTTTCCATTGATCACATCAACTCAAGTCACAGAAGAAATGGGAAGGAATGGAGTCATAAGTTAGAGCAGGATTGGATGAAGTCTCAGGCTCCAAGTCTAAACATCTTCAGTGTCTCAGAGAAAATGGGATCTAGTCTTTAAAGGATTGTGGTTCAACTTGGGCAGAGCCTGAAAGGTGATTCCATGCTTATAGCAGAGAATCTGCATCCCCTCAGAGAAGTTCAGGGTAGCAGGGTCTGAGTTCATCCAGACCAAGCTGCTCCTCAACAGACAAGCCCACTAGGATTTCAGAAGAAGTAATCATCAAACCTTTGCCAGAGGAGACCCAATGAGGTGGAACATCTTCCATCCCTGACATGGCTCATTCCACTTTGGAACAACTCAGATATGAAGCAATTTCCTTGGCATAAAGTTTAATGCTATCTCTCTACAACTTTGGACCCATTGCTCTAAGTTCTGCCTTCAAAGACCAAGCAGACAAGTCTAATCTTTCTTTCATATGAAAGTCTTGAAAGTCTCTCCACTAAAAACGATGACCTTAAAATGGTTCAGAATCTGAGCCCTTCCCATCTTTCCAGTCTTGTACTTCCCTCCTCTCCAGGTACTCCAGTGATTCTGTCCTCTTTGCTGTTCCTTATGCATGGCCCCATCTGCTGACTCCATGGCTTACTTTCCCATGTCTGGAATGCTCTTTCTACTCTGCCTCCTGGTTTCCCTGATTCTCTCTTCAAGACTCAGCTCCAATCCCACATTCTGCAGGATTCTATTTTGTTTTGTTTTGGTGTCTTATTTTTTTGCTTATGAGTGAGACAGTCTCTTAGACACTCAGTTTTTGCCTTTGGCTTGTCATTTTCCTTCACCAGACACCCTTTCCTTTTTCCAGATGAAATTTCTTAGTCATGCCCAGATAGGGTGCTAAGCCTGTCTCCACTGCAGAGACCAAGTGTGAGGAAAGACTTTGGTTTGTGTGTATACAGTGGACAGGGCACAAGCTATGAACTTGTCTCAAAAGGATGAGGATAGCATCATGCCACATGACAGGTCTACCCTGCCTCCTTGGTGTGGTGGCTGCTTCTGTACAGTAAATGTTAATATTACATTCCACAGCTGAGCATTGTCATAAGAGTTTATTTGTTATTATTTGTTTCTGGCATGGACTTGCAAGTCATAAATGGATATTAAAAAGGAGGTGAAGAAAGAGAAAAGGGAGAAAGATAGAGTGAGATGAAAAGCGAGGAAAAATGGAAAAAGAAAGAAGGGAAATAAGGAAGGAAGAAGAGTAAATTAGAAAAGGAAAGGAGAGAAAAAAGAGAATGAAAGTGAATTAAGAAAGTAAAAGGAAAGGAAGAGGGAGGGAGAAGAAGGGGAGAGGAAACCAGAATGAAAGAGAAGGAAAAGAAGAGGGGGAGAGAGAGAGAGAGAGAGAGAGAGAGAGAGAGAGAGAGAGAGAGAGAGAGAGAAAGAGAGAGAGAGAGAGAGAGAGAGAGAGAGAGAGAGAGAGAGAGAGAGAGGTGCTCCTCCCACAAAATCCCCTTTTCCTCTGGAGTTTACAGATTACAAGGTCGTGTAGAGGCCGTCCAATTCCCAGGGGTCAGTTCTCACTGCTAGCAATTTGCCCCTGGAGCTGCTGACATAGTTCTGTTTCTATGAAGTTCCTCGTTTCTGCTGCTGCGGCCCTCGCTCAGCTTGATGCTAATAAGACATTTCACGAGTCCAATTTGAGGGGATGTTCAAACAGTTGTACTTACTTTCATTTCCTCTGAAGGACATCATTATTGAGGAAAAGGGCAGCTCATAGTCCAGCAAACAAAGAACGAAATAACGGTCAGACTTGGAGCTGAAAACTTACTCCTCAGTCTGCCTCCCCCCAGCCCCCAGGCCCTGCCTGCTACCTCCTTAGGGTGCTCCCAGCCACCAGTCCGGTCTGGGACAGCATTCAGCCCTGGGCTGCCCAGCTGCGCCAGGGAGCATTCCAAGACATCCTTCTCTGACCCAAATCCAGGTTCTGAAAGGCTGCCCCGCCCAGGCCCCCACAACTCATTGTCCTGATCACCTCACAGAAGTCTAAGAGGGTTTTAAACCAAGTGCCCTTCTCCTAGCAGCTCTCTGAAGGCTGGTAGTGTAAGTGTGACCATCAGCCTCCTTTTAGAAGAGGACACTCTAAGGCTCAGGGAGGTCCAGGGACTTGTTCCAGGATCAACTGGATGGTAAGTGCTTGAGCTGACATGAATTCTTCTCTCCACTGAGTCCATAGTGACTTTCCCCTTAAAGCAGCAGGCCACCTCCTGTCAATGCACAGACTACCAACACCTGATCATGGACACAGTGACTCTGTCCCACCTTGGGGTCATGCTCTCCTATGCAGAGGTCAGGGGTTGCCTCCCATATCACCGTGTCTTGTAGCATTCAGAAGGCCCAACAGAGATCTGTGCACACAGCAGGTACTAGATAATGATGTGCTGTGGAAGGAATGAGAATCTGACTTTCCCTATGGGGAAACAAAATGGATAGAATTTAAGGGAGAATTTAAATGTTTATTGAACCTTCTGTACTTTAACCAACTGTCAATAACTGCCCCTGTCCCTGTCCCTTTGTCTCTCCCTCTCCCCACAAAGGATTTAAAAAGTCACTAGAGTGTATAAATGGAGATATCACTGTACAGAATTATCAGAACATTGCCTCAACCTACAGAGACAATGTCCCATTGAGCCCTTCCCCCTTCTTCCAGATTCCTTCTTCACATTCTCACCTTTCAGTTTCAGTCCCCAAACCTTGGGGTCTCTTGAATTGCCAATCAATTTCAAACAACGAGGGGATCACGGGAAGGTGGTACAGAAGATATTCTTCTTGACCAAGTTAAAGAGTAAGATGGTGACACAGGAGAGGATGGAGCAGGGAGCCCAACTTAGAGACCATTCCAATATCTCAGGGGAGGCTGGAGATAACCTAGCTTGTTACCATCGGGAAGGCAGCTTGATTTGGGCTCCACCTTCTGTGTGTGTGTGTGTGTGTGTGTGGGGTCCTTCCTGTTCTAGAGGTCGGTGATCTCACTTGCAGCATTTTTCCTCTTGCCTATTTGTGTCCTCACTGAAACTCCCAGAAGAATGATGGTAACTCAGGGACAGGAACTGCTTCATCCTTGTCTTTGTCTTCCTGGCCATTTGATAAGTCCATATAGAAAGAACTTAATAAAAGTTTGTTGACTTGGATGACGATTCCCAGGCCAGAGAATATCTGTCTGGGATGCCATGAATCCGACTCTTCCAAGCAAGTGTGTGTAGCCACACAGGAACTTCTCAGGGATGTGTGATGGTCAGGATAGGAGCAGGGGAGGTTTTATCTCTCTTTTCTTTATCCTAGATCATGCAAAAACAGTCAAGTTGTCCTCAGAGCACACATATGGATTGGACAAGAAAAGAATAAGAACTGAATAAAATGGCTTTTTCCAGTTAATATATTTCCACAGATGAGAATGAAGACTAAATTTGATTTTTGATGTTTTCTTTGATGAAAAGCTATTTGTGAAAGAACTGGATAATTATACTAAGGTTATGTAAATTTAGAGTAGCATGGGATATGGAGATTATTTCCTTTTGAAAGGTGGGAGCGCCCTGTGATGGCAGTGGTGCTCCATTAGACATGGCCCTGAAAACACACTGTTTGTTGTATGGGAGATTAATTCTCCAAGGAATTTCTGAAGGGAAACATCATCTGTTTGTCATTTACTGATTAAACCATACAATAGTGGTGCCAGAGGTCTTCTTACAACAGTAGGAGGAGAACAAGAAAGATACACTAAATGCTGTCACATACAGAGAAAAGAAAGTGTCTTCTTTGGTGAACCAAGCTGGCCAGAGACAGTCCCACTGTATGGGACAAAATTCAGGATGAAATCCAGCCAAATGGCGGCCAAGAGGCTTCCCCGATAGCAGACAAAAGACACAAGAACTTTGACCTCTGATGTCATGGTGACATCTGGATGCCTAATGAGGAGAGATTCTTTTCTAAATTATGTCTGAACCAAATAGTCAGTGTTGCTGCTTTTGGAAAGTTGCAATCATATTTGAAGTCTCAGATGCGCACACACACACACACACACACACACACACACACACAGACACACACCCCACATAGGGATTGACTGCTTCCATGTCAGCTTACTACAATCAAGACAGGCATCTTAAATAATGAACCTGGGAAACCAAAGGCAGAGCAGAAATACAATTCACAGACTTGCTCTGTGTGTATCCTTCACAACGGATGCTAGCACACTCAGGCAAATATCCTGGTGTCTAATCAGCAGAGGAACTCAACAAAGCAAAGTCATTTCCATTAAGAATCAGTGTAGGAAGTGAGCACAGACATTCTAGGCCAAATGTCCCTAGCCCCCACCTTTGGCAGAGACTGGGCAACCCTGGATAATGCAATAGATTTTGGCATCTGGAACTAAAAAGAGTTCAGACAGGAATTGCGGACAGCATAGCATATTTTACATTTGACAGAAAATGAACACTTCTATTAATAATTTGATGATGATAATCCGTCTCTGCCAATGCCAACTATCAGTGTACAGCCACATGGGATGGTTTTAGGCTTTGAAACAATGATTCAGGTGCAGTGGGAAAATGCATTCATTCAAAATGAAAGGTTCATTAGTCACATAATAGACATGGCAATAAAGAATTTCATAATGAAACACAGGATTTCCCTTTTGACTACTTTTTGCTACTCAATCTGTTTTGGCCTGAGGTCTACTGGCAGGCGGATGCTGGAGAATTGATTCTTTGTGCATTGATGATTCCCCTTCCCCCCTTTGCTTTAAATTGATGGTTGTGGACAATGATTGTGTTCATATTCTAAATGGAAGGCTGGGAATGGAGAGAAAAGTGCCCGTTGGGCTGGAGTTTCTTTCCATGCTGTTCTGCTTGGTCTGGGGCTGCCATGGGGCTTTGTGACCAGAGCTAGAAGGATGCCGAAGGTCTAAGCCTACCTCAGACACTAACTAGCTGTGTGATATTGGGAAAATCCCTTAACATGTCTACCTCGGTTTCCTCATCTGTCCAATGGGGATAATTATAGCCACTACCTTATAGGGGCATTGTCAGAACCAAATGAGTCATATGCAAAGCACTTTGGGAAACTTTAAAGTACTAGATAAAGTCTAGCTGTTTTTAGGTTTATTGTTGTTCTGTAACGTCTCAGCCCTAGATGTGATTTTAAAGAAGATGGAAATAGAATTCAAGAGACCAAAGGTGTGACAACTAGCAAGATTCTCCCAAACATATATAAAGGAGATCACTATTAATGAAGTCACAGTTGTGGGGTACCCAGAAATCAATAAGTAAAGTATCTGATAGAAAGGAATTTACCAAAGGCACAGAGAAAACGTCAAGCATAATAACACAAAAAGAGACAAATGAGAAAACAGCAATACCTCCTGACCTGTCTACTTACTCTTCCACTTAAACAGACTCATTATTCTAGGCAGTCATCTCTATACAAATTAAGGGCGTCCTGGATAAGAACATTAGCAGAGAGTCAACTCAAAAGCAATATTCAACAATAGACCATTTCACTTGAATGAAACATGTAGAGAACAGATCTCATTGTGTTTACTGGGCATTGATTACAAGTGAGTTTAATTTAATAGACCAAAGTCACTGTCAGCAAAGTGTTGCTTCAAAGCTTATTTCCTCCAGTGCACCTCACACCCCACAGAACTGAAATCATAATGCAGCCCCACAAGGCTACAGTGTTATGCACTTTGAGTCTTGAATACGAGTGTCCAAAGAACTAAAAGCGAATAACACCTAGAAGGCAATGGGAAAAGGCTGCAGTATATAACCAGTGAGTCACTACAAAGAAGGGCAGGAATCAAAGACTTCAGAGGGGAAATTCATGGCAGGAAGGGAAAGTGGTGTGGCTATGGCCAGGACAGCCAGGGGGTAGCCAGAGTGGTCTGAGTCCCCTTGATGTCGGGAGCAATTGAAGAGATCTCCTGCCTCTTGGATGGACTCCCTATGGGGAAGTAGAAAACTGCATGGACAAAGGGGTGCATGGCATGGGTAGTTGATAGTTTAATTTGTAACAATAAAGTGACTAACCTGGACAACATTGTCTTTACTTTTGTGCCCAGCTGCCATCATCTTGTGTTTAACAAAGTACTGAGGGAGGAAGGGAAAGGAAATAAACATTTACACAGGGTTACTACATGCAGGGCATAATGCTATAGGAGTTTTACAAATATCTTGTTTGATTCTCACAACAATCCTCTAAAGTGGGTGTTGTTATTATTTCAATTTTACAGTTGAGGAAACTGAGGCAAACAGAGGTTAAATTACTTGATCAGGGTCCCATATCTAGTAAATATCTGAGGTCAGATTTGAATTCAGGCCTTCTGACTCCAGGCCCAGTGCTCTCTATCCATTGAGTCATTAACTTCCTTAGTAATTCACGTGATTGGATCTTATTCTACTGAACAGTTTCATCAGCAAATCCCAGGGCTCTCAGCCCTCCCCATTCATTGTCTCTTTTCTCAGTGCTTCTAGGGAGCAACTCAGCATCAACATATATAAAGCATAGCTTGCCTGCTTCCCCTGAAAAGCCTGCTCTGCCTCCCAGGTTCCTTCTTTCAATTGATGGTACTGCCATCTTCTCAATCACCCTGGCTGGTGTTCTATGACTCCTCCGTCTCCATCTGTGTTCAATCTGTCACTGAGTCCTCTCGAATATAACAAATATTTATTACAAATTTCACATCTGCCTCTTTCTGTTCAAGTTCATCATCATAGTCTAGAAAGTAGTGTGCGGTCACTGCCCACAGATTCGTCTCCCTGTCTCTGTTATCTCTCCTCTTGTACCTACCCTTAACACAGATAACAAAGTGATTATTCTAAACCAGAAGGCTGTCCCATCATGCCCTTGTCTAAGCTCTCTATTGTGGATTCAGTAAGAGCCAAACTGCGACATGGAAGGCCATTTTCTGTACCCTCTCGGGCTTATTTTCATCTTCTGCCCCTTTCCTTGGACATAGATGCATAGATCATTGCTATAGGGACCTGCCTAGGTGGGAGCTCCCTCCACTCACAGAGACTAACAACAAAACTCAGCTTTAGTGTCTCAGGATGGCCTGGAGCCATTGAGAACCTGAGTGACTTGTCCACGGTTACACAGTCAGAATATATGAAGGACAGGATTTGAATCTGTGCACATAGGAGACACTTAAAAAAGGTTTCATTGAGATAGATATTTTACCATCATGAATCCACATGCCATCTCTTTCCTAACTTCTGTCAAATTTCCTTTGATTTTGGGTCTACCCTTCCCACCAAGTTGCATCATAAACCTAGAGGTAGAAGGGACCTTGGAGGTCATTTAACTCAAGTCCTT
>CM053770.1:3807095-3834404 GCA_028658325.1 Potorous gilbertii | reverse complement strand
AGAGAAGCATGAAAGGGTAAACAGGAAAGAGAAAACATAAAGGACTTTCTAAAGCTGAACTGTATATATTCCTACATGGAAAGATAATATTTGTAACTCTTGAGACTTTTCTCAGTATTTGGGTAGGTGGAGGGATTATACACACACACATACACACACACACAAACACACACACACACACACACACATAGACAGAGAGTACAGGTTGAATTGAATCAGAAGAGATGATATCCATAAAAAAATATATAATTAAGGGGTGAAAGTGAAAAATATTGGAAGGAGAAAGGGACAAATGGAATGGGGCAGACTATCACTCATAAAAGAGATAAGAAAAATCTTTTTCAATGGAGGAGAAAAAGGAGGAGATGAGGGGGAAAAGTGAAGCTTACTCTCTTCACATATGACTTAAGGAAGGAATAACATGCTCACTAGATTTGGTATGAAAATTTATCTTACACTACAGGAAAGTAAGGGAGAAGGGGATAAGTGGGGTGAGGAGGATGATAGGAGGGAGGGCAAATGGGAGAAGGGAGTAACTAGAAGTAAACACTTTTGGGAAGGGACAAGGTCAAATGAGAGAATAGAAAGAAAAGAGTGGGACAGGGTAGGATGGAGGGCAATATAGTTAGTCTTACACAACATGACTATTATGGAAGTGCTTTGCAAAACGACACATATATAGCCTGTATTGAATTGCATGCCTTCTCAGTGGGAATGGGTATGGAGGGAGGAAGGGAGAGAAGTAGTAGAAATGAATGTTCAGAATTGTTATTGCATATAACTGGGAAATAAGAAATACAGGTAATAGGGTATAGAAATCTATCTTGCCCTACAAGAAAAGAGAGAAGATGGGGATAAGTGGAGGTTGGCATGTGATAGAAGGGAGGGCTCATTGAGGGAAGGGGCAATCAGAATGTAAGGTGTTATGAGGTGGGGGAGGGAGAGATTGGGAGAAAAATTGGAATTCAAAATTTTGTGGAAATCAACGACTAAATCTAAAAATAAATAAATAAAGCTATTAAAAAATCTCTTTTGGGATACAGACCTAGAAGTGGTATTGATAGGTCAAATGGTATGTATGGCTTTTTAATCCTTTAGCCATAGTTCCAAATTGCTCTGCAGAATCACTGAATCAGTTCACAACTCCACCAACTGCGGACTAATGTGTCATTTTCCCCACATTCCCTCCAACATTTGTCATTTACCTTTTCTGTCCTAATGGTCAATTTAATAAGTGTAGGGTAATACCTCAGAATTGTTTTAATTTGCCTTTTTACAATCGCTAGTGATCTAGAGTATTTTTTTTAATTTGACTATCGATAACTTTGATCACTTCATCTGAAAACCGGTCATATCTTTTGATCATTTATCATTTGGGGAATGGCTATTATTTTTATAAATTTGACTTAGTTTTCTATATATTTGATAAATAAGGCCATTGTCAGAAAAACTTGCTTCAAATTTTTTCATAATTACTACTACTAACTGTATTTCTCTCCATCCCATCCCCCATTTATTCTATTCTCTCTTCTTTCACTCTGTCTCCTCAAAAATGTTTTCCTTCTGACTACCCCCTCCCTCAATCTGCCCTCCCTTCTATCACCCCTCCCCCCATAGGGAAAGATAGATTTCTGTACTCAATTGAATATGGATGTTATTCCCTCTTTGAGTCAATTGTGATGATAGTAAGGTTCCCTCACTTCCTCTTATCTCCCTCTCTTCCCCTCCACGGTAAAGGATTTTTCTTGTCTCTGTTATTTGAGGTAATTTACCGCACTCTACCTCTCTCTTTCTCTTTCTCCCAGCACATTCCTCTCTTTTATACCTTAGTCTTATTTTTTGGATATGATCCCTTCATATTCAATCACATCTGTGCCCTCTGTCTATATCTACTCCCTCTAACTGCCCTAACAAGGAGAAAGGTCTCATGAGTTACAAATACCATCTTCTATGGGAGATACATTTTTAACCAAACAAAAGATAGAGAAAATTATAAAAGAATAGTTAGCTTTGATTACTGGAAACTGAAAAACTTCTGCACAGACAACAGTAATGAACCCAGGATAAAAAGGAACGTGGTTGAAAGGGAAAAAATCTTTGTATCAATTTTTTGGTAAGATTTTGGCATCTAAGATACATAAATAATCTATCGCTATAGCTATACATATCAATCTAATAGAAATTCCTTAATTAAAAATGGTTAAAGGACATGAAAAAATAATTCCCTAAAGAACTGCAAAATATAGCCACATGAAAAAAAATGCCCCAAATCCCTAATAATAAAAGAAATGCAAATCAAAGCCACTTTGAGATTTCATCTCATACCCTGAAAATTGGCAAAAATATCAATGTCGAAGGGATTTTCAAATGAGAGGCACATTAATATGTTATTGGTGGAGCTATAAAATGGTGTAACCATTTTGGAAAGCAATTTGAAATTATGTAAATAAAGTGACTAATACGTCCATATCCTTTGAATCAGAGACTCCATGACTGGGCTTACATCCCAAGAAAACCACCAATAAGAAAAAGGTCCCTGCATACTCCAAAATATTTGTAGTGGTATTTTTTTGTGATAGTAGAGAATTGGAAATAAAATACATGCCCATCAACTGGAGAATGGCTCAACAAATTGTGGTATATGAATGTAATGGAATACTACTCTGCGTGAGAAATGATGTGTAATGAATATGCAGAGGCACCGACAGAGCTATATGAACTAATGCAGAGTGAAAGAACCATCACCAAAAATATGATATACACAGTGACTACAAAAATGTAAATGGAAAGGACGATGATTCACCAATAAAATATAAGTAAAGGTAACAAAATCATAAAAATCAACCTGGACTTGAAGTGGAGAGAAGAAGATAACTCTCAACCCACTCCTTTGTGGAGGTAGGAGATCCATAGGTTTGAGACATCACACGTGTTGTTGGACTTTTTCAATGTATCAATCACTTTTGTTGACTTTTTTTCCTCTCAAAAATACTATTTGTCATGTGGGATGACTCTCTGTGGTAACTATAGTAATGTAAGAAACAGAAAATATCAATAAAACTTTAAAAAATAAATGAAGAAAGGAAATATGTTCCAGACTAGAGGAGGAGAGAGAGACAAAGATCAATAAAATAGTCCCTTCTCATATGGAGTTTAAAATGTAGTAGGTCATATTTATGGCAACACTTTTAGTGGTGGCAAAGGATTGGAAATTGAGGGAATGTTCATTAAATGACCAAATAAATTGTGGTATGTTACATAAGAAATGATAAGCCAGCAGATTTCAGAAAAACATAACAAACTGGAAAGTAAAGTGAGGACAACCTGGAGAGCAATGTATACATTGTGGGATGATTAGTTATGATAGACTTAGCTCTTCTCAGCAATGCAATATCCAAGACAATTCCAGAAGACTTGACAGAAAATGCTATCCACATCCAGAGAAAGAACTATGGAGTCTGAATGCAGATCGAAGCATACAATTTTCTCTTTTTGGTGACTTTTCCTTTTTATTCAGTTTCTTCTTCCACAAAATGATTAATGTGAAAATATGTTTCCATGATTGCACATGTGTAACCTATATCAGATTGTTTGTTTTCTTGGGGAAGGGGAATGGGAAGAAGGGAGAAAAATTTGGAACTCAAAATCTTATTAAAATGAATGTTGAAAAATATCTTTATGTGTGATTGGGAAAAAATAAAATACTATTTAAAAAATTTAATTTGCCTGATCATAGTGGCAGCGTGGGGTGGGGGGGAGTTGTCACTTGTGAGTGGTGTTTCTACCAACTCCCCATGATGTTAGACTACTAGGTAAACCTTTGAGTTTCAGTAAAACATTTACTCTGATACTTGCTAGATAAAAAGACAATAAGTATTGACCACCCCAGAGATTCTTGTGAAAATATCTTTCTCTGGGTAGTTCTGGGCTGCAAAGAGGAAACTGCAAGCTTAGTAAAAGATTGGTTGACTTTGATCTTTCCCTGGGACCATCCTGTCTGTTCATCTATGTGAATCTGCTGCACCCTAAAGCCCCAGTGAGCTAGCTCGTGGTTCTTTGGTGGCCGTTGTATCTCTACCCCTTCAAGGGCATGGAGCATTTCTCATCACTTGGCAGGGTACTTTTATACCTACAGGCACAGAGCAAACACACTGCATGCAATGAGGGGCTACTTCTGTGCAGCATAAAATTAAGACAATGAAAATGCTGTCCCCAATGACTGTGTCAGAGATGTGCAGAAAAGTGGCCAATGGGAGTGTTAGGAGACCCTCTAGGTCATCATTCTCACCATGTCATGGCTTAATAATATTTATTGAGGCAATTTATCACTGGTCTGCACCATGATAAGCACAAGCTTTTCGACAAATGAACTATGTCAATGTGCCGTCCACAGCCTGTCAAATTTCTCAGCCGGGCCACAATGGAGTTCTACATTGATGCCCAGACACTACTCAAGCCTGACAGTGCAGAATAGAGATGAGCTCATTTCACCATTTCTATGGCATTCCGTTGTTAAATGCAACAGCACAATGTAAGAGGATAAGTGGGACTGACAAATTGGGATCAAGAGATTTCTATTTTCATAGAGAGAACATTTTTCATAAATAAATTGAGGGCTTGATGTCATGCACAATAAGATGATCGATACAGCTGGTAAATTGGGATGGATGAAGCTCCCTCGGAGCCTGAGCCCAACTGATCAGAAGGTCTTAGAGACAGGCACTTCATGAGGGACTCTTCCGATAATAGAAGCTTAGATTCAGAGCTGACAAAGGACCTTAGAGGTCATTGGGTCTAGCCCCTCATCTCGGAGGTGAGGGAACCAAGACCCAGAGAGGGTAAGGTTTTCCTCCAAGGTCACACTGCTAAAAAAAGTAAAAGAGAAGGATATGTGAGTCCAGGTATCTCGACTGCTAAATTAGTATTCTTCCCAGGATGCTCCCTTAGGAGCAGCAGCTTCAGATAATTAGCCCACATCCTGCACAAATAGGTGCTGGTTTTTTTGCATTCATGAAGAGCAACCCAACCAAATCCCATGGCTTCAAGGAGAAGCAATCCAGAGGATGGAGTGATCTTCGAGGTTCATTGGTCTATTCAGCAATATATGACCATTGTGTTTAATTTTTTTTCAAAAAATGGAACTAAATAGAGATTTAGAATGAGACGGAGGGAGAAGCAATCCAGTCAGTTTGGCATGGGATGATTTATCAAAGGGTCGACTCCCCTGGGACATTCTGCCCTACTCCTTCCCCCAAAGATTCACTCTTCCAACAAATGCTACTAAAGTTAGCTTTCTTCTTTTTGGTATTCATCTGGAGTGTTCTGACACACAGAGACATATGTGTATCTGTATATACATGTGTACATGTGTGCATGTGTGTGTGTGTGTGTGTGTGTATTGTAGTCTCTCCCATTAGATGTGAACTCCTTGAGGGAAGGGACAGTTTTTGCCTTTCTACGTATATGCAATCCTTAGCATAGTGCCCAGCACATAGTAGGTGCTTAATAAAGGCTTGTTAATTGATGGACCAACAGGACAGAGGTCCTCATCCCTGACCATTCCCCACTGGGTCACAGCTTTTGCTAAGTTCTAGCTCCAGAAGACCATGAATGGGTGGGGATCAAAGCCCCTTTTGGATAGTGGTGTGTGAGCCTCTCTTACAGAAACAAGATGTCCTGCTGTTTGGGCATTGTGAAGTGAGCTGCTCTTGGAAGGGAGATACACAGCTTACTTTCTCTCTGATAGAATTGAGTTGGCCAAGCTTTCCTCCTCTGGTCCTGGACAGGGATAGGTCTGGGTGTGTTATGGCATCCAAGGTTTCTCCACAAAGTGGAGCCAGGGATGTGTCATGTTTGCTGCTACGGCTTCTGTTGTCCAGCCTTCTCTCTCAGAGAGGAGCAAAGGCATCAGGAGGGGGAGAAGGAGGAGGAAGGAGCAGGGACAAGACAGTTGCCATTGAATGTTCCCTCCCCTCTTGGCCTCCTCCATACATTTCTGCGTTGTGATTGTGAGACCTCAGCTCCTGCAGCTAACTCTCCATCCTGCGTGAGCTCTTCTCATGGAGGTGTGTGTTCAATACAAGAGCACAAGGTTATATGGGCTGCTCTTGGGTGGGCCTATCGGGGCCCCTTGCTGGATACCATCAGCTTCTTTCCAAGAATGTCAGGTTTTCTCTGGTAGAGGTACTACATTAACATAGCCAGGAGGGCCTTGGAGCAGAAGGGCAGAGATCAGGTGGAGCTGTTGGTATGTAAAAATGCCTAGTGTTTCCGCCCATCATAGGTATTCTTAATAAGGAAATCACAGTGCAGTTATGACTGAGGTTTGCTTGGGTCACACTTCAGAATTTTTCAAATGGAGAGATACTACATATGAAAAAGAAAGATAGAAGCAGACGAGAGCTTGGCTGCCATGAGCCATTGCGGTTATGGAGAGCTGGGGTCTCTGGAAATTGTCCATTCCCTGTGTCAATTTGTCCTACTGGTGAAGTCTCCTCTTTTTTGGGAGGTGATTGAAGCATGGATTCTGTGTGCTTTGAGAAATCTTGTAAACATCTGACTAGGGCATCAAGCTGCTCTCACTCACCCCCAAATAGACAACAGACTATTGTCAAACGAGTATTGTCCTTTCTACCTTTACAGCATCTCTCGATTACATGCCTTTCTTTCCCCTGATGCTGCCCCCACCCTGGGGCAGGCCCTCATCTCTTCACACCTGGACTATGGCTGCAACAGTGGGGGCCAGGGGAGGGTCCTACCTGCTTCAAGTCTCTCCCCACTCCAGTCCATCCTCCTCCACTAGTCTGCCAATGTCGTTTCCCAAAGCTCAGGTCTGACCATGTCACCCCTCACTTCCAATCTACAAGCTCCAGTGGTTTTGGTATTATTTTCAGAGGCAAATGCACAATCCTGTGTGTGACTGTTGAATCTCTTTACACCTGGCCCCCTTCCTACATGTCTATGTGATGCAGTAATGCTAGCCTCACTGGTGCTTGCCCACAACATTCCCTCTCTCCAGCCTTTGTACTAGTTTCGTCCTTGCCTCGAATGCTCTCCTTCCCTTCATCTCTTAGCTTGCTGACTCTGCTCCACTTGATCAGGGATTAATGACCAAATGAGGGAGGCCTGAGACCCCTGTGTGTAGATAGGGCTCCTTCTTAAGCTCGTGAACTGGAGACGCTTAACAGATGACTGGAGGTAGCTGCAAATGAAAGTTCTTCACACCCTCCTCCCCCTGAAATTTTCTTTCCCTAGTTAATAAAAAAGGCGAAGTCAAAGCAGTTGGAGGTGGGGTGAGTGTATTTTGGGGGTGGGGGCTCATTTATTTTCTCTGGATTTGCAATAGCATTCCTTCCAAATTTCATCATGAAGATCAAATGAGATACTCCCCAGGGGCAGCTGGGTGGTGCAGTGGATAGAGCCCCAGTGCAGGAGTCAGGAGGACCTGAGTTCAAATCTCACCTCAGACACTTGACACTCACTAGCTGTGTGACCTTGGGCAAGTTACTTAACCCCAATTGCCTCATCCTGGGCCATCTCCAGTCATCCTGAGGAATATCTGGCCACGTGAGACTGGTGATCTGCACAGCCCTCCTTCACTCAAAACAAAGTCAAGTGCAAGTCATGTCATCACTTCTCTGGTAGCTTGGTCCACTTTGGCAAAGAAGGATGAACACAAAAAACAATATTGCTTCCCCACCCCTCACCTGTGACTTCTGGAGAGCACACAAGTGGCTGAGCTATTTTCTGAGGTTTCTGCAAACACCTACCAGAGTCAATGCTGTTGATTCAGTTGTTGGTGAGGCCAGTACAGTTCACTTTGTGAGGTATTTTTTCTGCTTCTTTTTAATCTTTAATTTTGACATTACAGCCTTTTATGAATAGAAATCTTGGCCCCATCCACAGCATTGAGTCCTCCCTTGTAGCAAAGGAAAAATTAGACAAAACATTCAAATGGTTGGTTTAGGGGGCACCCAAAAGGAAGGATGCGGGTACGATTAGGTGAAACCATGTAAGCTGCTTGGAAAAGCCATGTGCGCTTTGGGGCAATCTGAGGGACAGTTCAAACCTCTATGCCCAAGCCAAAGTGACTATAGGGTCCAAGTCCAGATGTGCAACTGCCTTCTTTCAGATGCAAATCTGGGGGGGAGGGAGCTTTGCAGGTTCCCTCCTATACATGAGATGCCAGGGCAAGTACTCTGGATCACTTAATGACAGAATATGCCACTTATATGGATATAAATCACTCGCCACCTTGATTTTATGCCAGGGGTTTCAATTCTAATACAATTTCTGACTCCAAGTGACTTTTTATTTACTTTTGTCTCATCTCTTTGTAAAGAAACGTAGAGCTACCCCAATCAACCTACCAAGGGATCCCTTTTATAGAGCAGGCCAAATAATAACAGAATTCACTTGCAGAATACAAGACCAAGAATCTCATGGGAAATAACAGGGAGAGGGGGGAGTGTGCACAGAAGGAGGAGTGCTGCAGGACACATGCCATATTACAAAGCTGTAACCATCAGGATGATTCAATACTGATAGAACAGAAAAGATTGAGAGGGAGAGAGAGAGAGAGACAGACAGAGAGAGAGACAGAGACAGACAGAGAGAGAGAGACAGAGAGAGAGAGACAGAGACAGACAGATGGAGACAGAGAGAGACAGAGAGGGAGAGAGAGAGAGGGAGAGAGAGAGAGACAGAGACAGACAGAGAGACAGACAGACAGAGAGAGACAGAGACAGACAGAGACAGAGAGAGAGAGAAAGAGAAAAGAAGAGGGAGAGATACAGAGACAGACAGAGAGACAGAGAGACAGAGAGAGACAGAGACAGACAGACGGAGACAGAGAGAGAGAGACAGAGAGGGGGAGAGAGAGAGAGAGAGAGAGAGAGAGAGAGAGAAAGCAAAGGTAAACTCAAGGGCAGCCAATTATTGCCCTAGTCACACCTTTCCTGTATGGCTTAAGAGCCAAGAATGTTTTCTATATGCAATTAAACTTTATTTTTAAAAAATTTAAAAATTTAATTCAGAAGCTGCATTTGGACCTTATCTGGGAAGAAGTTTGGACTTAATAAGCAAAATTCAGAAAAACTGAACATTTAAAATAATTACAACCTCTCAATAACCATATGAAAAGAATTGTTCCAAATCATTAATAAAAGAAAAAATGTGAATTAAGATAATTGGAATATTGCCTCCCACCTAGAAAATTGGCAAAGATGACAAAAAATAAAACAGTAAATATTGGAAAGGCTATGGCAAGACAGATGTGTGATACATTATTGGTGGAGCTGAGGGATGGTCCAACTTTCCTGGAAAAAATTTTGAGATTTTGTGAGAAAATGAACTAAAATGTCTGTTTCTATGGACCCACAGGTCCCACTGCTAGGCTAACATGCTCACCCTTTCAAAGGCAGAAATGAAGGAAACTGTTGAAAGCAGCACTTTAAAGTAATAAAGGAACAAAACAAGGAACAAACATCTAGAAGCAGAGTGGGTGCTGTGTGAGGGAAGCAGAATTGTAGCAGCTTGAAAGAAAAATGAGAAGTACAGATTGAGTTATCTCCACTCCCCTGTTTGTGCCTGATCTGTGGCAGAACCTTCCAAGCTTGTACTGATCTGAGCCTCCATAGCTGGACACACTGTACACTGACCTTGACATAGTGACATCATTTTGGACTTCTTCCACTGAAGGACAACAGTCTTTACATTGCAAATATATCAAAATCTTAGGCCCACATTTCTTTGATCTAAATAAAAATGGAGGTTGCTGTAAACACTGGGGAAAGAAAGTCCTCTGTCATCCCCTGTGATGGGGAAAGAGATTGTCTTGTCCTGGACTGTCTGAGAGGCTCTAATGACTTCTGTCTTTGCAGCAGATGGAATAAAAAACTTGAAACCTAATTAGGTGAAGCCCTCCCTCAAAACCTGGCACTTGAGCCTGATGGTAAAATGAGAGACCATCGAGTTAAATAGAATACCCAGATAATTACATTCCAAACACATTTGATGACACACCAACTCACAGGAAAAGGAAATTCTCTGTTGATTTATAGTCTGCATTATGGAGAAAACAATCTAGTTATAGTCTTTCTCTCTGTGCTTAAAGCATCCCTATTTCCCATGGAATGGCGGGTTAATCTTTGTTCTGAAGTTGCTTCCACTTCTGGAGAGCAGCCATGCATTTCATAATGAAAGAGGCCTTACTCTGCTATTGCCTGGCTATTCTGAATAACTGGTCTGAGTTCTAAGTCATCCTGCTCTCCTACTTCTGCGTTGCCTGCTCACACCTTCATACAAACCCAGTCATCTTTAAGGCTGGGCTCCCTTCTCAATACTGATCAAAATGGACTCCAGCTGGTGATTTTCTTCTGGGTGTGTGGTGCTTAGGCTCTTGCTTCTCTACTGGGGGAGGAGGGTGATGAGAATTCTCAGGTTTCAGTGAAGGTTGATATCAAACAACTCGCACACAGGGACAAATCCCATTATAAAAGAGGAGCAGCTGATTCTAGGGCCTCAACAGTTTTTGCAAACCTCACATTCTAGGGTACAGTAAATATTGATTGTGTCAAAGAAGCAAGTGTATAGGGATCTGGAGAGGGAGAATGATATGCTTAGGCCCTGTGACTCCACTACAACTCTGGAAGCGGTTGCCTCAGCATCCTAGAAGATGAGGGCAGACAGCTACATGCAAAGTGAGTAGCAGTGACCACCAGCTGCTGGCAGACAGCACTGGACATGGTGAGCATCCCCAGCTCGGTGAAGAAGGAAGTGCCCTGGAAGGAGACAGGAAGGCTGGGTGAGAGGTATATTGCACTCTCACCTCCCATTCCCATGAGACATCTCAACCCAATCCTTATCCAGACTGGGCCAGATCTAGTCTGTTTGCTGCTGGGTTGGGGGTAGAGAACAGACTTTTGGGAATCATGCTCAATGAAAGCGATGCTTCCTATGGCCTGCTGCATTTCCACATGAAAATGTCTTTGAGTCTGCTCATTTTAGCATCTCTGAAGCCCTAGGTCTCTGCCCTTGATCAGCCCACATATCTCCATCTTATTCATATGGAAACTTGCCCAGTATCACACAGTTAGTAAGTGTCTGAGGGGGGATTTAAAATCAACTCTTTATTATTCTATGACTCAATCTACTGTGCCACCAAGTTGCCTCAGAATAAATGATCGTGATTCGTGTAGTTAAAGTCAACAGCTAAACGCCTTCCATGTGCCAGGCACCATCAGAGATGCTCAGGAGGCAAAGGCAAAAGCAAGATGGTCCTTGATTTCAGGGAGGAGAGAGGGTGATGTGCAGAGAAGTGTATTTTCTGTTCTTGTAAGTCCTTCTTCATTCCTTTTGTCTTTACTAAACAGCAGGTCCAGAGAACTTTTGATAACCTCCATATTACTTCTGACTGGTCCTGCTTATTTCCATACTACTCTGGGAAAACAACATACTTGTCAGTAGCAGTAGAAGATCAGCTCTCCTCAAGCACAGAGAGCCTTCCTCTCCCTTCCTCTTCCTCCCTCTCTCTTCCTCTCTCCTCTCCCCTATCTTCCTCTTCCACTCTTTCCCTCTTGTTTCCTGTCTTCCTCTCCCTTCCCCTCCCTTATCTTCCCCTTCCTCTTCTCCGCCTCCTTTTTTGGGTGTAGCAGGTCTGAGAGAAGGGAAGGCTCTTTATTGGGAAGCAGGTGTCACAAGGAGGAGCAGATCAGTGAGCAGGGAGAGAAGGCCCACTGCTCGTCTGCCTTGAATGGAGCCTGTAGCTAAGGAATGGTTACTCGTGTTCACAAATCTTGCTTTCCTAAAGGATTTGGGTCCTGTGGGGATGTGAATGTATCCAGGATGAGATCAAGGACTGAGGGAGTAGTTGGGGACCAGAAGGGCATCTATTTGGGCTTGGTAAGGGATGGTCCAACCTTGGCAGCTTGACTTTGCAGTCCTGAGAGGTCAGGAATACCTTGTCCTGGAGATGGTTTCTGAGCTAAGATGAATTCCCTATGGATGTCTAAGACTTTTATATTATTTGATGGAGTTGTGCAACTCTTGGCCTCAATCATGGTCTTAGGATTCTGGAAAATGCACCCCCCCCATCTGCTGGGGCAGCTAAAGAAATGAGTTCCTTCAGCAGTCACAGGCTTGAAACTCTGTAAGCTTTTTGCCATTATCCATAGCTTGCCTGACTCTCATGTGAGGATGGAAAAGGTGAGAAAAATCCAAGCTGCCAAATAGAATGGGCGATTTGTCTTCTGAGGGCCTGAGTAAATCCTAACTTCATGCTCTCAGTCTTTGATTGAAGAGTCTCTGAAAGTATTAGTACTAAAATTTTGGACGATCATTTCAGAAAATGAAACAAAGGCATTCAATTAGAATGTTTCCTGAGTTTAACTGGATTAACACCCAGATTTGGAAGATGCAAGGATTTGGTGGAAGTGAGCTGCTTCCCATCCTATTTACTCCATAAACCAAAATCAGGCAGATACCTTAATTCCTTAGTTCCACAGTGGAGTCTCAACTCAATTACAAAACAAAACTCTAGCCCCAGCTCAAGCCTTTATATTGGGAAGAGCCTGCAGAAGTAATCAACTCCAATTCCCTCTGCCTGATATAATTACAGTGCAACATTTGCTGCAGCTGCTGATCTCTTGTTAGGCGACCCCTCCCTACTCCCCCCTGGCTCAGCCTGGAGGAGGAAGTTTACATATGGTCTTCCTGAACTGTCTTCCCATATTTATACTGAGGCAAAATGTCCACTCTGAGAAGATCCACAGATTTCTCGTAAGTCACCAATATTTTCCTTCTCTTGAAATGAATCAACCATGAATTGATCCATGTATTGGAGTGAATTGTACATTATATTGAAAGGTAAAACTGTGTGTGAGTATGTGAGTGTGAGTGTGTGTGTGTGTGTGAGAGAGAGAGAGAGAGAGACAGAGACAGAGAGAGACAGAGAGACAGGCAGAGAGAGAGAGAGAGACAGACAGAGAGAGAGAGACAGAGAGGTGAAGAGAGAAGCAATTCCTGGTCTCTTGCTAACTAAAAAGTATGACACATCCTGATTTATAACTGAGGACACGAAGTATGATTCTCAATGTCAGGAGTTGGCAAATTACATTAGTGTTTCCTATGTTTCTACTTATGTAGGCTCTCTATTGTTATATGTTTGACATTTAAGGACCAGCCTTCAGCATTCTGGGTCACGAGATCATGGGTTTCAGAGCTACAAGAGAACTCTAAGGTCATCTGCCTCTTCATTTTACAATTGTAGAAACTGAGACCTGAAGAGGTCAGGGCATTTACCCTGGGGCACACTTTTAGAAAGTAAAGCCAAGATCAGAGCCCAGGTTTCCAAGTTGCAAGATTGATCCCCATCCCACCTACCAGAGGTGGCTTATTTTTTTGAAACACTAGGGGCCTCAGGACAGAGTTTAGGAGCAAGGCCTTGATGGTCTTGTGTCCCAGCAATCTGCTCATAGGAGTATATAGACGCATGCCCAGACCAACACATTCTTTTTGGAGAAAAAATGGTATGGAAACAAAATGGAGTTGTTTGTAACTTAATCAATAGCCACAGAGTTGGAAAGGAAGCCACAGGTCTTGTCCAGCCCTCTCATTTTATGAAGGAGAAGACCAAGGCTTAGAGAAGCGAGGGGCCTTCCCCAAGATGCATTCAGACAGGACTGGACAGGGCTGAGATTTGCACCAAATAGCTCTTACTGCTGATCCATTGCTGTCTTCACTATACCACATAACTTTCTAAAGAAATTCAAAGCTAATCACCCAGAGTGATCTTCCTCTCACTGCAGAGAGAGCTCACTGTGAACCTAACTCAGAAACAGGTGGGTTATGCAGTATTCAACACCAAGTAGCTTATTAACACAAGGGGCATGAGGAGGCCCCTCTCTGGCTTTCCATATCAGAGCCTGGCCCTGGGACCCATGCATCAGAGGACTTGGCCTTAGCTCTCAAGTGAGGGCAGAAAAGCCACTATGCATTACTGAACCACAAGAGTGACCTCCTTCCCGCCCTACAACACTGAAGTGTGGGCCAGCCTGCATTTTATTTAAGTCCTACCACATATGTGGTTTGGACCCAGGGCAAGAGATAGAAGAATCATCACCCCTTGGACAAAAAATTCTCCATAACAACACTCAGTTTCCGACCCCAGCAGACAACTTTTTGCTCAGAACACTTACTGTGAACCACAGGAGGAAACAATTGTGTTCACTGAAAGCAAATAGGAAGGGAGCAATGATGACAGCTGCCAGATGTTCCAGCACCCCTGAGGGAGCCCTGAATGCTTCTGCCTCGCCTCCAACAGACCTCATCATCACAGTCCCAGGCCCCAGGGCCCACTTTTCTGGATATGCTGCTCTAATATACACAGAATCCAAACATTTGAGAGCAAGAAAGGACTTCGGTCCAGCTGAGTCCGACATCCTTTATTTGAAATATGGAGAAACGGAAACCCAGAGATGGGCTCAAGGGCACAGTGCTAGTTCATCTCAAAGCTGAAACCAGTGTCAACTCCGGGTCCAGTTATCTTGCAGTGGAGTGAGGAAGGTCTGAGTTTGAACTCTGCCGTAGAGACTATCTAGCTCTCTGACCTGGGGCAATCATTTAATCTCTATTTGTCTCAACTTCCTTATCTGTAAAATGGGGAGACAATGATAGCATCTACCTCAAGGACACGAGTCAGATTTTAAAACATGAAACAAGATCAAAACAAGCACATTTTACGCTATTCCAATTTAATTCTCTATAGTGAGCATTGTCATCATCTTGTCGCCAAAGGTCACCTTCCATATTTAGCCATTTCTTGTTTTTTTAGTGCATCACTGCATTAGGTCTGGTGCTTCACACCATAGCATTTCAAATGAAATGATCCATCTGAACATCTAAATATCTGGTTCTGAAAATGAAAGACTGCTCACCCAGCCGTCCCCACAGTGCTCTGTAGCCATCATTCTAGCTCTTTGCGTTGGTCTTACCATCACTGTTGATGCAGACCACTTCCTGTACTTGTGTCCCAGGACCACATGGCCTTCCGTTGTCTGGCTCACAGTCCCCAAGCTTCACTGCTTTCCAGTCGTAGCATGAAGGCTCTTCACAGGGGATGGCTTCCAGCAAGTGAGGGCAGTTACTTGTTCCTCCAGATCCTCCAGTAGGTTCATTACTAATTCTCCGCTTCCTCAGTTTAAAGCCTGAAGTATTTGGGAAAGAAAAGATTTGTCAGTGGATGATCTAGTACAATGGACAGCTCCAGGAAGCCCAGTCATCTGAGGAGTCCAGGGAAGGGAAATTACAGGGCTCAGAACAAAGGACTTCCTGTAAAAGATCTAATCAAAGTCTAACAATAATTCTAGGGAGGGGTAAATCCAGAGATAAGAGATTGGACCTCTGAGTTTACTGGCACTGAAAACTCACACCCTTTATCAATATGAGCTGGCAACTATCTGCATTTTGTAGTCTTAGAGAGTTTTCCAGAACACGGAAAGGTGACTCGCAGCCAGTGTGTCAGAGGTATGACTTGAATCCAGGTCTTTTTTCCTGACTCTCAAACCCGCTCACTATCTACTAGGCAACCCTTCCTCTCAGGTAGGGACAATGCTATTTCCATCTATCTTACAGATGGAGAAAGGGTGACTTGATCATACCTCATTTGTAAATGTTAGAAGTGAGATTTGAATCCAGCTTTTCTTGACTCTTGCTCCAAAGCTTTAGTCACAATGCAATTCTGTCTCTCTAGCAAGTATTCCAGTCTTAGTGTCTGAACCACTTATCAGGCCCTTATGAAGTAGCTGGTGCTCCCATGGGATAATGTGTTTACCTGGCACTCTCTTATCGTGGAGCCTGGCAGACA
The DNA here is from genome assembly GCA_028658325.1 of Potorous gilbertii. Classification (NCBI taxonomy): domain Eukaryota; kingdom Metazoa; phylum Chordata; class Mammalia; order Diprotodontia; family Potoroidae; genus Potorous; species Potorous gilbertii. The sequence continues at coordinate 3,818,542 of CM053770.1, read as the reverse complement.
GATACATCACCTCCCTTCAGCTATGGTAGTATCACACTGAGTCTCTGAATTTTCTGGATAACTACAGGTTTTTCCAACTTTGAGTGCCAAAGATAATTTAAAATTTAACTATTTGAAAGGAAATCTTTCTAAAATGTAACATGGTTCTCTGCCTCAGAGGGGACTGAACATCCTTTAATCACCTCTTAATGATTCATGCCTAACATACTACAGTGTATAATACAGCGATACCAGCAGGAGCTGTAGAACCACAGAGCAATGTTTGCCTTAGCCCTGGTAACCTGGGACTAGACAGCTTATTTTTCTTCTCTTGAATACCTTGAATATTTTATCCAGATCATCCTTTGTTGTCCAACTGTCAGTTCTCACTGTGCCAGACTACATCATCTATTTTCTCTTCTTCTAAAGTAAATTAAGTTAAACTAAATTACTTTTCGTTTTCTGTAGACTCAGAAACTGGCTCACCAAGGTTATGAAAATTCACAGAGCTTGAATGTTGGAAGGGACATTACTGGCCATCTGGTCCAAACCATACATGGAAGGAATCCTCACTATAATATATTGCAGACAGGTGGCTGTCCGATTTCTGTTTGGATATGTGTGAAACAAAAGTAGGTTTTGAGAAAATATCTAAGATACTGCACTCTGAATAAACTGAGGTGCCTTTTTTAAGTGCTCAGAAACCTCTTTTTTGGAGGAGTGACTTTCAGTCGTGCCCTGAATAGAAGAGGTTGATGGGTAACTGAATTCCAGATAGGTAATGTATTCTTATTTACTTAATTTTTTTCAAGGACTTCAACTCCTCTTTTGCATACTAAGCATACCATCTTTAGTAGTACTCATGGATCCCCAAATTCCTGCAGTATCTACTGAGATGTCTTCCTGCATAAAGGAAGAAACATTCTGAATTGATGACTCTTCAGTTTCCTCATGATATGGCGAGGCACTCCATCATCGCATGTCTGACCTCTTTATCTTTAATTCAATTTTATAGCTACTGATTCAGCAGCTATTATGTGCAAGATCCTGGGCTCAGGTCTGGAAGCGCCAGCATGAAAGAAAGGTATCCCAGTTATTCGGAGCATGTGCTGTAATGGGAGATGCATGGCCATGGCTCATACCTACTTGAAGGTAAGCGTACTCCAAGACGTTATTGTCATTCCTTACAGTTCAGTTCAAGGCCCCCTTATGACATGAAACTTTTCATTCATGACAATTGCTCTCCATTTTATTATTTATTTATCGTTTACTTGTTTGCTCTCTCTTAACTCATAGTTCTGGGTGTTAAGTCAATTCAATTCAACAATATTTAACATGTGCTTACTATGCACCCAACACTGTACTAAGCAGCCAAACAAAAAGCTAAAGGTGAAACCAGCACACACCATTGAAGAAGGACTGAAGAAGGCTTGGCAGTCATTTACATACCTTTCTTGCCCTGCTGATCATCACAGTTTTCAAAGGTACAAGGTCCCCAGGCTGACCAAGCTGACACTGCACACTCAACAGGGCAGGGAATGTGGCACAACTGAGTGGTATTTGGGACGGGTCCTGTGCAGAGTTTCCAGTCTACTGGCTTGGAAGCTGCAGGGGAAAATGAAAAAAAAAGTAAAATTCTCCAGAAAAGGACCATGAGCCTCAACATCATTCCATATCAATATTTGTAACATGAAAGGAAAATGACATTGTTCAAATCAGTGTCATGGAACTCTTTTCATTTCACAGATCACAATGGTAGACAATTTCAAAGGGTCTTGACAGGCTTGGGTACTGGACCGAACCTAATCAGATCAAATTTAATAAGGAAAGATATAAAGTGTTACATATAGGTCTCAAAACCAACTTCTTAAGCATACGATGTGAGAGATATGATTAGTTAACAACATAACTGAAAATTAAGTCTTTTTATTGAAATTCAAGCTTAGCATGATTCACCAAAATGCCATGGTAATTACAAAATTGGTTTAATCCGGGCAACATTATTAGAGAAACAGCTCCTAGGACTCAAAAGTTCATAGACCCATTGGTCAGATTAGGAAAATTGTGTTCAATTTTAGGAGACATGTCTATCTAGGGAAATGCCACTGGGAGTAGTTGGATGGTTTGTAACTGAAGCCTTTACTTCCCAGAGGGCCTCAAATTCCATTTCTGTGACCATAAGAACTTCATTAAAGTTGAAGCATATATAGCTTGACCTGAGGGCATTGGCAGGAGGGATGGTGCAAGTAAGGGAACCAACAGAGATGGGTGAATGTTTCATTGTCCACAGCTTCCCTGGCTCTGATTTCCACCTGATGTCTTCATTTTCTCCTTTTTCTACCATATTTTCCTCTTGAAGTGTAGGCCCCCCCCCTCCCGTCCAGACCACAGGACCATTGCAGAAAGGATTTCCTATCCAGTCCCTACCGGATGCCTTGGCTTGTACTCAGGGAGGAAGCTTCAGGAAGATGGAGAACATTAAACACCTCCGAGAACCTCACAGGTGGAGGAAATGGTCCCTTTGATGGATGCTTGCCCCTTCCTGTCCAACCCTAAGGAATGTCAGAGCAGCCTTCATCCTTGTTGGTTCTGGAGGTAGGAAGCAGGTAGTATATGTATGTCTGCATATCTGTGTGTCTCTGCAGGTGTGGGGGAATATGTCTACCAGAATCTATGTGTCAATGAGTGATAAAACATCCGTCAATGAATTGAATACACATTACCACTCATGTAATGTAATTCAAGAAACAATTTTTAAACACCCTATTTGGCACTAGATATTGAGGATGCAGAGATAATAAAGTAATAGTTCCTGCCCTCAAGGGGATTATATTCTACTGAGGGTAAGTAAATATGAAAGAATTTGAGAAAGAAGACAGTACTAACATAGGAAGGGATAATGACAGTGAAATACCATGTAGCATTTAAGTAGTAGGTGAAGGTTTGCAAAATGTTACCTCCTTTGATTAGAGAAATTCTCAATAGATCCTGGCACCTGGGTGAAGCTTTGATGGGAAGTTAGGGATTCTAAAAGGCAGAGAGGAGGAAGGAAAGTAGCTGATTGTGGTAGGTGCTTGAATGACAATAAACCTTGTGAAGTCTGAGCTTAGGCTTTTGTTACTTCTGGAGAAGCATGGGGCTCAGCAAACCAAGGAGGGAATCTCTAATTTAACCCTTACTGGAGTGATGCCAAACAACCTGGGTAAAGGCCTGACATTAGGGATGTAATTCTCTTTGGCAACGTGTCAGGGAAATGATAGGAAATGTTGAGAGAAGTTGGTTAGAGTCATTAAGAGTTAATTAATATACAAAGCACTGACTATGAACCAAGCAATGAGTTAAGGACTGACAGAAGGCAAAAGACAGTCTCTGTCCTCAAGGAGGTCACATGGAGGAAGAGAGTATGTGAATAACTGAGTACAAATGAACAGTATACAGCCTATCTACGATTTATATACATTTATATGATATATTTCCTATACACAAGTACATCTGGCATAAATATTGTATATGTCTGTCTTATACATACAAATGTGGGTATGTATATACATATGTATATAATTTATAATTACACATCATATATACACATATATTTACAATGGTGTGTGTGTATGTATGTGTGTGTGTGTAATTAAGGAGGGCGTTCACTATAATAGTATAGGACAGAGGTGAGGGGGGACTTTGTGAGTCCTGGATGAATATCTTATTCCTTTAGAAGGTTGAAGGCATTTGTACTCTCTAAGACCGAGGCAATTAGAAGCCATTAGAGTTCAAAGCCATTCATTCCCGTTGATATTGACGAGAAGTTCAATGACAGCAGAGAACACAAAACTACATATAGTAGGCACCTCATAAAGTTTTCCTGGGATGGAATCAGAGGGTATATAGTGCTTGTCATTGGAATTGTTTGATTATTCTTACGGGATTTTGTTCATACATATTTCACTTTAGTGATGATTGCAAGTATGGAAAATCACATGCATATGATCTGTGCAGGCTCCCCAGGAGTTATGCATCTAGCATTGTCCTCCAGACACCCTCCTCCTCACTGCCTCTCACCCTGCACCCAGATCTCATCCATTTTCATAAATGACACTTCTTTATCTCATGACTAGGCACCCATATGGATGAGGTGCTGAATCTTCCTTACTTACTGATGTTATAAATGCTCAGATTAGTTACTTCTGAGTCTTTCCAGATTTGTTTTCCTTTCTTCCTCCCAGGAATATTTTAATTATCTCTCTCTACTGTAATGAAAATGAACATGACTGTACTTCTATTACTTGTGTTGCACAAACCACAGAGAACTTCCCTGCTTGTATTAAGCAGGATTGTTTTCTAATGTGCATTTTCACATCAGTCAAAGCTAAGAATTATTAATTTTATTACTTTTCCAACATTGAAAACATGATGTATTGTGCAATAAAATAAGGAGAGAAAAATGTAACTTTTTAAAAGAAGACTTAGAATCTTTACCATACTGAGAAGTTTCTTTGTGGCCGTATATTATTTATAACTCAAGGAAGCCAGAAGTTTCTGAGACCAAGAGTGGTCATTATACTTATAAAATATTATGACGTTTTATTGTTTATTCTATTATTTTCATTTGCTATGTTCTGGTTGTATGTTTTGTTTTACAGCTTCTGTTTACCACATTGCATCAGTTCCTTTAACTTTTCCCATGCTTCTCTGAATTCATCACATTCATTGTTTCCTATAAGTCCTCAATCTTACATTACATTCATGTGCCACAATTTATTTGACCATTCTCCAAATGATGCACATCTACACTACTTAGAATTTTTGTTAACACAAAAGTGCTGTTGTAAATATTTTTATATGTATTGGAAGCTTCTTCTGTCTTGGACCTCAATGGAATATGTGCTTAGTAATGGGGTCTCTGAGTCAAGAACTATGGACGATCTGGTCATTTTCTTTGCATAACTGCGAATTGGTTCCCACAACAGGGTGATTTCTTTGCAGCTCCACCAACAATGTATCTGCATGTTTGTCTTTCCACAACCCTTCCAACATTATCTTTCGTAATCTTTGCCAATTTCCTGAGTGTGGGGAGGAAACTCAGGGTTCTTTTGATTTTGCCTTTATCTTACTATTAGCAGTTTTCTTCTGCTACGCTTAATAAAATACTTTCCCCAGACCTCTCATCAGATATTATTCTATAACTTTCCCTTACATAGTCAAATTCCTAGACAAATTAGTTTCTACTTGTTAGGCTCTACTTCCTCATTTTGAGTCTTTGCACATTGTTAATAGGGCTCCCAACCCCATCAACTGATCTAAACCACTCTACTCAGAGGTCATTGACAATCTATTATCCTCCATCTCCCACCATTCCCATCTTCAGTCAGTTGCCAAATCTCTTGATCCTGCCTCTTCAACATCTACTGTATCAATGTCCTTTCCTCCAGTCACAGTCACCACTCTAGTTCAGGATCCCATCTCCTCTTGTTTGGGCTATTGCAATGGCCTCCTCATTGTTTGAAAGTCTCCCCTCTGCAATGTATTCTCTACACTGAAGCCAAATTGAAATTCCTAAAATGTGGATCTGACTTCACTTGCCTGCTCAAAAATATTTAGTGGGTCACTTAGTATTTAGGAAAGCACTAATTCCTCAGCAGGCCATTAAGAACTTTCCTAGTCTAGCTCCTTCCTAACTTTGCAGACATTTCATAATGTATGGATTCTCCTTTGTGCACTATACATTCCAGTCACAGACCAACCAGCTGTTCCTCAACCTTGACATTTCGTAGGCTAATCTAAAAACTGGGGATGCCCTCTCTTTCTCCTCCTCTTTCTTTTCCCTTAATCCCTGGATTCCTTCCCCTTCAGGGATCAGCTCTGATGCCATTTCCAATTTCATTTCCATTTCTAGACCCTCTGCATTTGTGGCTTTTTTCTCTGGATAGATTTGCCCTTTGTACAGACACCACATCCTCTAGGAGAATAGATGTTCTTTGATGACAGAATTGTGGCATTTATTTCCTGTGTGAAAAAACAATGCTACACTCTGGTATGAAATGATAGTCGGGGCTTAATTAAACTGAATCTACTGAATGGAGTCTATGTCACAAGGTCTGTGACAATTGTTTTCCTGGCATCACCTTTTGAATCTTCCCTCTTCACCCAGATGAACCTAGTATTGGGAGCCTGTAATTCAGAGGTCATGGGTCCCTGACAGTGACATTTCAAAAAATATTCATTGAATAGGAGTAGCCAAATTGAATAGGAAAAGGCTTAAAATTTACAATATTTACTTAAAATGAAAAAAAAGAAAATCTTTGAGCAATTCTTAATGAAGATTGTCATCACACTGGAGAACAATCTCTAAAATAGAACACTGTGAAAATTTATCTTCTCTTTAGGTAATTCTTCATGATGTCTGAAATGATATGCCCTTCTAATAAACCATGTATTTATCCCATCCTCAAGAGCGTTCATTTTCTTTCATATAGTTTAAATTTAAAAACACAAATTGTTAGTTTCTTGATAATATTCTAGGAAGCATGAACAATATGGAATAAGCCTAGTGAGATCAAATGTGCCTTGGATTGAAAGACTTTGACTTTTTAAGTGTGATTGACTGAATGAAGCATGTCCTTTAATTTCCATGGTCTGGCCTTGTTCTTGATCAAATCAAGTTTGGCTAGTGGAACATTTTAAATGAATCACTTGGACTTTGAATGATGCAATCCTCTGTCCAAACCAATGAGTTAGGTGGCACAGTGCATAAACTGCTGGACGCGAAGTCAGGAAGACTCATCTTTCTCAGTCAAGTCTGGTCTCGGACACTTATTGTGATCTTGGGTAAATCATTTCACCTTGCTTGCCCCAGTTTCCTCATCTATAAAGTGAGCTGGAGAAGGAAATGACTCCAGAATCTCTGCCAAGAACACCCTTAATGGGGTCATGAGGAGTTGGATGTGATTAAAATGACTCAACAACATCCACCCAAACAAAAGAGGTACTCAGCAAATCAAAGCACAAGAAATGAGAGTAAAGGCAAAATATTCTTGAAAGCTGTCTCACTGTTCATCCAAGCGAACTCTAGAAAAATGGACTCTGTTTCATATTTTTTCCTTTGAAAGTATCTAAATCTTTCTCATGAATCACGCAAATCAAGAAAGACAGCTGGGTATTTATTTCTGTCCAATTATTCCCCTTCCCGACTTTGTTTTATGAGTTTTATTCTAAATAAGACACATTGATTCAAGCAATTCCCGGGCAGAGAAGAGGCACTCTCCACCTTACAGAAGACAATCACGGACTTGCATCTTCATAATAGTACTTAGAGCTCTAATTCTGTGAAACTTGATTTTTAAAGCTTGGCCAGGAACCCAGCTGTGGCTTCCTAACTGTATTGTTTTGTGATATATGGAATCAAATTCATTGGCTTGGACTTTCTAAAGAACCGTCAGCACTCACAAGGTAGGCTCCTTGGGCTAAAAATTCCAAGATCCCTATAGGGACAGTTGATCCAGAGGTCATGGGGCCAGGAGAATAATTTTTTAAAATATTTCATTGACTAGAAAAAGTCAAATTAAATAGGAAATCGAGTAGCAACTGGCTTAAGATTCACCACCCATATTTAAAATGAAAAAAAAAAAGATATTCTCTGAATGGTTCTTAATGGAGGGGGGGTCACCAGACTGGGGGACAATGTGAAATAGTTCCATTTCAGAGATTCTAATATTTTAATTAGTTGTGATTTTCAAATTGGGTAGAAACTAAACTTTCTTGTCAGAAGTCAGGAATGTTGTAACAATTAGGACAATCTCCTCTCATAGTGGTTTTGAAAGAAATAAAACACACTTTCCATGCAGTGGAATTTGTTATTGAAAGGCTGCTGTGAACTTTCAGATTGAGAAGCAGCAGTCACTGAGCCACCATGGGCTCATCACAAACAGATTATGTCAGACTCTTCCTGTGTTTTCCTGGATAGGCAGAAAAAGGCAATGTGGTGGAGAGAGCATAGCTGTGGCATACCTGGCCATGACAGAGTCTCTCACAATAGTCTTGTGGATGAGATGGAGAGATGTGTCCTAAGTTATTGTACAACTGGTCAGGTTCAGAAATAGCTGAAGGACCAGGTTCTGTAATCAACTGATTAATGGATTGATGTCACAAGTGAGTAGGTCACAAGTGAGGAGGATCTGAGTTTCATTTTTATCAACAACCTGGAAGAAAGAAGAAATAGCTTCTTATTCCAGACTAGGGTTTTAGCTGGCATAAAGTTGAGGTTTTTTAGTCATTTTTCTGTCATGTCTGACTCTTCATGATCCCATTTGGGGTTTTCTTGGCAAAGATACTGCACTGGTTTGCCAATTTCTTCTCCAGTTCGTTATAGATGAGGAAACTGAAGCAAACATTGACTTGCTCAGGGTCACACAGATAATAAGTGTGTGAAGTCAGATTTGAACTTGGGAAGATGAATCTTCCTGATTCCAGGCCTGGCACTCTATCCACCGTATCACCTAGTTATCCCTATAAAGCTGAGAGAGTTAGCTATCGGGGGATAGCGTAATTGAGAAACAAGACGGTACAAGAATACTAGGTCAGACTGACTGAGATGAAATTTCATAAAGATAATTTTGGCTAAACTGCACAAGTAAAACATATGGGGAGATCCAATAGTAGTTTGACTAAAACATGCCTGGATTCTAATGATGCTCTTAATGCCTGTTCAGCTCAGTAAGTGTGACAGGCCAGTTAGGGAATTGATTGTGATCACAGGCTGCATTGGCAGCAATGGTGGGCTAGACAAAGTGGGGACACAGTCCTATTGTACCCATTTCTAATCAGATTATGGGAAGGCAGAGTTCAGTTCTGTTCAGTTATATATATGTTCAATTCTGGGAACTCCAAATTTGAAAAGAAGTTAATAAGTGGAAGAATGGCCCGAGCAGGGTGGCCATGACTTTGAGGAAACTGGAAGATGTACCAGATGAGGCTGGGTTGAAGGAACAAATGATGTGTAAGTTGAAAAAGAGAAAATGTAGGGAGACCATGCTAGCTGTCTTCAAGTAACTGGAGGTCTGTCAAGTAGAAGAATTATTTTGCTTGCCTTAGAAGGCAGAACTGAGACCAACGAGAGAAAGCAGAGTTCAGCTTAGCATAAGGGGAAGAAACAACTTCCTGACAATTGGAATTATCCAAAAGGAACCAGGCTGTCTCAATAGGTGTAAGTTCCTTGGCACTGAAGGTCTACAAACAGAAGCATTATGGCTATGTTGAACATGCTGTAGAAGAGTTTCTTGTTTTGGTTCAGCGCAGATTTGATGACTCTGCAAAGCTCCACCTGTGATTTAATTCAGAATGATTTGTATGAAGAGGCTTTTTTATTCAACCAACTAAGTAACTTTCTTAATCACAGATTTGTAACTTAAATTATTCTGTCATCCCTTTAAAAAAAAGGGAGAGTTTTAAGGACCAAATGCCGCTTAGAAGACACTCTGCTGTTCTCCACATTTAGAATGTTCCCCCTGTTCCCCGCAGTCAAGGGCTTCATTCAAATCTCAGGTAAACCCCACCTTGTACAAGGAGACTTCCCATGTCCCCGCTGACACCAATGCCTTCCTTCGATGATTATCTCCAGTCCACCCTTTCTATCTCTTGTTTCTTTGCATATTTTTCCCCAGCCCTCCCCCACCACACCCTGCCCCACCATGTCAAATGGAGTTCCTTGAGAATAGGACTTTGTATTTCTAATGCTTAGGGTCTGGCACCTAGTAGGTGCTTAATATATGCTCACTATACTCCTGATTTGCTCTTTGTATTTGAGAATCAACCCTTAAATCTTGGTGTTTTTTTTTTAACAGTAATTGTTAATAATCTTGGAATTGTAGGGCAGATTTTTATTTTGGTATAAGTGGATCAAATTGCCACAAAGGTCCCTTTCAACCCCTCGTGTTCTGCTGATTTTGCATTCGACTAATCGTATTGACTTATGACAAAGGGAGAAAACCACATACACCTGGTAAACAAGAGCACACAGTCACTTCTTGGGGTTGCTAATTTAATTGACTTCCCTTGCTGCACCTGTGAGCTGGTGTTTGGTCTCTAACGTGTGCTCTGACTCCCTAGCAGAGCATGACTCACCAAGAGAATTGGAGACAAAAGGTTTTGAAGTGCACCCAAGAACATCTACTACTCGACATTGCCCAAACAGCTTCCTACAACACAATGTTGTTGGTGTATCCAGAATACCCTGTCTGTGGCACTAGCTCCAGTGGGCTGGGATTGTTTTAATTGCTTCTGCCTGGGAAGGAGTGATATTGGTCCTTTACTGTGGGACCTGAAGCTGAAAAGGGAAACTGAAAGTGAAGAGTTTCTTTGTCTGGGGAGGACTGTGCAGAGTCATACACAGTCGGGTCAGTCTCATATCCACATAAGCCTCAAAATCCTGGACTACAGAACTCACAAAACCTTATAGTTTACAGGAGAAATGTTCTTTCTCAAGGAAACAATTGGTAGAACATTAGTTAATTAAATTGGTGTCAACAATTTGGACACTTACCATGTGTCCAAACACTGTATGCAAACTTTGTGCCTCACTGTTGGTCATGGGGACATGGAAGGAATAAAAGCATGCCTCTGTTGATTCTGCCATCACAGCACCTCACACATTCAACTTGGTCTCTCCAGCCCCAGGCTGCCATTCTAGTTCCAGGCTTCATTACCTTCGGGACTTTGGCAAGAAATTTCTTACTCATCTCTCTGCCTCTGGGCCACCTCTTGCTAGTCCACTGTTCCTTTGCACAGCTGCCCAATTCATCTTCCCAATCATTTATCTATCTCATCTCTCCAGTCCTCTACTTAAAACATTTAGTGGCTCCCATTTGTCTCTAAGATAAAATATAACCTTCCTGGTCAAACATTTGTGCCACCTCCCCCTTCCCCATGGTCTGGTTTTAACTAAAGCTTATCCCTTCACCCACCCTGGTTCTAGCCCATATTGGACAGAGGACTGACTCTGGAATGGGGGGGACCTAGCTTCAAACTCCAGCCCTGATGTTTTCCGCTTTTGTCTTTCCTGTGCTGTAATTTCCTTTGGTGCAAAAAGAGGAGATCTTGATGCCCCCCCCCCCATTTCTGTTCCTATGCTCCTCCAAGTCCTGCTGCCCCCATGCAGATCATTCCTCAGACCTGATACCCAGTCCTTCCTTAGCTCTGCCTATTAAAATCCTTTCCATCCTTCAAAGGTTAGAGTCTAGTGCTGCCTCCTTCCTGAAGTCTTTCTGGATTCCTCCCACTACAAGTGTTCTCTCCCTCCTCTTCCCCTCCCTCCCCCCCCAAGAACTATTATTATTATATTATATAATATTGTATATATTATTACTGTATATTATTAACTCCTCTATTCCTATCACCCTCTATTTTGTGTCAGTTCTCCATGGACATGTTCTTTCATCCCAATAGCACGGATGCTCCTTGAGAGACTGTGCTATTTT
>CM053770.1:3786467-3806595 GCA_028658325.1 Potorous gilbertii | reverse complement strand
ATATGTTCATATATATGTGATGAAATACTACTGTGCTAAAAGAAATGATGAGTTCTATGATCTCAGAAAAACATGAATAGACTTGCACGAAATAATGATGGACAGAATGACCAGAATCAAGCAAACACTGTGGACAGTAACAGCAAGATATGGGTTTTAGGACTAATTCTGACTTTTGCTAGCCAAGTGATCCTGAATAATTTTCTTCCCCTATCTGTTTGCTTTCACCGTGAAATGGTGGGTTGGGCTGGGTGCTTTCTAAGGTTCTTTCCAGTTTAAAAGCTAAGCCGCTATCCTCTAAGTCTGACACTTTTGCTCCAAATGTTTCAGAGGAGCAAATTGAGGAACAGGCTGGGGAAGTCAGTTGTCCAAGGCTCCCAGGTCTATTTAATTGATGGCAGGAAATAAAGGATTCAAAGCGTTTGTGACCCAGAGAAGCCACACCATCAGAAATAAAATGTGTTGGCTAGTCAGTATTCTGTATTTACTTAAAAAGCCGACAAGCTTTTCGGTGAGTTGGCGGAGAAGATCCAACACAAAAGCTTGATTTTGTGCGATTGTGCTGATTGAAAGTACAGTAAGGGATATCTTCCACATAATTGTCAACTCAGTTTCAGCCACGAACTTCTGCGTGCTCCACTAAGCAACCGCCTGCTTTAAGATTTGTTACTGCCCTTGCGAGGCATCTGCCTGAATTTCTGCAGCCTTCAGTAGAAGGGAGGGAAGCGGCCAGGGACCCGAATCAGCGTGGAAGGGCATCGCGAGCCCCTCCTCAACAAACCGCTCCCTGAGGACGCTGGACGGGGAAACAGCTAGCTCTGTCCTTCTGGCTCCATAGCTTTGTATTTTAAGTTGGGTTGGGTTTTCAGTGACGAAATCGGAGCTAAAACAAATAGCTGTTTACCCTCGCCTGCCTGTTAATTCCTCCATTTAGCTGAAAATAAAGTGGATTTTGATGTTCTTTTGTTTCAAGACAGCAGCCCCGAGAATGACATTAAAAATCTATCAGGAGGAGAACACAGTAATGACTGCGTAGGTGACGGCACATTTATAAAACCTTTCCAATGTCAAACAGCCCAGGCTTTCACCATTCAGACCCAGAAATTCTGTATCAATTTCCAAGAAACGCTCATCGGAAATGCACGTCTCCTGCGTGGAAAAGGGAAAACCTTTGTGTCATGTCATTTTCACTCGGAGTGATTGCCAGGGGAGCTGAAGGCGTCTATTAATAAGCCTCCCTGCTGTTTCTGCAGCCAGCGATTTATCACCTTCCCATGCGGCGGGAGGGGGTCGGAGAAGAGGGGAGGACGCCATCCATTCCAAGGTGGCAATTCTCTTTCCCCAGCCAGCCACTTTGAAAAAGAGTAATTCATACTTAATTAATGCCTGTCTGTTGTGCCATTTGGATCCATGGGCTCAGGTTCACAGTACAAACTGCGACCCACCAATATCAGTCTCCAATGGCACAGATATTACGACTAGAAATGCGCCTCTGCAATTAGGAATCAGGATTCTCTTCCTCCTTCCCTCTCCATCGCCCCTCCCTCCCTTACCCCAAATCTCCCAGTTCATTAAATCTCAGGTCCCAGTTTGGGATTACAGAATCGGATAACTTTAAAAGCTTCAAGGATGCAGATGACTCCGATATGGATCCCTGATTTGAAGAACTAGTAAAGAGCAATTGTTTACCTGCCCCCTCCCATTAGCATTTATGGAGGCTTACAAATATTTTTATAGCGCTGATGGATGGGATACTTAGCGAAGTGTTATTAATTTATGATATCTTTACAAGGCAGCTCAGCTATGAATAATTGAGATGTTCGCCAAGCCATGCCAAAGTGTGCTTGTACCAGGACTGTGTTCCCTAATCTTTCAGATCTGAAATGAATGGCAAAGGGAAATAAATGTATCCATCACAGAGAGAGGAGACAGCTTTCTATGAGAGATCTACTCGTCCTCATCGTCTGCGCCTCCTAACCTATGCCATTAGCCTGGGTGGAGGGCTGGTCAAGCGCAGGGCTTCCCAGAGGACATGGGGGAATTTGGAAGGAACACATTTTGATCACTGTTCACTTGGGCGTCTTTGCTCTTCATGGAGAAAGAAGAGGAGTATGGTGTGTTTTGTCTTTGAGATTGTTACATTCCAGCTTTGATATATTCCTGGTGATGGAGTCAAACATTTGCCCAAATGTCTTTTCTGCCCTCAAACCTTCCTCTCCTAGCTTGGAAACCACAGCAAAAATACCGATGATTAAATAAAACCATGGTGGTTCTGTGCTACTGAATCTGCCCAGATGCCAGGCTCATGGGCTGGTGTTGAGAGCACCCACCCTGAGGAGGGCCCTAACTATCTCGTAGTGAAAAGAACTCTGCACTTAGCACCTGGGGACCTGGGTTCATATTTTGACTCTCACTTACGAGGTAACCTTCAGCAAGTGACTTAACCTCTCTGGGTCTCACTTTCTTTATTTGTAAAATGAGGGGATTGAACCAAATGACCTCTAGGTTCCCCTTCAGCTTGACAGCTCATGATCCTATGATGTAGTCAGTTACATGACCTTATATAGAGATATTCAATTCAACACACCTTTATGAATTACCTGCTATATGCAAAGCTTTGTTTTAAATTACATGATCCATGTCCTCCATCCAGACTCACCCACATTGTAGATGTGATCCTAAGCATGCCATTTAACTTGTTTGCCTCTGTTTCCTCAACTGTAAAACAGGGATAATGACAGCACCTACCTCCCAGTGTTGTGAGGATCATAGTTGTAAAGCACTTGGCACAGCAGCTGGCACTCGGGAGTGCTCTATAAACATGAGCTATTATTTAGCACATGGGTAGGGATAAAAAACTAGACCTGATGTTTGGTTGGTAAAGGGAATCTCAGATGGGGAAAGTCTCTCATCCATTTCATGGCAGCATCTCCTCTGCAGCTTAGATTCTCAGTGGGTCATCCTAAAGCATCATAGCTTAACGGACTTGCCCTGAGTCATGGAGAAAGGAAGACAGCTACGGTATGGCGGGAAGACTGGCAAAGCAGACATCTGCATAAGATGCACTAGAAATAATGGGAAAGGAAGAGATGTCTCTAGTTGGGGCACATTTAGGACAGACTTCATGGAAGAGGAGCACTTGAGGCTTGAAAGAGAGGAGACACCTGGAATAGGCCTTGAATGAGAAAGTGATTTTGGGAAGGGAGCCTGGGATCCTTGATGCTAAGAGGCACCAAGGCATGAATTCTACTTTCCAGCTTGTGATGTGAGTAAGTTTGCTGCGTGTCTAATCTTTGGGAGTGGCTTTCATACTGACCCAGAAGTTATTCCTTCAAATATTTGCCTCCTAGAATACTGAACGAGATGATCCACTGGTCAGAAATATAATAATAACTGATAATTTTATTCAAAGTACTTTACATATACTATCTCATTTTCTCATTACAACTCTGGGGGTTTGTGCTATTTTTATTTGCAGATGTGGAAAGTAAGGAAAATAGAAGTTAAGTAACTTGTCCAGGGTCACACAAGTATTGCTGAAATAAAATGTGAACTCAGGTCTTCTTGACTCCAAGCCCTGTGCTCTGTTCCCTGCACTGCTGAGCTGTCCCAAGTTGGCCATTGCTGGGACGTTTTTGAGATCTGTAGCAGGAGAACTTGTGTTTTATGGGGAACATCCAATGTATGTCTCTGCTTGCAGGGTGACTTGGAATTCTAGGGCTCTGTTTCCCAAATAATGAAAGAAAGGAAGGGAAGAATCAGTTTTTAAAAACCTCCTACATGCTATACATTTTACAAATATCATCTTACTTGATTCTTACAATAATTCTGGGAGGCAGGTGCTATTATTAACCCCATTTTACAGCTGAAGAAGCTGAAGCAGACAGAAATTAAGAGGAAATATGTGAGGGCAAATTTGAACTCAGGTCTTTCTCATTCTAGGCCCAGAGCTCTATCCACTACGCCACCTTGCTTTTTCATCATCATTCTCCAAGTCTCCTCCCAGGTAATGTTGGTGCCTTACCTCCCCCTACCCACCCTTGTAGTTCTGACTGCTAACTTTTGGTCTTTATCTGTTCAGGGACGAAAGAAACCTGAAGGGGGTCTTTGCTCTCAACTAGGCTCCCCTTTCTGCTTAAGATAAAGGGATTCATTCTTTTACAAAAGGCTGGTTTTCATTTCTAAATCTCTGTCAATTGCCATAGGTTTGGTGCCTGCTAAGTGAGTGTGAATTCTCACAGCTCTTCAGAAAGATGGACCTTGGGTGCATATTTCAATTGCTTTGTCAGGAATCCTGAACATTCCCAGTCTCCTGCCTTGTTGTCAGGATATTTTCCCTCTGAAGCTCCCTAATGCCCTGGTGGGTATGGCTGGACATTCTGGCCTTGCTGCTCCCAGCAGTCATGGCCAGGCTCTTCTCTCTCTAGGTCCCTAAATCTTGGGCTGCACATGTCTTCCCTCCAAATGTCCCTGTTGTTTTCTGGTCATGCAAGACCAAGAACCCGGATCAAGGCACATCCTTTGTTCTTCAATTGGGTGTGAGGATTTCTCTTTAGTCTCCATTCCTGCTGACCACTGGCAGATCCCTTCAAGACTCCCAAGGCATACTCCAGGATACCCCACAGTGGCAGCCAGGTGGCATCTTCCACGTCCTCTGATCTATATTCCCTAAAGGAAGGAACTTTTCCCATTTGAAGGGAAAGGAGTCGGTTCCAGAAATTTCTATTGTAATGTACATTCTTGATCTATTCAAACAATTATCCTCATTCTGCCTTTCACATATTTGTCATCTAAGGGAACATGGGTTCACTCCAGTTATAATCAAGGCATAATGTGGAATTTTTGTGCTCAAAGCAAGCATCATAAACTACAACTGGCATGACCAGCACAAATTACTCCTTCATTTGAGGGAGGGGAACTACCACCGAGTGAGGCTGCACAGACCCTAATGTCTACTCTGGCACTGAGGATCTAATTGCTGAGGCCTTTCTGTTGTGATGCAGGTACAAAAGAGGGCCCATCAAACTTTAACTAATGATTTTTTTCTCCTGGGATGCTAGACTCCTGTTGTTTTTAACTTTGCCCTGGGGCAAAAGCCCTGCTGCCCTGTCCTCACTATGTCTGTACTAGAAGGCAAATGCTCTCAGTGTTTTGTGGAATGAGATACTAAGATTCAACGCTGCTGGACCCCAGTCACTGAGCTGAACACTTGTGAAAAGCAGTGTGTGATGTACAGCTGACCTATATTAAGCCAAAAGCTCCTTCTGTCAACCACATAGTCAATCTCATGGGACTGCTGGGGACCACATAGCAAGTATGTAGCAGATAGGACACCTGAACTCTAGTCTTCCTGTTTCTCCCTGATACCAGGATGCTTCTGTAACCTAAGGCTGTTCAACCTTCTGAAAATCAAGAGCCTCCCCACCATCCTTATTGCGTTCAGTATTTTCCATACTTCTTTGCTGCTTTAAAATCTGCTGAACATCCCCAACCTTCCTTCTCACATCTCAGCATCAATCTTCTGCACAACAGTTACTATCCTAAATTTCGATGTGTCTCTAACACCCTCAGGGGTAGCCAGTGAAGGTCCTTCAGGAGTCTTGAATCCTATACCCAAAGGCCCCAGGTGTGATGATGAGTGCATTCTTCTGTCTGCTTTTTAAAAGTTCTTTTTAGAATCCCCTGTCCTTGTTAGACTGACAGCTCATCGCCATCTTCTCAGGTAGTGTGAACAACTTTACTCATCCTCACTCTGCTTAAAATCTGGCATTTAGACCCCTGTCCACCTGCCAGCTCCTCAACCTCCTAAAGTTCTCTTCAGATAGGCTGGACTGATATCATTTCATCCCAACCTTAAAGAAAAGGAAATGGAAACTCAGAGAGGGTGGTAGACTTGTTGCAGATGAGACAGCAGTGAGTATGGCTGAGACTGCCCATGAGTTCAGGTCTTCTGCCTCTCAGACCAAGCCCCTTCCCCCTCCACCACTGGACTGTAACACCAGATATTCAACCATCTTAAGAGTATTACACGTCATCAGACTGGACAGGCCCTGAAAGGATGCCCGGGGGAGGGGCTCTCAGAGAAGTAGGTCCCCTGCAATGATCTTTGAGGCTTCTGTTTCACTACCTTTGGGGTTTTCAAATAAGTTCTGAAGAACTGAGACTATGTGATAAGATCAATGATTCAGAATAGTGACAATGCATGCTGCACCCCCTTTGTTAATGTTGTTAACTGACTCATCATCTACTCCTGGAAAACAAGACTATGGAGACCAACCCAGCGTCTGCTCTCCAGCAACGTAGCCTCTACTGAGGGGATGGTGGCACCCAGACACGGACCAACGCTGCGGATAGAGTAGGGTGCCTCACCTGAGATGTTCTCATTACAGAAAGCTTCCTCTGCCAATATAGCGTGGCACCGAGAGTTGCCTAGAGTATTAGGAAGTCAAGTAACTCATCCAAGGTCATACACACAGGAGGCAACGAAAGGGAAACTTGAACTTAGGGCTTCCTGGTTTGATGGCTGACTCTCTCTTTACTATAGTCACTCTAACAACATGAGATATAGAAGCTTGGTGCCAGAAGGAGAGACTGCATGCAGAACATAATATGTATGTGCATATAGATTCGTGTGTGTGTGTGTATGATATTTGTCAACTTGACACATATATATTACAAAGAACTTAGGAGATAGTTATCTTAATTATTGCCCCAAAAATTAAATAATTGAACTTTTCAAAATCAACCATTTTCAAAAGTTCCTATTTAATTATATAAAATATATAAAAATTCCTTTTAAGCCATGCTTTCCTATTAACATTTATCTTCATTTGTCAACAATATTTGTGGCCAAGAAGTTTCTTTTCCAGCATTGGGACACTTGGTAGAGCAGATTGTGAGGGGGTACTTCCCTTTTAAGATAAGAATGTAGGGCACTGTGGGGTGTAAATAAGAGTTTCTTGCAACCCCTCCCCCAATTTATTGTTTTTGCCAAAACCCACAGGGGACAACAAAGGAAAATAGGTTTTAGAATGAAGGCCATTGAGACATGATTTCCTGAAGATGACCTTTAACCAAGCATAGATCTGAAAAATCTCTCACTATTAGGAAAATAGATTGTTCAAAAGGCTTGAATATGTCCAATGGAGGAGGGAATTTGTTATTTTATATGAACTCCAGGGGGAAAACAACTCTTCTCATAATTTAAAATCAGTTTATGTACAGAAACCACTGATTTAAGAAACTTGCATCTGTTCTCTTATTTATAGGCCATCCTGTAGCCTATTCTCAGAAGCTTCAAACTGGGACAATTCAGAATGAAAAAAAGATTTAAAAAAAGACTAAGAAAAGTGATGTTGTGTTAATCTTGAAACTGGGGGGGAAGGGATGGGGAAGGGATATATAGAGAGAGGAAGGTAAAGAAGGATGGAAGAAGGGAGAGGGAGAGAGAAAAAGGAGAGAGAGAAAAAAAGGAGAGAGAAAGAGAGAGAGAAGATGGTAGGCCTGGAAATTGTGAATTCACACCCTAGTTTGCAAAGTGGGGCAGGGAAATTGTGATAGATAAGGTATCAAGTACACTTTAGCAATAGCCCTAAATGATAAAACACATAAAAAGACCAGGTTGTCAGATAAGATGCACTTGATCCCCACTCCCACCCAAGATGGGGGTCATTCATGTAACTCTCTTGCTCTTGCAATATAGAACATATTTCTTTAATAAAATCAACTATTTTTATCTTATATAAAGATGCTCATTGAAGAAAACCCATTGTATGCACTCACATCTTCCTTTATAGAAAGTCCCTGAGGACTCAGAGAAACATACAGAAAGCTCCAAACTCTTACTAGGTCTCTAGGTATGTTGCTTTGTTGCTTTGATGGAGCTGATATGGGTGGGGTGTGAGTGGGGAAGGATGGATTCATTTCTTCCTTTGGTTGGACAGGCTTCAGGTTGAGTATAAATTGTAAAAAGGGAATTCCCAGAGCCATTCCAAGAGGGCTTCAGCCTAGTCCATTCCTATCTAACTGACTTTCCTCACACCATGAGTCACCTCTGATTGAAGGATTTTGGCTGCATCCCTATCATTGAGAAGATGGAACCTGGCCTCAAATGCACATGCAGCACTCCAAGCCACTTTGGACCCAGGAGATTCATTTGTAATTAGGTGGTAGTCAGGATCTGTGTTCTGTAATGAACTCTTCTAGTCTAACTCCCCAAGACTGAGACACCAGGCAAATGTCACGAGACCTGGAAGTGCAGTGTAGTGGATAAAGGGCTGACCTTGGAGGCAGATGGCCTGGGTTTTCAAGTTCCCTCTCAGACACTTTCCATTCTGTGCTCTTGGGTTAGCCATTTAATCTCTCTTAGCTTCAGTATTGTGCTCTGTGAAATGGGAATGACAATATTTACCATACCTACCTCACAGGGCTTTGATGCAGACCTTAAAACACTTTACAAATGTGAGTTGTTCTTAACTTTCCTCCAGCAACAAGTTTTCATCAGATCATTTGCATACATACAGAGAGATAAAGCATTTATTAAGTACTTGTTGTATGCCACCATTGTGTTTAAATGATAAAATATACTCTATTCATTATAACACAGAGAAATAAATACCTTTATTAACCCTGTAACCTGTGGGTCGCTGTCCACCTATTAAACCTCCCAGCCTCAATACATTTCATGAGACTTCTATGGATAATTTACCTGTCTTGAATTGTTTGTTACCATCAAATTGGATGAGAAGGGAAATCTGGGAAGATCTTGAGCCAATTCAGGTCTGAGTATTTGGTTGCTTACCATTATCCGGAATGTTCCCCCTTTCACCCTCCTCTTAGATTTCTAACTTCCTTCAAAGCTAAGCTCAAGCACTGCCTGATGTAGGAGACTAGATAGAGGGAAGCTAGACTCTCTAGCTTTCCCCAAAGACCCCCCCCCAAAAAAAAATTACCGTATTTTGTCTTTTTTAAATATATACTTAGGTATCTTCAAGTTGTCTTCTTCCTCTTTAGAGGAGGGACAGTTTCATTTTTGTGGTTGTATTTCTAGCTCTTACCATGGTCCAGGGTACATGGGGCCTTTTAATAGATGCTTATATAATACATAGTTGGCAGTCCTTTAAAATGTTCTGAGGATTTTATACATTCTCTCCTTGCTTTCTGGACATCATATCTTTGCTGTTCATTCTGGACATCACCTTCTGACCCTGGAGACTCCTTTTTCCTATGACCTGCTCTTCTA
Source organism: Potorous gilbertii (assembly GCA_028658325.1). Classification (NCBI taxonomy): domain Eukaryota; kingdom Metazoa; phylum Chordata; class Mammalia; order Diprotodontia; family Potoroidae; genus Potorous; species Potorous gilbertii. The sequence goes on along the minus strand of CM053770.1, from coordinate 3,797,354 downwards.
CTTGCCGAGTTTCTGTCTCAGACTAGGCCATGTTCCCATCACTCTATGTTCTGCTTACCACTTTCCAGACTTTTTCAATTGTGCACTTGAAGTTTCTTTCCCACAAACACTTCAATTTCCCTTTTGTGTGTTGTCTTCCTCCACTAGAATGCAAATTCCCTGACAGCAAGGACTATCTTTTTGTGTGTATGTGTATTGATGAAGTACAGTACCTGACATCCAGTATGCACTTAGTAAATGCTCCATCCATCCACTCATCAGTCCATTCATCCATCCATCATCAATCCAATCAAGTATCCATCCATCCATCTCATATGAGTATCACAACAATCCTTTGAGTTTAACGATATAGGCATTATCCTCATAGGTTTAGCATGAGGACCCACACCCAGAAATGGAAGAGACTACATAGAAAGCTCTCCTTCTGGGTGAGGGCTTGAGAAATCCTCCAGGCCTAGCAGTGATTCCAGGATGGATCTTAGTCTTAGAATAAAGTCTTAGAACTGGGGCATGGAGGACTTGATCTCCAATACAACTGAGGTAGAGATGAAGTAGAGAATAGAAGGTTTGAGGGGAAAGAAAGCAACTTTCATTGGCATTGTTGTGGATGAATTGAGAGGGACATAATCACTATGACACCCTGAGGGAAGACAGGAAGCAGCATGTACCAGCACTACTACTACTTTCCCTTGGGTCCCTGTGGAGAAAGCCCAAGTCTCCAAGCCAAAGACCCCTGGGGCTGAACACTCTCCTCCTGAGAGTATTGTCTCTACTTTGAATACCTGTTTTACCCATAAGGAAACTGAGGTGCAGAGGACTTAGATGACTTTTGTTAGGTCAAAGTGACTGCATTTTGTGACTCTTTCACCTCTTAACCCTGACATCTTTGAGTTCTTTGCCCTTCAAAAGTTTTCTGTAACTCTCTCCCCACCCCACTCCCAGTCATGAGACAGCAGTATAGGCCCTGATCTAATTACCTGATGCCTTCTTGTAACCTCAAATTTCCTATTTGTGTTGTTTATGCATTGGAATGTGGAGCAGCAACTGTCTTGCTTTTGTGTTGATATCCTCAGTAGGTAGAGTACAATGCTTCACACATAGTTCAGTGCTTAGTGAAAGTGGTATTCTTGCTTTCATTCATTTGAAGAACTCTCAAAGACAAGGCAAGTAATTAGCCTGTTCTGCTTGACCCCAGAAGATCAAAGAAGGATAGATAGAAATCGAGAGGAAGCTTTTGAAGGATGTGGGCTAAATGTGAGCAGGGGTGGGAGGAATTTCAACAATTACTTAGAGGTGAAATGGGCTGCTCCAGCAGGTAATTAGTGCTGTACCTTTCCTGGAGTCTATAAGCGAAGGCTGAATGATCATCATCAGGGATACTGTGTGTAGGGGTGGGGAGTGGGGAGTGAGTCTCAGTCAGATGTAGATTAGACTGGAGAACATTTGAGTGAGCTTTGAATACGAGGTTTTATAATGAGAAGCTGTCATCGATCAGGAAACATTCCTGTGATTATGGCACTGGCAGAGCCCTCATTCATCATTACTCAACCTGGCATCTGAGTGAAGGTACAAGAGAAAAAGTGGACCCAGCTCACCCGGAGGAAACATCATGCCGCGTTATGGATTCTAAGTCCACACAAGGGCAAGAGACTCCTCACCACAAATCACATTTCTTCATCCTGTCCTTAAAGGGAGTTACCATTGGAGTATTTAAAAAACGATTTGGCCAATCAAATTTCTCTTTGAATGATATATACGTGTATATATATATATATGTATATGTATATATTTATATGGTATGATAATTACAACCACATCAATTGAGGTCTAGTTTTAGTCCGTAACAAATGAGATGGAGGTTGGATGTACAGAGCACCTTTCTCCACTCAGAGGAGGATGAACATGTAAACATTCGCATTTAGAATGATGAACACAACAATTGATGTGGTTCCTGATACCCAAAGAAGTCTACCAAACCCTGGGTTCATTCACCCCTGGCCTACTTCTGGTTGAGGTATTCAAAGGTGCCTAGGCTCTGCTTACCAGAGACTGATTTATCTGTAAAAGACTCAATCACAATCTTGTCTACTTCCGTATAAAACCTCACAAACCCTAATATCTGTGGCTCAACAGCTCTAGAGACAGGATAGATCCTCTTTTCTGGGTTGTGAATATGTACACCGCATCATCTTCTAAAAGCAGATTAAGTCTGACCTGCAAGGGTACTGGTATGGTGAAATTATAGATCTCTTAGCGTCTTTTTCTGGGTGAGTGAGAATGCTATACACAAAAGGTTTTTTTGATGTTGAACCCAGTTGCTTTAGAAGAGAGAGAGAGAGAGAGAGAGAGAGAGAGAGAGAGAGAGAGAGAATGTTTCATTACCATCAGATTTGGAACTGAGCTAAAATACAAAGAACAGGTCAAATTTGTGTCGATCTAGCCCAGAACCAACCTGACATTATTTCAGGGCTCCTTTTTGGAGGCTGATAACTTCCTGGGAAAGTCTGTCAGAGAAGGCTCTGTGCCAAACCAATTAAGTGATCTTAAGTCCAACAAATACAGAAGTTATGCTATCCTCACCCCCAGGGATTCAGAGGTCTTTCCGATTTGCTGGGGTGGCACCAGCTGAGAGAATGGAGCCTGGAAGCCATTGTCAGTGTCTGTAATGGTCAAGTCTGGGTTAGGGGTATCGGAGCCAGAAAGAAAGGGTTACTTGAATCAAAGGCAGCTTCAGCGGTTATGGAAGTGAAACAAGACTCAGTAATTCATATGTAACCTGAGAGATCTAAACAGGGACATTGGCTAACATAACTAAAAGAGGAAACTGCAATTTAAAATTTTCTCATCTACTAACAAATGAAGCCATGCTGTTTTAAGCACATTTGGAACCAATACATACATAAGAATGTACCCAAACCTACACTGACATCCATAAGTGACACACATAAGTGACATCCATAGGCTGCCTGAAGGTTCACAAAATGCTTTATATCCTTTATCTCACTGGACCCTTATAACATTAATAGGTGAGGAAACTGCAAGAGAGCTTTAAGTGACTTAACTAAGGTCACACAGCTAACAACGGCTCCAATCCCAGATCTTCTTGACCCAAGACCTCGTGCTCTATCTTCCATCCCAGGAGTTAGTTTCCGAAGGTGTTTTGAAGGGTGATTTTGCTGAATATTCTCTCCTTGTTTCTCACTTCTCAAAGTGCACATTTAGCATCAGAAGAAGATACTATTTAGAGAGATTTAATATTAGAAAACACATAGTGTTAGCATCTGGACTGCATAGTTCATGAGCCCCTGTACCTCCTAGTGCATTCCTTTCTTACCCTTTCTTTAGGTTCACCCACAGCAAAATGGGGCTTCAAGGGTCCTAACAGTCATAGCTAACATTTAGAGAAGGCTTTGGGACTGACCAAACACTTTGCATGCACTCAGTTACATAGTCTTTACAAAGAGCCTGGAATGTAGGTAGAGCCATCATTGTCACCCCCATTTCCAGATAATGAAACTGAAGTTCAGATTTGTGAAAGCACTGATTGGTGACATGTCACTGCAATGATGACTACAATCAAATAGCTGGTAAGTGTTGGAGGTTGTTTTTGAATTCAGGACTCCTGATGAAGGTCCAAGAGCTTATCAACAGACTAGCTACTTCTTAATAATAGTACATGCATAAACAATAAGTCAAGGAGGGCACTTTGTGATGATTTTTAAAGACATTCTGTTCTATTCTGAAGGTGTTTCTTAGCTTGTTATTAATATCTCCTCAGATGTAACTTCTCAGTCCCATTAGAAATCCCTCTGCACTTAGAAGTGCATGGTGAGTCACTTTACTGGCAAGGCTGAAAAACAAAAAGGGGCCAGAGAAAGAGCAGCAGCTCTCGGGCTTCTGATTATCTTTTCAAAAAGGGCAGAAGCAAATTCTAATGTTGTAGGTGATCGTATGGAGGCAGCTGGGTGGCCCAGTGGATAGTGCTGCACTGAGGGTTGTGAAGACGGAGCTCAAACCCTATCTAAGACACTTCACTATGTGGCCTTGGGCAAGTCAACAAACTTCCCTGCAACTCTTGTTGATGTTCAATGCTTTGTGATACCATTTGGGGCTTTCTTGGCAGAGTTACTGGAATGGTTTTCCAGTTCCCTCTCCAGCTCATTTTACAGATGAGGAAACTAAGGCAACTAGTGTTAAGTGACTTTCCCAGGGTTACACAGCTAATGAGTGTAGTGAGTGTCTGTGGCTGGATTTGAAGTCAGGAAAATGAGTCTTCCTGATTTCAGGATCAGAGCTCTGGGCACTATGCTGCCCACTCTCTGCCCCTGGGATACGGTAAGTATTCAGTGACTACTTGATTAATAAATAATAAAATCTATTCATTCTTTTAAATTCAATAACATAGACATATCCCTTCCCTCATGAACCTTATTTTCTAACAGAAACTTTAGAGGGAAAAGAGTGAGGAGACATGACTGAGGGTCTGAGCCCCAGGGAGATGTTAGCCCTCTGTCACAACTTAGAACAATCTGATGGTTTTTCTTTTTTAAGGTGTCAGATTTGGTCTCTGACACTTAACTAGCTAGTGACCTGCGTAAGTCACTGAACCTCAGCTTGCTTCAGTTTCCTTAGTTGTAAAATGCGGATAATGACAGCACCTCCTCACAAAGTTGTGAAGACAAAGTGAAATAGTATTTGTAAAGTACTCAGTCCGGTGCCTGGCCCCCAGTAGGTCCTATGTAAGTGCTTATTCCTCTCACTTTTCAAGGAGGAAGCTGAACAACCTAAAATTCTAAACTTCAACCCCCTCCAAAGCCTTCCATGAAGATAAGCCATTCTCCTAGTGAATCCCTGGGTTCCTGACTCTGACTGGAACTTTGTCCTTTAAGGAGATGGGGCTAGAACAAAGACTATCCTGGTGCTGAAGATGGGAGGCCCCACCCAGAACTCGAATTCTTCCAACTGAGCTACCTGCCAAGGCCAATGGCTACCACCTTGGGAAGCTAGGTGGAAAGCATAGAATTTGGTTTGAAATGCTTTCATCCAAAGTATTTTTAATTGAAGCAACCCAGAGTTGTTTATGCATGTTAGGGAACAAGCTTCAGTTATCTGGAAAGCTCACTTTTGTGGAACATCCCTAGTTCTCCTGGGTTAGCTGAACGAGGTGATGCAGAGGGGTGGGAATGGGGCACAGAAGGTCTGTGAGGAAGCAGACGGCAGAGTTCCCCAGGTAGGAGCTCAGCCCTGAGTCAGAGGATGCCTTTGGAGAGAATTCTTTTAATGCATACATTTCCTCCATCCTTTCCTCATAACATGCTAGAACGTGGAGACCCCGAACTGGTGTTTGATGCCCGTTTCTGTCTGGGCCCCAGTCTGGTTTATAGTTGTAACGATCTAAGAAGGAAAGGAAAGATCATCGAGGGCATTAATTACACGAGGAATATGACTGTTCAAAGCTTTGTGACAAGTGGCTCCTACTAGCTGTAGTCCATCCCCACCCTCCACATCTTCCAGGACAATTAGTCATGTCGCTCCTAATAGAAGACCTCCAGTGAGGGGGGTCACTCCTGCTAAAGCCCCCTCTATTTTGGGATAGCTCCAATGCATGAGGCTTTCTAAAACTCTTTACGGTTTTCAAATCACTTTACAAATGTAATCTCATTCAAGCTTCCCAACAATCCTGAGAAGTAGGTGCTTCCTACTATCCCCATTTTAGGTGAGAAAATGGAGGCACAAGGAGGTTGAGTAACTTGCCTAGTAACAGCTAGTAAACATCTCAGACCAGATTTGTGCCCTGCCACCTAATCAACTCTGTCATTTTTTCTTGAAACATCAAGCCTAAATCAGCCTCTTTGCCACTTTCTCACCTGCCTTTTGCTGCTGGTTCTGCTCTCTAAGGACAAGAAGAAAAATACTAACCTCCTTCCTCCCCGTGACAACCCTTCACATTCTCTCATTTGTGACCCTCCTGAGTCTCTTCTCCTGGCTAAGCACCCACATTTCCTTTAAGGAGCTCTCATATGCCAGGAGGAGCCTACCTGGCCCAGATACCCCTCTCTGGAGTCTTCATATTGTCTATGTTCCCCCTAAATATGTTGCCCAGAACTGGAGTCTCTCTGCCACATGTGGTCTGACCAGTGCACAGAACTGTGTAACTGGTAACTCTCTACTGCCAGATGCTACATCTTTGAATTCAGTTCTGTAATTTAGTAAGCACTCACAAAACACAAGGTGCTATCAAATGATTAACCTCAGGTTGCTGGTTATTTTAACTTTATGCTCTTGTTTGGACCCTGACTCCCTGGCTGATAGAACCAAGGAATAAAATTCAATTTCCTGGCAGCCTAGGAAGGATGGTCAGAGTGAGAGCTGATCATTCTAACTAGTGGGTCTAAAATGGTCCCTCCCAGATAGAAACCAGCCAGGTGGGTTCTGAAGAGCTCCAGAGCATTCTTGGCTATGCATGGATTTTGCTCCCGGGGTCCATTCACAACCTATTAAGAAAATGAGAGCTTTTGGCCAACACCAAGCAGCCCAATGTTGCCATAGCACCACAGGCTTGAGCAGAGACCATGAATTTCCAAATGTTTCTATGAAGACATGCTCTTTGACCTCCCCCTATAACTACTATCCACTCAACTGTTTCAAAATGAACAGGGGAGATCTTTTCCTTGGACAGTTCATTTAGCAATCACAATATTTTCTTTAAGTTAGATAAATGGAACCGTCCCTTAACAGGAGAAAAGGTCGACATCATTCCCAGCAAAGGTCACTCACATATTCCACGTTCTATATTAAATTGTCATCAGGGCTGACCAGGAGTTCCATCAATAACCCAGCTAAGGAGAACAGCACATGTCCTAGAAAGCCCCTGCCAATCATGAGGAAGAAACACACTTGTGAAGGAGCATCTGGCTCCCCAAGTCCTACTCTGACAATACCCAATTAACACTGGCTCCTTTGCCACTTGAGCTGAAGAAAATATTACAGAAACAATGCTCAACCAAATTCAGGGGCTTCTTCTTACCCTCTCAGATCAAATATAAACTCTCCTGCTCAGTTTTTAAAGCCTCACCTGACCTATCTTTCTAGCTTAATTGAACATTACTCTCTTTCCCCCACTCTGCAATCCAGCCAAACTATCTTTTCAGGCCTTGCTTACAACAGTACACCCCCGGTACTTTCACACCAACCATCCCACATGCTTGGAATGCCCTCCCTTATTCCCCTGGCTGCATAGGATCCCCCTCTTCCTTGAAGATGAAGCTCAGGCACCATCTTTTACATGAAGTTTCTCCTAGTTCCTACCTTCCCCCTCCCCATCTCCAAAGTCAGGGCCCTCTCTCCCAAAATAACTTTGATTTAACTATTTTGTATATGTTTGTATTTGTTTAATTTTTTTTTTTGTATGGACTGGCTCTCTCCCTCTTCAGAGTGGGTTGTTTTATTTCTTCATCCTTTGTACTTGTGTCCTTTGTGTTTAGCACATGGTAAGCACTTAATAAATATTTGTTAATTGATCTATCAATCAAGGTACATTTATTGTCTATTGTATGCTAGGCATTGGGCATACAAAGCTAAAAATGAAATGGCCCCCCTCCTCTTAAGGGGCTGACATTCTTTTGAGGAAGCAACATATAGACATATATACCGAATACATTAAGAATGAATGCCAAATAGCTTAATTAAAAAGTAATCGGGGGGGAAGCAAACTAATAGTTGGGGGAATCAGGAAAGACCTCATGAAGAAGGTGACCTTTAAGGTGAATATTAAAAGAAAGGCTTCTAAGAGGCAGAGATAAAGGAGAGATTTCCAGGCATGCGGAAGGTATCGTTAATACAAAGGCAGAGAGACAGGAGATGGAGAATCTTGTATCAGGAAAAACGAAAAAAAGTCACCTTGAACACTTCATGGAGTTATGAGGATCAAATGGTATTTTATATATGTGTGTATGTATATATGTATGCACATTTATAGATGTATACATACATGTATGTGTGTATACACACATTTATATATCTATATATGTGAAAGTGTTACATGAATTTGTTATCATTTCATGTGATTCCCCCTCAAACACTTGGAAGGAGTTACATGTCCTTCTGTCTCATCTTCCTCATTTCCTGCAGCTGACACTCAGATGACATAGCTCAGTAGCCTGAGCCTTGGATCATCCTCAGCCCATTCCTATCCTGCTCAGAGTGACGTCCAGACTTGAGCCAGTCCTCTAGACAGGGTCTTACTGGGGAGTGCCAAGGATGACCACCACTTCCTGATTTCTAGACTGGATGCATAGACTAAAGCTGAAAACTCTCTGAGGATAGTCCACAGACACAGACCTGAGCAAGATCCCATGAATCTGCTCATGGCTCTATCATCCCGCTGATTTACCACATCAGCTCATTAGAGCACTAAAGTCTCTTGCTGTTTGCTTTCCAAGGTGTCTCTTCACCTTTCATTTGTGTAGCTGCTTTTCCTTTTCAGCCTAAGTTCAAGTCTTGAAGGTTCATGTTCAAGATCAATAACTGACATCAAGTTTGCTGCAGACCCCTCTGCCAACCTCCCTGTATCTTTTTGGATCCCAATTCTGGCATCCAGGGGATTTGTTTCTTCCTCTGTTTTATATCTACAAATTTAATAGGTCTGTCAACTCTGCCTCAATCCATGTCACTGATAAAACTGTTATACAACACAGGGCAGTTATAGAACCCTGAGTCACTTTGCTAGAGACTTTTCCTGAGGATGACACCAACCCATTAATCCTGCTGTTGAAGTTATTCAGTCATCTTGTGCCAACCCTCAAACTGCCTGAATGCACAGTTAACAGTCTATGCCACATGAACTTTGTCAAATACCTAGCTGTAATCCAATCAGACTATGCCAGTGGCATTGTGACGGTAATCTTTCAAAAGAATTTAAGAATTCAATCTGACAGGAATAATTCTCTTTAAGACAATTTTATTATTATATTAGTACTTTGTCATCATGTAGCCTAGAACTCTATTAAAATAGGTCAGCGTTGGATATAGGCATACCTCTCACATTAAGTAAATGCTGTAACTAAATATCTTCTAGGAAGTCTTCTGAGGAAAATAAATTTTAATACTGTATCATTTGATTATTAATATTAAAATGTAATATTCTCTTTTCAAAACCCCCACCATTCAGCCTAGCTTTTAGAGAGTTCTCTCCCATTCTAGCTAAGGAATGTGATTACACTTTAGCCCTTCTCCAAGGCCTGGGCTGGACCTCTCCTTATCCTGTGAGCATAAAAGTCAACCTACACTCATCCATACAATCAAGGGGTGACCCTTGTGTCCTTTCTCATCAGACTTGGAGATGACCTGGTCTACAAAAGGAAAATGAATCAAGGAGATCCTAATTGGAGTAGTTCTCCTTATGCAGATGCAAGAGGCAACTGAGTCTCGTGACCAGTCCACTTTCCTCAGCAGCCTCCTCACTCCCATGAAGTAATAGGGAAGGGTGGAGAACTTAGTCCAGTTTCTCATTAAATGTCCACCAATCAGGATTGCCTTCCTCCTATCAAGGGAGGTCCCAATGAAGGGAAGAAATCTGGATTTTAAAAAGGCCTGGGACACTTGCCTGGCATCTTTGATCCTTGAGAGTGATTATTGACCCCAATTTATTGGCAATTTGCTGGCCTTTCTAAGGAATTGATAAACCATATCAAATCACATATCAAATATCAATCTTATATCAAACTCTTTCTCTTAAAATTTTATTTATGACAGTTAAAATCATTCCATAGACAGCGACTAGTTGTGTGATCATGAGGAAAATACTGAATGTCTGAACTTTTATCTCCCAACCTGATTGTACAGGACGTACCTCAGAGGTGTGACGTGAGAATCAAATAAGATGATGTGCACTGCTTCTCTTGGCACATGTTACTGGTGCCACAACTGCTGTTGCAGATGACATTACCATTGATGTCAACATTGTTACTGCTGCTCCCGGCGCCATGGCCATTATTGGTATCTTTGCTCCTGTGGGCACCATTGACATCGTCACTGCTACTGGGAGTTTAGACCTGAGTGCCATTGTTTCTGTTGTTTTTGGAATTGTCCCCACAGTGCACATCCCTGACCTTGGAGTCTTTGCATTGAAGTGGCTGCTGTTGACATTGCTTTCAACGCTAGCATTACCAGAGGAGCTCCCATTGCTTTTGCCATTGGGCCTGTAGTGGCCACTGCTGGTATCCCTAAATGCCAGTCTCATTCCCATTCACAAGATCACTGCAGCTGCTGGCCTCAATGCTAGTACTGTTGCCGTCTACAATAGTGGCAGTACCATGGTTGACATTATTCTTTCTGGCAAAATCGCCATAATTTTTGTCATTTATGTTGCATAAAGTAAAATGACTAGTATCGCTATCATGTTTATTTGGCACCATTTGCCAGTGTTGCCTTGCTTGTTGCTATTGCATAAGTAGTTTTGATTGTGATCATGGCTTTCAGCATTGTCCCAGTTGGCAGGCAGCAATAGCATCAGTCTCACCAATTCTACCAGTCTTGCTTCTAACAGCAGGACTTTTGCTGGCAACGTTAATGCTCTTGCTCTCCTTGCTGCTGGGAGAATTAGTAGCATGGCTCCTATTGGCATAATGGCCATTGTTGTCACCCTGGTTACTGCTGGCACCATTGCCCTTGGTACCCTCACCCTTGCTAATGGCAGCATGACCATTTATCATATCAGTGCTCCTGCTGGCACCATCGCCCTTGGTACCCTCACCCTTGCTAATGGCAGCATGACCATTTATCATATCAGTGCTCCTGCTGGCACCATTACCCTTGGTACCCTCACCCTTGCTAATGGCAGCATGACCATTTATCATATCAGTGCTCCTGCTGGCACCATTGCCCTTG
>CM053770.1:3737888-3785967 GCA_028658325.1 Potorous gilbertii | reverse complement strand
CAGTAATAGAATAGTTGGAGGGAATATGTGTATATATATATATATATATATATATATATATATATGTATATGTATATACACACACGTATATATGTACACATATATACATATATGTGTGTATATGTGTATATATATATATATATATGAAAAGACAGAGACAGAGGCAGACAGAGGCAGACACAGAGGACACAAGGTGAGCTGAATATGAAGGGATAATATCTACAAAAGAAAATTAAGGGTTCAGAGGAATGTAATAGGAGAAAGAGAAAGGGAGAGGTAGAATGTAGTAAATCATCTCACATAAAAGAGGAAAGAAAGAACTTTTACAATGGAAGAAGATGAGAAGATGAGAGGAAATAAATGAACCTTCCTTTCCATGGATCTGGCTTCATGAGGGAATAATATACATATTCAATTGGGTATTGAAGTTTATCTTACCCTACAGGAAGGCAGGGGGAAAGGGGATAAGAGAGGAGGGGTAATAGGAGGAACAGCAGATGGGGAAAAGGGTAATCAGAAGCAAACACTTTGGTAGAGGGACAGGTCAAAATAGAGAATAGAATAAATGGAGGGAGGGACAGGATATAAGGAAATACAGTCTTTCACACCATGACTGCTATGGAAGTGTTTTGTGTGGCTCCACATAGGTAACCTATATTGAATTTCTTGCCTTTTCAGTGATGGTGGGTGGGGAGGGGGAAAGGGAGAAAATGTGGAACACAAAGCTTTAAAAATGAATGTTAAAAATTGTTTTTACATGCAACTAGGAAATAAGATATATAGGAAATCTATCTTGTCCTACAGGAAAATAGAAGGGAATTAAGAGGAAGAGTCAATAGAAGGGAGGGCAGATTGGAAGAAAGGGCAATCAAAATACACTCTGTCCTGGGGTGAGGAGATGGGGAGAAAATTTGAAATTCACAATTTGGTGGAAGTGAATGTTGAGAACTAAACATAAATATTTTTTTAAAAAGGCAAGATAGTTTGGCTATAAGGAATGAAAGAGACCAAATATAGTCTTTTTTAAAACCTTTATGTAAATATAATATGAAAATTTCTTTCAGGTGGAGAGGGAAAAGGGCAGAGAGATGATTATAATGATATACATCTTAGACAGAAAATGACTAGTTATAGAAATACTGTTATCTGTCTGTCTATAATATATATGTATATACTGATATTTACAGATACACTGATTTTCTCCTTTCACTTATCCACTGCATGAGATGGGGAAAGCTAAGCTGTCATCTAAGGTAAGAGTAGAACACCACAATCTAGCCACTGAAAACTCATACATTCTCTGTGTTGAGATGTTCATAAATACTGATCACCTTTCCAGGGTCAGAAGGCTTGCAAGGTTTACCCTGAGACGCTTTCCTCAGGTGTCACCGCTGAACTTCATCTGTAATCTGATGAAAATTCAAGACACATCTGTTGGAGGTCTTTTGTGACTATTGTGCCAAAAGATGTTGACAACTTAGAAAGAAAATTTATGATACAAAACTTATAAAAGAAAGACTACCAGTAATGCTAAAATTATTTTATTTATACAATGCATGCAAAATGCCTCATATGCATTTTCTTGTTCAACTCTCATAACAAGCCATTGTCCACAGAGGAGGAAATTGAGACTTACTGAGGTGAGTGAATTGTGTCGTGTAACAGCCAGGAAGTGTGTCAATCTGGATTTGAACCTGGTTTTCTCCTGATTCCAAGGCCAGTGTTCTTTCCATCACATCACACTGCAATTATTATGAACTATTAATTTAATTGAAAGGATCTGGCCAAATGAATACTAGGTACTAAAATACCCAAGGCTAAGCCCAACCCATTCCAGTGTTTTTTTAAAGTGAAATGAGATCCCCCAAATATCTCCCACCCTGACTCTTGATTACGCTGATCTCTCTGGTCAAGTTTCATAGTCAAGTTTTGTTGAAGAAGTCAAAGGTACCTATGACCCATTCTCTGTTGAAGGGCATGGGCACATAGGTCCGTATTCCTTGGGAACATAGGCAATCCATAGCACTCACTCAACACAAGAGATTTGCATTTTTAGTTAGCCCAAACATAAGGAATTCTTCAAGTTTCTTCTGTTGTGAAGACACACTTTTCTAGGACAACAAAGAAAAAATACAAATACCCAACTCAAGGTAGCAACTTTATGCACCATCCAAAAGGCAGGCAACACATTGGCAGAAAGCACTGTCTTAACCTCATTTGGCAATATCACCCTGAGACTGAATATAAATATTTAAAAATTTTGTCCAGTCATTGAACACATGGGTCTGACCCAGTCACTGAATGAAAATACCCAGAATAAAGGTGCAAGTCTTCAAAATCTCTTTTGGAGGAGAAATACCAACAAATTCATTTCATCAATAATTTGTTACACAATAATCTCCACTGAAAATGGTGATTGAACTAAAAAGGAATTTAGAAGATGCACAAAAATGTTAGCACCTGACCTTGGCAAGTATCGTCAAGAAGTGGTATCAGAGACGTTAATGAGGATATCAGTGACTGGCAGAGGGGGCAGACCATGCAGTCAGTGAAATTAAAGAATAGTGAGTGGTCAGTCCAAAGTACGTGCTGGCCCACAGAAAATGGTAAAGAGCCCAGAGGAGGACTCCTAGCACAATGAATGGATGCTTTAGGGAGAATGGATAGAAGGACAAAAACAGGTGAGGATGGGGTGTGTGCTCTGCCCAAGTAGAGGGACTGGACACATTCAGGAAATCACAAATCAACTAGAGTCATCACCATGACTTTTGCAAGTAGGAAAGGTAACTCTCAATAAATAAACATTGCTTACTGTGACTTGCCTTTAAATGTAGAACCCAGGGTGTAAGGGAGCTAGAGCAGATTTTGGGTCCTTCTATTGCTGCCATTTTAATGTTCATCAACTGTCTAACCAATTGAACCCATATTCTCCTTAAAGAACATTCTTTTTTGATTTAGTAATTGAATATAAATTAAACTCTAGAAGGCAGGCATTCCCATCAGCTAAAGTGGATTTTTAAAAGTCTGCCTCAAAACATCATCACTCATCCTATCCTAGAGATGGTGAGAACCTACAAAGGGGGCACAGAGATGAATTTCAAAGGAAATTTTGAAAACATAAAGCTTTTTAGGGTCACCTCTAATTTTGAACATCAAATTACCAATGCCTTTTATCCCGCTCAACAGTGGTCTAGACTTCTGAAGTCACTAGCAGTAACTGCTCCTAGCTTTAAATGAATTTAATCAGTTTTTTTGATCCATAGTTAAAATATCTAATAAGATCAGTGTTACTTCCCAAGGCAGAAAAACATCTTCACATTTTTTGGATGATAGATTTAAGCCTGGAAGAGACCTCAACTTTCTCATTTTGTAAATGGAAAGTGAGGCCCAGAAAAAGTGACTTGCTTGAGGTCACACAGGTAGTAAGGGACAAAGCCAGGATTTAAACCCAAGTTCTCTGCCCTCAAACCCATGTGATTTTCACTGTACCAGGCTTCTTCAAAGATGCAAGCTTTTGGAATAAGGTAGCTGAATCATTCCTGCTCACCAGCGGATCCATTAATCCCAAACGACTAAGTACAGGGAATGGGGGGGAGGTGAATACAGTACTTATTAATATTCATTATCTCATTTTTCAGAATTGTATTTGGCTACTGCTGATAAGTACGAACAAAACTGGGAGAGCCCATCCATGATCTATAGGGCTAATGTAGCTTGAGGACTATTAGTCAAAAAGGAAACAGGGAATTAATGAGGACAGAGAGCCAAATGTTTCCTTTAGAAATTTCAATATGAAGAATGAGGTTATTGAAAAGATGGAGAACTCTCTCTGTTTATATTCATGGTTTACTCCTTATACCTGGAGAAGCAATTATATCACCACATCACCAAATTCTGTGCCCTGTTGGAAAGACCATGCAGTGAGCAGGAATGATACATGAGTCAATGAATAGTATCTTCACCAACTCACAGTTTTAAAGAGCTTTAAAGTTTACTAAACTCTCACCATAAAAAAATCCTATAAGACATCCAATATAGATCTGATGAGCCCCCTTTCACAGATGAAGCAACTGAGGTTTAGAGAATTTAAATAACTTGCCCTTGGATTACACAACCAGTAAGTGTCTGAGATGGAATTCAGGTCTCTTTAATCCTAGTCTAGCTCTATCCTCTTGATGAAGTATATAAATGATCAAATTTTAGAACACCCTTTTAAATAAAGAAAGTCATGCAGACACCAATCAGGTAGAAGTGTATATTTTTCTTGGAGGATCTTTCGGTAGACCAGAGTCCTAGATTTGTCCAAAGCAGCTTTCCTAAGACCAAGCCATACTGGAAAGATGAGTCCCTTCTATCATAGCTCTAACAGGTTGTCCAACCTCCTTCCATTGTTTAAATACTTACCACCTCTTGGTGGAATATACCACTAGTAGATAACTTTGAATGGAAAAATTAAAAAAAAAACTTCTATACAACCTAACCTGTTGGACTTCAAATTTGGGCAGTCAAGCAAAATAAATAGAATCCTTCCTCAAGACAGCCCTTTACCTATGTTAAGGCAGATATTCTTCCTCACATCTTTTCTTCTCCAGGTTAAATATTCAGTTACTCAACACTCAAGAGCAATGAGTGCTATCATGCATCCTGGGAAACCTCCTCCAGACATATTGTGTAGCATTGATATTCCTTCTAAAATATGGCACACAGAGCTAAACATGACTTTAGATGTGGCCTGGACAGGGAGCAGTCCAATGGGGCAATCATGGATGTTATAAATCTGTTAAGAAAACCTAAGTTGCCATTGGAATTCTTGGTTGAATATACCCACTGTGGACATAAGGAGTTTTCAGGTCCGTTGTGGACAGATATTCAGCTTTCCATTCACCTGAACCCCCAGAACATTCTTCTAGGATCTTCTTTCTAAGTATGTCTTACCTCATCCTAGATTTGCACAGTTGAGTTTTTGAGCCCCAACATGGGAATTTTCATTTATCCATAACAAACTTCCTTGTTGGCTAAGGTGCTCTTTCACCTTTCTGCTGAGATATCTTTGGATACATAAAATGTGTGAGTTCTTCTTCTCAACTTGGTCTTATTTGATATGCAACCATATTTGCAGTTGAGTGTCTAAAAGCCTGTCTTCTCCCATATTTCTCATTACTACTTGAAATGCACACTGCTGCTTACCACTGTTCATTAAGGGTAGGGATATGCTGGAGACAGTTTGAACTAGTTTTCAAAAGCGAATTGCTAAATTTTCAGCGTGAGCATTTACACACTGAAAATTGGCAAACATTACAAATCAAGGATGGATTTATTGTTTTTTTTGATTGCCTAGAATTAAGAAAGTGATGAGGAAATGTTAATAATATGTAGATTAAATTTAACAGTGTCATACATTCAATTGGATAGCTGATTGTTAAATATTTACCAGTACATCTGTGATTGAGCTTTTCATCATTTATTATTAAGCTCCAGTATGTTCAATATACATAGACATGCATTAATAGCCAATAATACTCATGAAGAATTTAGGTGATCCAGTGACTTGATCACTCTTTCCTTTCCATCCCACTCCCAGGAAAGGGGCACTGGCACATGTGACATTTTTATCTGATGGATGAAAGCACAGATTTAGAGCAAGGGTACTGTGCCAGGATGACAGTCCTGAGTGATCAACCATTCAACAGGTACTTATTAAGTGCTTACTGTGTGCCAGGGTCCATGTTTTGTGCTGGAGACACAAGGAGGGATGACAAACAGTAACTGCTCTCAAAGACCTTGCAAATGATTGGGGAAGAGCATTAAGTGAGGTTCCCAGGCTCCTGGGAGGAGGGTACCAAAGGAGGCTAGGGATCCAGGTGAGACTCTGGACTGAGCTGGGAATAATAGGATTCCCTGGACCAGCCTGAGCCCTGGCACTGTTTCTAAAGTTCTGTTTCATAATTAGCTGATCCATTTTACCACAGTACATGCACACTGCACAAATCCTGGTGGATTTTAGTAGAATGATGCCTTTTGACCTGCTAGCTTCTTTTATCTGCTCAAGCATGGAAAACCAATATTAATTATAATATTAAACACAATTCACATTTATTTTGTGTATCGGAGCTTATGGAACTCTTTAAAGTGAAAAAAAGTAAACTCAGTCTAGGCAAAACTCTTTTTCATTGCCTTTCTTTTGGAATTGAGCGTCCCAGTAGGAAGACCAAAGTGAATGACTTCTATTCAGTAGCTCAGGGCAATACTTACTCTTGAAAAGTTTCAGAAGTTATGAGAAAAAAAAGTCACTTTACTGTTGTAATTTTCATTGTTTACTAACTTGTCCACCTTGTGCAAACTGGTCACTCTCTGACATCACAACAATGAGGAAGATTTGGTATTCGTGCCAGAATAGACAAAAGGACAAAACTTTGAATATTTGCCACCAGAAGAAAGGGACTCATCTATCTTCCCATCATTCAACTCCCTAAAAAATGGGAGGAAAAGAAAACCCAAAGCCTTCCATTGGAATTCTCTGATTAAAGACTGAATCAGAGGCCAACTGCCACCATGGTAATGACCTCTTGGGGTGTCAAAAATGATAAACTCAACAGTAAGAATTCCCTAAAATATTGCTGATGAACATTAACTGTGTGATCTTATCTTCTCTGGAGAGGGTACATGAATCTGATAATTAATGGGATTTCAGACAGTTCTGGAATAAACAGTGCTAATGACCAGTATTTCTGGGAACTATGCAAATGAGCTACAAAGCCCACAATTCATGACACTGCAGTGGGTCTCTAATATCACCAATGGAGGTAGACCTTCCATTAGTGCAGATCTCAACCCATTCATTATCTTCTTATATTGGGAGATCCTTGTCTATGGTTTTCAGTAAACTCTTCCAAAGCACATGACCTTTCCTTTGTTTGATTAATATTCTGATGATGCTGATCCTGAGGCTATTATGGCTCATTCTCAAAGCATGACTGAACTATCTTCCACACATTCCAGTCTTGCATGTCCTTATCAGCAACCTTGCTAGCACTTCTTGTGCAGAAGCCATCTCTGGGTATTGGGAAAAACCATCTTGTTAACTTTCCAAACTTAGATCTCTCTTTTGACCTTGGAGTTACTTGCACTTCTCATTTTTTTAAGTTGTGGAGCTGCTTGATTTACTGCACAGTCAAATTGTGTCCTGAGGAGGAGTTTGGAGTAGAGAGCTGAGTTTGTTTTTGTTTAGGAAATCAGGAGCTGATTTAGGGAGCAGGACAGTGCTGTAATGGATATAAAGGGGATGTCATGGGTATAGGTGACTCCTAGAAGAGAAATCCCTCTCTCCTTATGCAGGTTGATCCTTTCAAATCTAGAGAAACCAAGGCACCATCTTTAAACCATAAGATGGTAGGAATTAGCTTAGCTATTGTTCTGAGAGTTTTCTACTCAGGCTCGGCTGGTACTTTCAAATCTGGAATGTGACAGTCACTAATGCTAACTTGAGTCTAGAGATCTTAAATCTAGAGAAAGGTTTGACAGTAATCAAAATGTGAACAGGAACCTGTATGTGACTCTTCTTTCTCAGACTCCTGGTTCCCTCATCCATGCAATGAGCCACTGTTGGAATGGCAACATGTGTGGGCAGATTTTTTGCAGATCCATGCCATTGCTGAGCTCACATTTTTAAAAAAGAATGCTGTCCCCTGTGACAACTTCCCCATAGAGACAATAGGCCATTCTAACTGCAAGGAATGCTAACTATTGTGCCCATTTCCTGGCAGGTCAATCTCTCACCCTCTCTTCTCTTTCCTTGGAATGTTGTTTATGAAAACAATGAAATTCACAGTAACACTTTGTTGGTTTCTAACCAGAAAATGAAACAGTGCAGAAAGAGAAAGGAAGGCTGTTCACTTCATTTAGATTAAAATCTCTTAGGCTTTGAGCCAGAAATATTGCTCATTTCTCCATTTCAAAAACAGAAGCTGAGGATAAAATTTAAAAGAAGACTAATATATTTTGTTATTAGGCATAGTTTTCTAGGAGGGGGGATGAAAGGAATCTGGGGAAATTTTAAATGATATGAAAACAAAAGATATGAACAAAATAATATTTTTTTCTAAATTTGAAAACTTTGTTAAAACTGTTTTTTTAAGAGGGAACCCAAACATAGTCAAAACACCCATACTCGGTCAGGTTTCATTTAGAGAACAGAACAAGGAGTCACTTAATCAAGCCTTACAGTGGAAGGAAGTACCCCAGAACCTCACTGGAATAGCTACAAAACTGAAAGAAATGAAACTCATTATTCTTTTTTTTATCAAATTGAAATCATATTTCATATGGTTATGGAAGGTCAAATCTTTTGAGTGTAGTATTCCTAGGATGAGTGGTGTGAAGTCATCCATTTCAGGGACCCAACCACTGCAAATGAAACCTTTTTAACCTCTAATTCAGGATTTAAAATAAAAGCACATGTTATTGGAAATGAAAATGCTGAGTGGGTCATAATGAAGGGAAAACATATTGAACGATCTGGTAATGAAAATCAAATTAGCAAAGGGCCTTCGCTCCCACTGCTGCCTTCGCACTGCGCAGGAAATTAGCAAGTTAAACAATATGGGGATATTTCCTCAGCAAGGGAGGTCACTGGTCCATAGTGAAGCTCCTTTCATGAAGCTCAAGCAGTTTCAGACTATTTATCTGGGTCTGTGGACTGGGAAGATACAATGGAGCTGCCCCAAGATGAGAAATAGTAGGTCCCACTTGGTAGTGCAATGGACCTAGACTCAACTGGGGTTTAAACCCCATCTCTGGCAGTTACTATGTGACCCTTGAGCAAATAATTTAACCAGAGTCTCAATTTCTTCAACTTTAAAGGGGGGACAATATAGCATCTACTTCATAAGTGTATATGAGACCTCAAAGTGTGTACAGTGCTTTGTAAACCTTAAAACAAAATAGAAATATAAGTTATAATTATTTCTAGACAGTCTTTCAGAATGAATGACTTTCAAAAATTATGACTCAGCCGTCCACTTCTGGGTGGCATCATTTCAACTTCGATTCTATTTTATTTTAGTAAATGTCTTGCTGGAAAAGTTCTGAACAAGAAACCTTCTGAGCCTGAAGATAACTCAACAGTCTTCCTCCACCACCTTGGAAATCTTGTTATGAGAGAGAGAAGAATCTTAGAGATGTCTTTAGGTGGTTTGATCTCTCCTGACTGGTTTGCTAAAGGGAGAATCCTAAGAGGAGCAGCCTCTGGAAGAAGGTACTTGCCTTTTTTCAAAGTCACAGTGGCAGAAGTACAGTATTTACTGTAATCCATTATGTTACACCTTCCAGAGGAGCCACATAATCAATTTAGCCTTGAATTCGGTGCCAGGAAAAACTGTGTGTCTCCATATAGAGTCAGTGGCTCCTTTTCCCCAGACAGGAAGCAGAAAGCGGATGATAAAGTCATCAGATCCTGTCTTCTAGAACTTCTGGGAAGCTGAGACTTATGGCCAGAGTTTAACAGCCTTAACTAAGTCACTCCATGTACCAGGAGCAGCTACTGCCTCCTCATTTCAAACAGATTTTCATGTGCTTTTATTTCTAATTGTCTTTTAAAAATAACTTTTTCTGAATCATTACAAACTGTTTGGAGAAGTCAAAAGGACTTGAATCTTAAGTAAATGAGATAATTTTCTAAAACATAAAATACCCTAAATTCTTCTCAGACATCCCATCTCTCTAATCCATACAGCACACACTTAAAATACACTGTGTGAATTATTGAAGTGTTTCCTTTACTAGATTGTAAGTTCCTTGAGGGCAAAGGCCTTGCTCTGGCTGGCTTCCTGACACAGAGCTAACATTCCATGAAGTCTTCATTCCTTTAAGCTTCCTCTGATGCTAAGCCCAGGGAAGATCAAAGCACAGAAGTCATCCCAGTTTCTAAGAGCCCCAGAGATTGGAGAGAAGGCCAAAAGTACTTCAGAGACTTGGAAACCTGCTTTGCCAAATACTATTGGGGAGCCAACTTTGTGTTCCCATAGGGATGAAAATGGTCCTTCATGAGCATTGGGCTCCTACTGAATGAGGAAGTACATACCAGAGCTCAGAAATGCTAGGAGCCCTGAGGACTGCCTGCAAGTATCATATTCCAAAGGGAGATCCCAATGGTCTTCAAAAGAGACTATTTTAATGTGTCAGAGATCTATGATTTCTTTGGTGTGAAAATTGCCTTGATGACCACACAGCTATTATTTCACAAATATGACAGGGTTACCTGAGCAAGCCTTAGACAGGTTGAAAGATTTGCTCAGTCACAAACTTCAGCAGTGTCAGAAGTAGGATTTCAGTCTGGGTTTTCCTGATTCCAAGTTGACAAATAAGCTGTGCTGCATTTTACTATGTCCTTAATAATTTCACAACATTTCAATGACTCATATTTAAGTGACAGTATGATCAGACCAGAACTCACATTTCTCCTCTACCATGTAACTGTGGGCAAATCCTTTGATCCTGGATTTAGAACTAGAAGCTTAGAACTTAGTGGCCATCTATTATTCAAGTAGGCAAACTGAGGTCCAAAGTTAAGAGGCCTGCCTAGGGTCAGTCATATAGAGAAAGAGGAGCGGAGGTAGGATTGAATCCATGGCCTCAGATTCCCAGTTCAGCAAGGGTTCTCTCCTTCTCTTCCCACTGCCTATTAAGCTTTATATGGAGTAGGTCATGTCTGTCCACTTGATTACTTTGAATAGAGAACTGTCAGATATTGTTTTTTTATTTATTAATTTATTCGTTTTCAGTGTTCAGCAATAACTTCCATAAGTTTTAAATTTGCTCCCCTCCTTCCCTCCTCCATTCTCAAGATGACTTGCAATCTTATATGGGTTCTACACATGCATTCCTATTAAACACATTTTCACATCACTCATGTTGCATAGAAGAATTAAAATGAATGGGAGAAACCATGAGAAAAACAAAACACAATACAACAAAACATAACAAAAAAAAAACAATAGTTTGCTTCATTCTGCATTCCAACTCCATAGTTCTTTCTCTAAATGTAGATGGCACTTTGCATCATGAGTCCTTTGGGAATGTTTTAGCTGCTTGCATTGCTGAGAAGGGGTGAGTCTATCAAAATCAGTCCTTGTACACTGTGACTGTTACTATGTAAAATGTTCTCCTGGTTCTCCTTACTTCACTCAGCATCAGTTTATATAGGTCTCTTTAAATTTTCCCAGAAATCTACCTGCTTATCATTTTTTATAGTACAATAGTATTTCATTATATTTATATATCACAACTTGTTCACCCGTTCCCCAATTGATGGGCATTCCCTTGATTTCCGGTTCTTGGCCACTACGGAAAGAGATGCTATAAATATTTTTGTACATAGGTTCTTTTATGATCTTTTTGAGATACAGCCTTAGAAGTGGTATTATTGGACCAAAGGTATGTACATTTTTATCACCCTTTGGGAATAGTTCTAAATTGTTCTCCAGAATGGTTGGATCAGCTCACAGTTCCACCAACAATGAATTAGTGTTCCAACTCTCCCACATCTTCTCCAACATTTATCATCTTCTGTTTTGTCATGTAAGCCAAAATGATAGATGTGGTGTGGTACCTCAGAGTGGTTTTGACTTACATCTCTCTAATCAATAGTGATTTAGATCATTTGTTCATATGATTATAGACAGCTTTAATTTATTCCTCTGAAAACTGCCTGTTTGGGGTGGGGGCAGAGCCAAGATGGCACAATAGAAACACACATATATACTAGTTCTTCCCCCACAGTCCATAAAATACCTGTAAAGAAAGACTCTCAACAAATTCTAGAACAGCAGAAGGCACAGAACAACAGAGTGGAGGAGATTTGCAGGCCAGGGTGACCTGAAAGACTGACAGGAAAAGTCTGTCACACCGGACTCAGAGCTGAGCCTAGCCCAGCCTTGGCCATGCAGCGTGGCTCTGGGAGGAGAGTGAGAGCAGGCCTCGAGGGCAGAATCCCCAGTTGCAGTAGCAGCAGTTCACAAGTCCCTTAAACCATAGGCATCAAAGGTCAGTGACAGGGTTTTTTCAGCTGACCTAGAAGGGAGATGGACCTTCCCATAGCTCTGGCCTCTGGCAGCAGCAGCTTCCACAGCAGCCCCTACAGCAGCCTGCATCCATTATGGATTGTAAAACCCCTGGGGGCACTGAGGAGCTGTGTAAAGGCTTGTGTAAAGGCTCTGCCCCCACCTAATACTCCTGGGGGATTTGAGCAGCTGATCTTTATCTCACACTGAATGCTGGCCCTGCCTCTGCAGCTTATCTGAATCTCAGTCCCCAGTGCTGGCTTGGCAGAGGTGAGGTAATTGTGAAGAGGAATCTCTATTAATCAGATTCTGGGCACAAAAATCTCCCCCTGCTCTCAGACCAGTATACACGCTTGATTGTACCACCTTGGAGGAACTGAGATCTTACAGACCCCCAGAGTATACTCTACTGTTGACAAAGGACCCAAAAGTCAAGTAACTGGTTGGAAAAAATGTCCAAAAATGGAGAAAAAATAAGACTATAAAAGGTTAGTTTCTTGGTGAACAGATATCTTTTCCCATCCTTTCAGGAGAGGAAGAACAATGTTTA
Organism: Potorous gilbertii; assembly: GCA_028658325.1. Lineage (NCBI taxonomy): Eukaryota > Metazoa > Chordata > Mammalia > Diprotodontia > Potoroidae > Potorous > Potorous gilbertii. Next base: position 3,773,361 of record CM053770.1, on the reverse strand, counting down.
CCATCAGAGAAAGACACAAAAGTCAAGGCTTCTGTATCCCAAACAAACAAAATAAATATTCAATGGTATCAGGCTAAGGAAGAGCTCAAAAAGGATTTTGAAAATCAAGTAAGAGAGGTGGAGGAAAACTTGGGAAGAGAAATGAGAGAGATGCAAGAAATCATGAAAAGTAAATCAACAACTTTCTAAAGAAGACCTAAAAAAATGCTGAAGAAAATAACACCTTTAAAAATAGGCTGTCAATTGGAAAAAGAGGTTCAAAAAGCCAATGAGGAGAAGAATGCTTTCAAAAGCAGAATTAGCCAAATGTAAAAGGAGGTTCAAAAGCACACTGAGGAAAATAGTTCTTTAAAAATTAGAATGGAACAGATAGAGACTAATGACTTTCTGAGAAACCAAGAAATCACAAAACAAAATCAAAAGAATGAAAAAAATGGAAGCTAATGTGAAATATTTCATTGGAAAAATAACTGACCTGGAAAATAGATCCAGGAGAGACAATTTAAAAATTATGGGGCTACTTGAAAGTCATGACCAAAAAAGGAGCCTAGACATCATCTTTCATGAAGTTATCAAGGAAAACTGCCCTGACAGTCTAAAACCAGGGGACAAAATAAATGTTGAAAGAATGTACCCATCATTTCCTGAAAGAGATCCAAAAAGAGAAACTCCTAGGAATATTGTAGCCAAATTCCAGAGTTCCCAGGTCAAGGAGAAAATATTGCAAGCAGCTAGAAAGAAACAATTCCAGTATTGTGGAAATACAATCAGGATAACAAAAGATCTAGCAGCTTCTACATTAAGGGATCAAAGGGCATGGAATATAATATTCCAGGAGTCAAAGGGAGTAGGACTAAAACCAAGAATCACCTACCCAGAAAAACTGAGTATAATACATTGGGAAAAAATGGTTTTTCAGTGAAATAGAGAACTTTCAAGCATTCTGGATGAAAAGACCAGAGCTGAAAAGAAAATTTGACTTTCAAACACAAGAATCAATAGACACATGAAAAGGTAAACAGGAAAGAGAAATCATAAGGGACTTACTAAGGTTGAACTGTTTACATTCCTACCTGGAAAGACAGTATTTGTAACCCTTGAAACTTTTTTCAGTATCTGGGTAGTTGGTGGGATTACACACACACACACACACACACACACACACACACACACACACACACGGAGCACAAGGTGAGTTGAATAGAATGAGATAATATCTAAAAAATGAAATTAATGGGTGAGAGAGGAATATATTGGGAGGAGAAAGGGAGAAATTGAAAGGGGCAAATTATCTCTCATAAAAGAGGTAAGTAAAAGGCTCTTCAGTGGAGGGAAAAAGGGGGGAGATGAGAGAGAAAACATGAAACTTCCTCTCATCACATTCGACTCAAGGAAGGAATAAAATGCACACTCATTTTGGTATGAAAACCTATGTTACAATACAGGAAAGTGAGGGAGAAGGGGATAAGCAGGGTGGGGAGGATGATGGAAGGGAGGTCAATGGGAGCAGGAAGCAATTAAAAGTCAACACTCTTGGGGAGGGAAAAGGTCAAAAGAGAGAATAAAAGAAATGAGGGGCAGGATAGGATGGAGGGTAATATAGTTAGTCTTACACAACACGACTATTATGGAAGTCATTTGCAAAACTACACAGATATGGCCTATATTGAATTGCTTGCCTTCCCAATGGGGATGGGTGGGGAGGGAGAGAGGAAGAGAAGTTGGAACTCAAAGTTTTAGGAATAACTGCTGAGTATTATTCTTGCATACAACTAGGAAATAACAAATACAGGTAACGTGGTATATAAATTTATCTTGTCCTACAGGACAAAAGAGAAATGGGGATAAGAGAAGGGAGGGATGTTAGAAGGGAGGGCAGATTGGTGATAGGGGTAATTAGAATGCTCAGCCTCAGTGGGGGAGGGGAGAAATGGGGAGAAAACTTGAAACTCAAAATTTTGTGGAAATGAATGTTGAAAACTTAAATAAATAAATTGAAAAGGAAATAAATAAATAAAATTATAGCATAATGCTTTATCAGTGCCCTGTTAATAAACTGTGAGTTAAAAGAGCTTGTTGTTGCTTCATCAGTTTGAGAGGAGAAAAGAAGTAGATTTCCCCAGTAGCAAAGTGGAGAGAACTGGAAGGGGAGCAGTAAATATAGAAGCAGCTTCGTGCTGCAGATTGTCTCTGAAGAGGCCAAAGACTTCCAGGCCTGTAGTCCGGAGTTGTGGATTGAAATAGAGTGACCTAGAGTAAAAGGTGGACTGTGAAATTGTGGTTATTCATGTTCTGTTTTTTTATTGAGTAATTATTATATGATGATTATTCTTGTTTTCACTTTACTATATTTAAGAGTTAATGATATCATCTCTCTACTCCTTCACAGAGGTATAATGTCCATGAACATGGAACACTGCATGTATTTTCAGACTTTTTTGATATATTAATGTTTTCTTGATTTTTTTCTCTTTTATTCTTCAAAAATATTCTTTGTTATAAGGAATGACTCTTGCAGAGATGGCAGGGGATACTGGGAGACAATTGAAAGAGAAATAAAATTTTATTTTTTGAATTAAAAAAAAGCAAAAAAACTCTAAAGTGCCCAAACATGAATAGGAAAATTAAGGTACAATGGTGTTCGTTAGGTAAAGTCACAAGAAGAGGAATGAATTTCTATTAAAAATTTTGTGCAGATTTTAATCAAAACATTTCTTTTCACTTATTTTTGCATTATATATGGTAAATACCTACTATTTTTGTATTATTGTATTTTTCAATTAAAATATCTTTGAAAAGATTGTTGATTAGGTTAAGCAAGTGAAATATGATCAAAACAATTATTATTTACAAATCTATTCCATCCTTCAGGAAATACACAACAAAGAAATCTATTTTATCACTAAACATGTTTTAATGAATGACATGATTCAATAGATGTCATTACTTTCTAAAAATCAATAAATTATTATTACTATTTAATGAAACAAAAATATTTTTGTATCATTAATAAATAAAATGTTTTAAAATGTCAAAAAAATAAAACTGCCTGTTCACATCCTTTGATCATTTATCAATCGGGAAATGGCTGGTATTCTTGTAAATTTGACTCAAGTCTCTACATATATTAGAAATGAAGCCTTTATCACAGACACTAGTTGTAAAAATTATTTCCCAGTTTTCTGCTTCCCTCCTAATTTTGGTTACATTGTCTTTGTACAAAAACTTTTTAATTTATTGTAATCAAAATTATCTATTTTGCATTTCATAATGTTCTCTATCTCTTGTTTGGTCACAAATTCCTCCATTCTCCACAATTATGTCAGATGTTCTTTATCTTCATATCTGTCAAATGGTTGCGGAAATGTGACAATTTCAAAGAGCTTTCCAGGTACATTCTCAATAAACTTGTGAGGTAGGTCCCACAGGCATTATCACCCCCATGAGCGTGGACTCCATAGTATGAGGACCTGGCTTCAAATACTGCCTCTGATGTTCCCTAACCCTGTGTGATCCGAGGCAAGCCAACTGATTTTGTGTATGGGCTTCATTTTCCTAATGCATCAGATGTGGGGTTTGGATCAAGCAGCCCCTAAGCTCCCTCTAGATCTAGATTCCTAAATCCATGAGCAAACTGAGGCCAAGAATGTTAAGGGGAGAAGAAATGTCAGCGTATTTATGCTATAGTGGTCCTCACTTGGGCTTCTATCTTAGCAGACACAATGAATACTGGTGCCTGCTGACAGAGACAGACAGTCCTTCAGAATAAGGATGAGTGGATGATTTAATTGTTTCTACATCTCCTGAGCCATAGAAGACCTAGAGATGACTCTTCTGATAGCAGGGACAAAGTTGACACTTGGAAGTTTCATTAAGCCCTTCAGAGAAGAAACCAGAAAAGATAACCACATCCTAATCCCAGTGTTTGGGGTTGAGAAATAGCCATTTCACATTTACTTAGGAATTCATTAGACAGTGGTATTGATTCAAAGAGTCAGATGCATTTGTAAATATAATGTGCTGTCAAAACTAAAAACAGAGATTTTCTGTTGAATATCAACTTAATGACAGCAGTGGTCTTTGATTGTATCTGTATTTATTAGAAGAAATTTGTGGAAGTGATATGAATTTGCCTTCAGAGAGGATGAAGCAAGTTACAAAGTCCTGACCTCATGATAATCCTGTGAAGTATGTGGTGCTAGCACTATCCTCCATTTACAAATGGGGAAACTGAGACCCAGGGAGGTAAAGTGACTTGCCAAGAGTCACACAACTGGTAAAGGGGGTTTCTAGAATTTAAATCCAGATTTTCTGATCCTAAGTACAGAGCCCTTTCTTCTCAACCACACTACTAGACACTAAGCTACCACCAAACAGAAATATCAATGTGACCCAGAAGTATATATAATTCCTGTTTTCTACTTAAACAAATAGCTAAACTTAGAGATCACTTGAAGAAAAAGATCCAGAGAAACAGAATTCAAGTGCCTCAAGGGATTATTTCATTAGTGTTTTTGAATCCTCAGCTCATTGACTCTAAGTGCTTACTGAATTGGACAGGCCAGGGGGTGATTGCTGGGTTTGGGAGTCAGAAGATCACATTTTTCTCTTTTCTTTCCTCGCCATGTGCTCTTGTATAAGTCACCTCAATCATTCCAGACCCTGGATAGCTTCTCATTTCTAAAATGATTGGTTCAGATTTGACCTCTCTGATGCCTTCAAGCTCTCAGACTATCATCTTCGGCTGTTAAGTCACTTCATCTGCCGGATTTCTACAAAAAGATGACTTTGGAGCAAGAGTTGAAACCTGAATCAGATCAACCACTTCTGGTGCTTGTCTGTGGTGGCCAGAGAAGACATTAAAAAATAAAGTATGAACTCTCCCCTTTATAAGGAAGTTTACTCATTGATGCTTGATAATATAATCCAGAATCACAGAGACTGAGCAGTGAACTCAGAGGTCATTGAGTCTAACACCAGCTGCCTGAGAATCCCCTCTGCAATCTAACAAAAGGGTTCCTCCAGTCTTTGTTGAAGACAGCCAAAGAGAATAAGCTCACTACCTCCCAGGTATCCCTTCGCACTTTTTAGACAACTCTTGTTGATAGGAAATTCTTCGTGACATCCAGTCTTAAGATTTCTCTTTGAGATATTTTAAGAAAAAAAAAACGTAGATAACCATCATTGTCAGACATTCAGTCAAAATGCATTTATTAGGCACTTGCTGGGTCAGGGACTATGTAACCTAAGCCCTGGGAATCTAAAGAAAGAAAAAAAACTCTTCCCTTAAAGAGCTCACATTCAAATGAGAAAGGCAATATGAAAATATCCTGATAAATACAAACTAAATAAAGCGTAGATAGATAATCTTAATAAGAAAGTTCTAACAGTATGGAGAGAGAGGGAGACTGGAAAAGGTCACCTGCAGAAGAAGGAACCTGAACCTTGAAGGAAAGTCAGGGAAGGAAGGAAGAAGAGCATTCCAAACATGAAGGACAGTCAGTGAGAAGCCAAGGAGTCAGAAGATGGAGCAGATCGTTCAAAGATTCACAAGTCACCTATAGCAGCTGGATTGTAGCAGGCATGGAAGTCAATAGAGTGTAAGACAGCCTACAAAGATAGGAAAGGAGAAGGTTGTGAGGAGTTTTAGATGCCAAATAGAGAACATTAGATCTTTAAAGTGATATGGAGTAGGGATTAGGGGAGGTGGCCTTCACCTGAGGAAAATTGCTTTGACAGTAGAAAACAATAGTGGTTTTGTAATGAGAGGAGATTTGAGGCAGAGAATCCAGCCAGCAGTCTATTGAAATAGTCCAGACAAGAGGTTATTGGGCCTGCCGTTTGGTGGTGGCTATCTGAATTGGAGAGAAGGGTCATATACAAGAAATGTTGTGTAAGCCGAAATGATACTTGACAACAGATTGAATATTCAGAGTGAGTATAAATGAGTAGATGAAGAGAACACTGAAGATCCCAGCCTGGGTGACTGGGAGGATGGTGACCTTTACAGTAAAAGGGAAGTGAGGAAGAGTGGATGGTTTGGGAAGAAAGATCATAAGTTTTCTATTGGAAATGTTGAGGTAGAGAAGCCTATAGGACTTCTGGTTCAAGATGTCCAAAAGGACACCAGTAACTCATGTGTACAGCTCAAGAGAGAGGTTGGGGCCATATATTGATTTGGGAATCATTTACATAGAAAGAATTATGGAACTTGTAGAAATTGGTGAAATAACCAAGCAAGAGAGCATACAGGGAGAAGAGAAGGCTTAGACAGAGCCTTGCAGGATTAGTGGCCATGATCTGGATAAAGAATTAATTAACTGAGAAGACTGACAAAAGAGAGTCATGCAAGACAAGGAAAACCAGGAGAGACTGGTACCATCACATACTGAGAAGAAATATGTCCAAGAAGAGAGAGGGTAATTGGCAGTGTCAAAGGTAGTACAGAGATCAAGGTTGAAGATTGAGAAAAAGTCTTTCAATCTGGCAATTAAGAGAACAATGGTAATTTTGCTTCATTTGAATGAACCATCAGGGAGCCAGACTGCAGAGAGTCAAGAAGAAAGTGAAAGGAAAAGTAGAGGCCCTTGGCACAGATGGTTCCCACAAGGTATTTAGCTTTAAAAGGAAGGGGAATCATAGTTATTGGGGATGGTTGGATCAAGTGAGGGCTTTTTAGGGAGGTAGAAACATGGGCATCTGTAGGTGAAAGGAAGCATTCAGTAAGTAGAAGGCCAATGGAGATAAGTAAGAGTTTGAGGATGATAGAAGGACCAACTTACTGGAAAAGACAGGCTGAACTGGGTTCAAGAGTACACAGAGAACAGTCTGCCTTGGGACAAAGGATCACTTCTTCACATCCTAAAGAGGTGAGGGAGACAGTGAGTTCCCACATCTGAATGAGTTGAGATGAGGAGAAGGGAAAAGGGACCTTCCAGGGAATGGTATATATTTTTTCCCAGAGAAATGTGAGTCAAAGTTCCCAGCTGAGAGGCTGAGGGGAGGGGATGTCACAGGAGTTAGGAGGAGAGATGAAAGGGCTTAGCAGAGCTGGCAGAGTAAAGATTGTGAATTTATTAGGGAAAATAAATAAGAGGATTGGCTTGCTATAGCGGGGGCCCAGTTGAGATTGCAGTGGGCACAGATAGAATGACTGGATGATTTTTCTCCATATGTATTCATCAGACATAAGAAAGAGTAGCCCAGTAGGATGACATTTCCTCCGTAATAGTTAATTCTCTATCTTATTAAAATTGGGAAGGAGTTTCTAGACCTGGAAGGATATCCATATTGACAGATAATTAATGCTCACTGGAGAGTCTCCTGAAACCAGATTCAGGGTTAAACAAATCTGTCTTCCTCCTCTGCCTCCTTCTTTGACATCAGGGCATGAGACACAAAGATTTAATTCAGGTCAATCCCCTACTAATCCATCAAGGCACCATTACTAAAGGGACTGGACCTGTCTTTAATCGGATTTAATTTTTTAGTCTGTTTCCGTATCAGTGTCTAAAACCCAAGAATCAATAGTGAGGTGCTAATTTCAATGAATGAAGTGGAAACAGAAATTAGTTTGTCAGTGAGATTCTTTTCAAGCACTTCTATCCCTCCCAAACCCCTCAGGCCCACCCACATTAACTCACAGAAAGATGCGCATATGGCATCTTTGGCAAGGTAAGCAAAGGAAAGAAAGGCCTTTGATGTCAGAAGGTTAGTGATATGAATGTTCCCCTCCATACTAAACTATATTTAGGCAGAGCAAAACAGAAATAGAACCAGATGAGGGGGCTGCCCTATTTTAAGTCCACAAAACAATGGAATAAATTATATCTTGCCTGTGGGGCAGCCCAGACAAGGATAATGAAGAGACTATGATTAGCATGGGTCTTGTCTTCTACGAAGTCCATTAACCAATCAGTTAATAAGCATTTATTCAGTATCTACTATGAGTTATGTGTATGCAAAGCACTTTGTGAGCATCATTATCACCATTTAGAATGACCTATTTGTTTTAAATGAAATAAAACACAGTTGAATGTCCTCACCCCAGACATCTCTGAGTTCGAGAGGCTCCAGTTCCAGAGGCATCTTGGCTAATGGTGAAAAACCAGTCCTTGGGTTTTTCTATGTATCCAAGATGAATATGTCCACTGCTCTGGGTCCTTGTATTGCTGAAGGGATAGAGTCTTGCTTCCTCCTCATCCTCAGAGCCCTGTGGTGCCTTCTGGGGCTGGCTAGCCCCCAGTCTAGCTAGTCTTGGATGATCTGGGCAGAAGCTGGAGAGCAGAGTTTCCTAGCTGAGAGAAACTGCTCAGATTTGTGAAATCCCCGTCTGACACTGACATCATGCCAGGCTTGTTGCAATCACTTTCTTCTTTTCTTTAAGATTAAAAAAAAGAAATCCAAACACCTCCTTCTCCCGAAGCTTTTGTTCCTGTTCATTTTCTTTTGGGAAAACACTTCTGGGTGAAAATGGGACAGCAGGATCATTAGCTAAACTTTGAAAGAACATTCTTGCATTTGTTCCAACTGCCTTTCACCTGACAAGTCTGTATCTACTGGAAGCTCTGCTATGAAATTTTACAATCTCATTACAAGGAGGAAAAATCACATGCTTTTGAGTTCCATGAGTAAAGTAACATGTTACAGGAGAAGAAAAAATTGGTGGAAGCAAAGGGACTAGGTGTAAAACAGTATTTCCCAACTGAGTGACTTGGGGGTATTTACTCCCCTTTTCTAGGCCTCGGTTTCCTTCTCTGTAAAATGAGGGTATTAGACAGATCAATCAACAAACTTTTATGAAACATTTATGGTGTTCCAGGCACTGTGTTAAGTACTGAGGATATAAAAACAAAACAAAATCATCACAACCTCAAAGAACTTCTATTCTATTGGGGAAAACAAGGCAGGCAGGTATGAGTGAGGGTGAAACCAAGTCTGAGGCTTCTGCCTGAGGATCCTCATGCCTCTGGGTTGGTGGAGAGAATGATGATTGTCATGTGACAGTAAGGGGCAGACTGGGTGGGAAAGTTTGGGAGAAGAGAGCCATTCTTGAAGAGAGAAGGCTCATGGTGCCAGACTCTCCTTAACACATTTCTGCTTTCTCATTTGCCTCCCTCCAGATACCAGGGAATTTTCCTTGGGGTGAGATTAGAGCTTTTGTCTTGTTTGAGCTGAGATCTCCTCTCACTCTCATCTAAAGGACTTATTAAGTCTCTGGTATTTTCTACTATATTCTAATCTATATAACTTTTCCAATGGCCATTTTCCATTTTGCTTGGGTACATGGGTTTATCTACTATTTACTATTTATGCTGGTCTTTTGATGGGAAGGAGTTAAACTGGAGAGTATAAAGCTTGGGGCAACATTACCCTTTTAAGGAACGCAATCAGGGAATCAGTTTTGTTCTAAACCTCTGTACCCCTATCCCAGTAATATTTTTGGAGAGTAGACAGAATTCTAGTCTGGAATCCATCTCTTGGAGGAAAACAGAGTGGCCTCATCTCTGGCTCCTCCATAAGCAAGTGTTACACTATCTCTTGGAGAGGGATGAGTGAGATTCCATACATCTCTATCAATGTCTCCTGCAAACCCTATTAAATAAACCCATGGGGAAATATATAGTCACCACACACTCCCTACTTAGGTATAAAATAAATGTGGGTGAGTTATGATTAGGTGAGGGAGTATTAGTAGCTGAAGAAGGGGTTAGGAAAGGCTCTTAATATAGAAATTGGAGCCTGAGGTGAGTTTTGAAGGAGCCTGGGGCTCCTAGGGACATCTAAACGTAGGATCTTTGGAAAACTCAGTAGACCTGAATTGTCATAAGAAGATGCTTTGGTTTCTGGAGAGAATGGTTGAAGGTCTTCCTTCATTTTAATGTAGATGATGTGGCATGTTTTATCCTGTTTGCTTGCAGTGGCTTTTTATTTCATCATATGCAAAATAAATTCACTTCATCAGGCTGAAGAATGGAAATCATGCTCAGCTAATAAAGTGACAGTATTTCGCCTGTGAACAGATAATGTATTTTGTGAAAAAATGAAGACATTTCTTTGGGGCCCCTTAGACCTCATCAATCCTGTTTAATAAGTACACAGACACATGGCCTATGAACACAATTCTCCCAGACAAGCCTGCTCTAATGGCCAACATTTGGGAAGGTTAAAGAACCCTAGCTTCAGAAGTAGAGGACATGGGTGTCAAACCTGCTCCAGTCATTTCATACTGTGTGACTTTGGGGGAGGATGTTGACTTCTCTGTACCAAGATCTCCTTTTCTGTAAAATGAAGAGCTTAGACTAGATCACCCCTGAACTCCCTACCAGCTTAATCCTGAACTTCTCTGAATTCAATTTCCTCATTATAAAGTGAGGGCTGGGACTGGGTTCCATCCTGCATTCTCTTTCAGTTCCAAATGTGGGGTCCTCTCACTCTCAAAAGTTAAACCTGGGGCAGTTTTCAGAGGAAGAAATTAAAGAAATCTATAGTCATATGAAAAAATGTGCTAAATCACTATTGATTAGACAGATCCAAATCAGAACAACTCTGAGACACCACATCACACCTATCATATTGGCTAACATGACACAACAGGAAGATGGTAAATGTTGGAGAAGATGTGGAAGAGTTGGAACACTAATTCTTTGTTGATGGAACTGTGAGCTGATTCAACCACTCTGAGAGCAATTTGGAACTATGCCCAAAGGGCTACAAAAATGTGCATACCCTTTGACCCAGCAGTATTGCTTCTAGGACTGTATCCCCAAGAGATCATAAAAATAGGCAAGGGTCCCCCATGTACAAAGATATTTATAGCAGCTCTCTTTGTGGTGGCCAAAAGCTGAAAATCAAGGGGATGCCCATTAATTGGGGAATGGCTGAATAAATTGTAGTATATGAAAGCAATAGAATACTGTTGTGCTATAAGAAATGATGAACAGGAAGACTTCAGAGAGGTCTGGAAAGACTTATATGAACTGATACTGAGTGAAAGAAGCAGAACTAGGAGAATTTTGTGCACAGCAACAACCACAGTGTGTGAGGATTTTTTCTGGCAGAGTTAGTACTTCATTGCAATGCAAGGACTTAAAAAATTTCCAGTGGTCTCTTGAGGCAAAATGCCTTCTGCGTCCTGAGAAAGAACTATGGAATTCAATCATAGAATGAAGAAGACCATTTTCTTTTGTATTATGTTTTGTATTGTTATATGATTTTTTCCATTCATTTTAATTCTTCTATGCAACGTGACTAAGGTGAAAATATATTTAATAGGAATGTATATGTAGAACCTATATAAAATGCTGTCTCAGGGAGAGAGTGGGAAGGTAGAGGGGAAGGAGAGGCAGGGAGGGGAAAAAATCTAAGATATATGGAAGTGATTATAGAACTGAAAAACAAATAAAATAATTTATTTAAAAAACATTAAACCTGGAAATGGGCTGCCTCAAAATCTTCAGCCATGAGGAACTGTTGGAGGATCTCACAGGCAACAATGTATCTCACGGAAAAATGTGCCACTCTACTAGAATGATGCGCTCAGTGACCAAGGGAGTAGAGGATAGAACGGGGAATTCTGCCCTCCTTGACTGAAATCAGAAGAAAGACTGGAGTTTGTGGATGCCACAAACATTGGTTCATCACCATCAAGCAACAGAATTCACACAGTAAGAAGGTGGGGCCAGCATCTTCCTTCAGTCCCACAAATGTTTCTCAAGCATCTGCTGTGTTCATGGATCCATAGGATTCACAATCCCTACCTCCCATGCCAAACCAGCCAGATTACAGGCCCTTCCTTTCCCTACTCCAGGCCCCACAAAGCCAGGAAGAGGAGATGGGAGATTTGAACCTGGGTCTTACCTACCTCTAGGTCTAGAGGCTCCTAAATCACTGACATTTTTAAACCTGATGCCACTATCTGGCCCTTCTCACATTCTGATTCTCCCACCTCCCACCCATCTCTTCCTCCCCAACTTCTGGTCTTCCTCACACTCCCTAAAAGCCTAGGAAAGCTGAAGGAAACAGAAAGCTTCTATCCAGCTCTGTCCTGCCCCTTCCATTTCTACTCACTTCTCTTCTGCCTTGTGGGGCCATGTGGGACAATCTCATCTCATCTCATGGCGCCTATTCCAGTTAGCACTTAACAAATAGTCTATCTGCGGATCTATCTCTATTTGTCCATCTGCCTCTTTATCTATCATCTATGTGATAGACAGGGAGGGTTCATAATGTCCTGATTATTTGTGTGTTTGTCCTCAGCATAAAACCTAGTGGTGGGTGTCCATCCTTCCTTCTGGAAGACTCACTTAGCACTTCAGACACACTGAGTCCACTCCATCTTGGAAGTCCTGTTCTGGGATGATTCTCCCTTTTCAGACTAGCAGAGGAGGTTACAGGGGTGGGGAACCCAAGCAAATTCCAAAGAGATTTGTCTGTGAAGTTTGGATTCACCCAGAGGGCCTTGAGCACCTAGAGGGCCACATGTGACTTTGAGGCCACAAGTTCCACATCCCACAGCTAGGAAGTAGGATCTGGAGGTTTCCCTTGCCCAGCCCGTTCCTGCGGTATCAAGATATAGTAAGAAATAAGGTGACCAAGGGTGTCATTGAGTATAGAGAAAGATGTAAAGAGGAGATTGTAGGGGAGAATAATACTAATTAAATAACCACAAGAATTACTACTGATGCACAGTACTTTACAGTTTTCAAATCATTTTACAAACATAATCTCATCTGTTCCTCAGAACAACTTTGGGTGGTTGGTATTATCTATGTTATTGTCTCCATCTCACAGATTAAAAAAAAAATAATTGAGGCTCAGGTGCTGAACCAGCTAGTCAGCAAAATTAGAGTTTGAGATTGCCTCACATATTTACTAGCTGAGTAAGCTGGGAAAGGAACAACAAGGGGGCCCTGTGGAAAGAGTTCTGAGCCTGAAGAACACTCATCTTTCTGAGTTCAAATCCATCCCCAGACACTTACTAACAGTGTGGCCCTGGGCAAGTCGATTACTCCAGTTTGCCTCAGTTTCCCCACCTGCAAAATGAGCTGGAGAAGGAAATGGCAAACCATTCCAGTACATCTTCCCAGAAAACCCCCAAAGGGGTCATGAAGACTTGGTTGTGACTGAAATGACTGAATAAAATCTGGGGAAAATCCAAACCAAACACCTGACTATTCTGAGCTTTAGTTTCTATAACTCTAAAATGACAATCACTACATAATTTCCTCCACAAGGTTGTTATGAGGATCAGATGAGATCATGTCTGTACAGAAAACTTAACAAGCTATAGAAAAAAATGAGCTGTTGATGTGGCTATTATTATTAATAAACATATGAATAAAAACCAAAAAGTTTATACTCGAAATTTAGAACCTGGTTATAGCTACTAGAAATTACTGAAGGAAGGAGTCCATTTTTAGAAATCTGCATAACTTGTGCAAGAAAATGACAGAGAATGTGCAACATATGATGGCAGGCTGTTATATTCAGCACCTACCACTGTCCCACCAAGACATGATGTGACAGCAAGAATTATGTACCTGAAACTGACTGTCTTTCACAAACCAAGAGAGGACAAATCCTCACACTAAAAATGTTTTGGAAAGTTCAGCCAATAAACTAAAGTACAAACAGCCCATTATCACAGATGGACTCTTGTTCTTAGTCATCCAGACACAACAATGATTCATAAAAAAAACCACTTTTTAATGAACATCACCCACCCAAACACTCATTTTTAAGGCACATGGAAGAAAAGCTTACAAAGTAAAGGGATCTGACTTGGAAAGTGAGAGGGAACAGGATGGGGCACACGTGGTCCCTGTTCTTTTGGCTTCTAGAGGATAGCGGCAGGTGTTTTGAGGTAGCCTAGGGATGATGTAGCTACTTCCTCCATGCTATGATTCAACTAGACTAGGAATTTACTTTAACCACCTGAGTGAGAGTTCTGATCACAGAATACTGATGACAGAAAAAGCCTATCAAGAGAAAAGATGTGTCTCAGAACTGTTTCTATTGGAATCCATCAAAAAAACTGAGACAAATGAGATTAAAAGCACGGTAATAGTTCACACAAGGATTTCTTTCTTCAACTGTTAAGAAATGAATCTCCCTCAAGCCCAGTCTACACTTGCTTCCCCTGTCTCAGATCTCCCACCTCTGCTCTCCCTGGCTTGGGGAGGAAGGAGGCACTGCCACTATTGCTAACCAGCCCCAAAGGGCCACCTCTATGCACAGGAGTGGATTCTAAAGGAAGCCAAATTGGGGTTTCTCTAGCAAAGTCCAGGCATAAATTAAATACAGTGCTGCTAGAAATAGTGTGGAGTGTGGCTGAGAGCTGCTAAGTGTGAAACATTATCATGGATATTGATTATATCGAAAATAGATTCCTCACAGCTGGTGAAATCCAGTGGCCAGATGGGGGTAACCTGCAATGCTTCACACAGAGGGCCCAAAGCAGAACTGTTAAATGTGCTATTCTTTGACCTGCAGAATCAATGTCAGTAAGGGTCATAAGGCCAACAATGCTTGGAACGCCATGTCTGTCCTTTCTTTTCTCTAAAAATGTAAAGGATTAGACAACCCACCACTAGGAGAAAGTCACATGGTTTAGGGATTTTAATGTTGGAAAGTCAGTAGCTATTTGGTCCAACCTATAGGGACCCATCCAATCCTACTATGAAATACCTAATGAGAAATCCTTCCAGTCTTTTCCTGAAGACTTTCATTGAATGCTTCCATAGAAACCTCACTTCTCAATGAAGGCCTTTGCACCTTGGAGAGTTCTAAATATTGGGGAGATTTTCTAGTCATCATGCCCAAATCTCCTCTTTCCAACTCTTCTCCATTGTTCTTATTCTGGTCCTCTAGGACTAAACTGAATGTGTGTGTGTAAGTGTTATGTGTGTGTGTGTGTGTGTGTAAACAAGCACTTATTAAGTTATAATTATTATACATTTTAAGGCACTATAAACTATCCATGGTCTTCTAGGTGCTGAGACTACACTCTCCATGGTATTGTCCTTCTATGTGCATCATATTTACCTACATACTTTCAATTATCATGCTCACTCTTTATAGGCAGGTTAGAGTCAGCAATATTCTCTCAGTTAAGCCTAGCACATAGTATGTGTTTAACATGTAATTGTTATTTTGGATTTTCCTCAAGAGGGCCTTTTTCTTGATAACTCAAGATCTTTAGTCAAATAAAAACTAAGTAGGATGAAATCTCCCCTTCCTAAACTATAACCCTGAAATAAGAAAAGGGTTTCATAAGACATATCAGAGATGTAAAATCCTCTTGCAGTATCCTTATACACCAAGAAGCTCTTGGACAATTATTACTTTGAACTATCAGGCAATTCATTACCTATGAAAAAATATGGAAATTTTCGTTGTGTTTTCTGTTGTGCCTTACATTCAGAATCATATACAATTAGCAACAACTTGGAAATAGAAAACAAAACACTCACCATGATTTTATTTCTGAAATAATCCATTCTCATGACTGAGCTCACCACCTTTTATTTATCACTACAGAAATAGTTCACAGGCACACGAAGTGGCATTCACTAGCTGTGATCAAAACCTCTTAGGTAATTTCTTAGGGGAAAGAGAATTACAGATGTACAGAGTTGAAGGGCAGCATGAAGGTCACCTTGTTCAAACTGTGTTTGAAATAAATCTCTTTTAGGGGGTAGAATCAAGATGGTGGAGTAGAAGGACCACCTGTAGAAGCTCTCCCCCCACAGCCCATAAAATACCTGTAAAAATGACTCTAAACAAATTCTAGAGCAGCAGAAGCCACAAAACGACAAAGTGAAAGAGATTTCCAGCCCAAGGCAGACTGGAAGGCCAAAAGGAAGAGTCTATCACACTGAGTTCAGGGTGGAGTGCAGCCTGGCCTTAGCTAGGCAGCACAGGTGGGACAGGACCAGAGAAGGCTTCAGGGCGCCAACAGCAGCTACTGCTGTTCCCAGATCCATCAACCCAAAAATGCCAGAAACAGTTTCAAAGGTCAGTGAGAAAGCTTTTTCACCTGGGTGAGAAGGGAGTAGGGTCCTCCTTTAGCCCTGGCCCTAGGGGGCCCCAGGTGATTGGGGGCCCCAGGTGGTGGCAGCATCCATTTTTGGAGCCCTCAGCCTAAAGACCCTGGGGGAATTGAGCAGCTGATCTAGGTCTCAGTCCTGAGTGGCAGTCCTTGGGGGAGGAGGAGCACTGGCATGGTGGAGTTGGTAGAGGTTTTGGAGAGGGAATTCTACTCACAGATTTGGGCAGAAAAGCTTGTGGTTGCTTACAGATGAGAGTGCAGACCAGGAAACAAGTAAACTCGTCTCCCTTGATTGTGCCACCTTGGAGCAACTGAGAATTTACAGGACCCAGTATATGCCCTCCTCTTGAAAAAGGACTCAAAAGTCAAGTAACTGGATGGGAAAATGCCCAAAAAGGGGGAAAAAATAAGAATATAGAAGTTTACTTTTTTGGTAAACAGGTGTTTTCTTCCATCTTTTCAGTGAAGAAGAACAATACATACCATCAGAGGAAGACATGTAAGTCAAGGCCTCTGCATCAAAAAACCCCAAAATAAATATGCAATGGTCTCAGGTCATGGAAGAGCTCAAAAAGGATTTTGAAAATCAAGAAAGATGAAGGAAAAATTGGGAAGAGAAATTAGAACTATGAAAAAAATCATAAAAAGCAAGTCAACAGCTTGCTAAAAGAGACCCAAAAAATGCTGAAGAAATTAACACCTTTAAAAACACACTAATTCAAATGGCAAAAGAGGCCCAAAAATCCAATAGGAGAATGTTTTAAAGAGCAGAATTAGACAAATGAAAAAGGAGGTTCAAAAACTCATTGAAGAAAATAGTTTTTTAAAAATTAGAATGGAATAGATGAAAGCTAATGACTTTATGAGAAACCAAGAAATCAAAAAACTAAAAGAACGAAAAAAAATAGAAGATAATGTGAAATATCTCACTGGGAAAACAACTGACCTGGAAAATAGATCCAAGAGAGACAATTTAAAAATTATGGGACTACCTGAAAGCCATGATCAAAAAAAGAGCCTAGACATCATCTTTCATGAAATTATCAAGGAAAACTGTCCTGATATTCTAGAATCAAGGGGTAAGATAAATATTGAAGGAATTGACAGATCACCTCCTGAAAGAGATCCAAAAAGAAAAACTCATAGGAATATTGTAACTGAATTCCAGATTTCCCAGGTCAAAGAAGAAAATATTGCAAGCAGCCAGAAAGAAACATTTCAAGTATTGTGGAAATACATTCAGGATAACATAAGACCTAGCAGCTTCTATATTAAGGAATCAAAGAGCTTGGAATATGATATTCCAGAAGTCAAAGGAGCTAGGATTAAAACCAAAAATCACCTACTCAGCAAAACTGAGTATAATATTTCAGTGGAAAATATGGTCAATTTAAATAGAGGTTTTTAAGTGCTCTTGATGAAAAAACCTGAGCTGAATAGAAAACTTGACTTTCAAACACAAGAATAAAGAGAAGCATGAAAAGATAAACAGGAAAGAGAAATAATAAGGGACTTACTAAAGTTGAACTGTTTATATTTCTACATGGAAAGACAATATTTGTAACTCTTGAAACTTTTCTCAGTTTTTGGATAGTTGGAGGGATTACACACACACACACACACACACACACACACACACATATATATATATATATATATATATATATATATATATATATATATATATAGACAGAGGGCACAGGGTGAGTTGAATAGGAAGGGATGATATCTAAAAAAATTAAAACTAAGGGATGAGAGAGGAATATACTGGAAAAAGAAAGGGAGAAATGGAATGAGTCAAATTATCTCTCATAAAAGAGGCAAGGAAAAGTTTTTACAATGGAGGGGAAAATGGGGGAGATGAGGGGGAATAAGTGAAGATTACTCTCATCACACATCACATTTGTCTTAATGAAGGAATAACATGCACACTCAATTTGGTATGAAAATCTATCTTACACTACAGGAAAGTAGGGGAGAAGGGAGTAATTAAAAGTGAACTCTTTAGGGGAGCAACAAGGTCTGAAGAGAGAATAGAATAAATGGGGGGTACGATTGGATGGAAGTTTTTCACAACGTGAATATTATGAAAGTCTTTAGCAAAGCTACACATATGTAGCCTGTATTGAATTGCTTGCCTTCTCAGTGGCAATGGGTGGGGAGGGAGGAAGGGAAAGAAGTTGGAACTCAAAGTTTAAGGAATGAATGTTGAGAATTGTTTTTGCATGCAACAGGAAACTAAGAACTACAAGTAATGGGGTGTAGAAATCTTTCTCTACAAGAAAAGAGAGAAGATGAGGATAAGGGAAGCGAGGGGTGTGATAGAAGAGAGGGCATATTGGGGTAAGGGATAATCAGAACGCACGGTGTTTTGGAGTGTGGTAAGGGAGAGATGGGAAGAAAATTTGAAACTCAAAATCTTGTGGAAATGAATGTTGAAAACTAAAAATAAATAAATAAACAAATAAAAAAAGAAACAAATCTCTTTTACCTAGTTGGAAACCTACAGTGACAGGGGCATCACCTCCAAAATTCTCTTTTGGAATAATTCAAACTTATGAGAAACTTTTTCTTATGCCCTCCACCCTAATACTCCACTAGATCTGTGATTTACTCAGTATGGATGTTCCTTCCAATGATCTGACTCACTACTTCAATTACAATTCATATGTGATCATCTTTCTTTCATGAGTACCCAAAGATTTGCCACATTGAATTCACCTAATGTGCTGAAAGCCTTCCTAGAATTCTCCTATCATTGCACTGATGCCAGGAACACATGGGCCATCCAGCCTTTGTCCTTCACTTTCACCATTTATGTACTCCACCTTTTTGATCAATACATTGCTTTGACATTGCTTCCTAATGTTTCTTCTACTATGCTCCTTGATTATAACATATTGTAACTTGCCCATGCCCATCATGCACTACTTCATTGCCCTTTGGCTGATCCTCTGATTCTTTGAGGATGTGGCTCTTAGCCATGCAACATTACAAGAAGAAGATTGGTATGAAACAGATGAGTTCTTTGTTCCAGAAAGAGGTCATTAAAGTAATTTTGCAATTCTCCAAAGTCAATCCAATCCTTTTACTTCTGGCTCCCCGTCCTGCCTTCCAGTTTCATGCTAAACAGTCTCTTTTAGACATAGCAGCTCTTTGAAAACTGGAAGACATCTACCTTCCCCTTACCCACATACACACACAAATCTTCTCTTTTCCAGGCTAAGAGTTCAAAGTTCCATTAAGGAATTGTTGAAGGTATTCTCAGCAGCTCTATAACTGGTCCTGATCCACCTTCTCTGAATGCCGTTCATTTTATCAACATCTATCCTAAAATGTGGAGCTAGAAATTGAATGCAATACTTCAAAATGATCTGGTTAAAGTACAGAAATAATAAGACTCTTACCTTCTTTGGTCTAAACACTATGATTCTCGCAAGTCCATCTAAAGCTATGTCGGATATTTTGGGGAAGGAGAGAGGTGAGTTCTGCCATGATGCCACACTGGTCATGTCAATGCATTTTGCTCTCCAATGACACCACTGGTTATGGCCTCAATGTTCCTTAGCCATGTCTCTCTCTCACTAAGCACAGCTTATTTTTTTTAACCTAAGTATAGTTCTTTACATTTGTCTCTATTGAAGTGAATTTTAACAGGATGAGCTAGTCATTATGCCCTAGAGGTCTTTTGTGTCCTGATTCTTTTCTCCATCCATGAGCTCCCTCTTCACAGATTCTTGACATTTGCATATCATTTTTCCCTTGATCTAAGATACTAATAAAAAGGATCCATGGAAGAAATAGTGGTGAGGGCCTTGGCCAAAATTCCTCTTCTAAAACTAATATATATTCAGACCTTTGCACAATTTTATCAACAAAATCTTCAGTCTTACAGTCAATATCAATTTAGTCTTCATTTAAAATTGAAAAATTGCTTTGTGTTACCATATCATTTTGGGTTGTCTCTCTGATACATAAAACGTATTTAATTTCTGTTAAGTGTGAAGAGATCTGTGCAATGCCACATGATCAGCTGACTAATTCGTACTTTTCTCCTCTAGAATTTGAATGAACACAACCCAGTTAAACTCATGGATGACATGCAGATTTAATATCAAATAATTAAAACATTTTATTTTGAAAACAATTCAAAACCTACAATTTTCCCATTTCAACTCCATCTTGTTTAAAGTCCTATTTATTTCCAAAATAAGATTGGAATGTGGGCCCCTGGACTACTTTCCAAAGTGTTTTAGTTAAAATTGAATGTGCTACCAACTCTAATCCCATGTGTTATTCACTCTGTGGTCAAATATCAACCATTTTGGTTTGGAATCACTCCACTACTGAACCTTAGGAAGAGGTAGCATTTGTATTTCACAGACTCCCAGAATCTCAGTCCTGGGTGGGGGCAGCAGTTCTCTTGTCCAACTCAACCCAGAATCAGGATACTTTCTCCAGCATTCCCAAGGAGTCACCATCTGGCCTGTACTTGAAGACTGGGAGGAATCCAGTCCCCTTCTAGTCCTGGACCGTTCTACTTATTAAGTAGTTTTTTTCTTGAAATCATACCTAAATTTGCCTCTTTAGGACTTCTCTGGGACTAAATGAAACTTTTCTAGCCCTATTCTCAGTTGATGATCCTTCAAATACTTTACAGACAGCTTTGTGAATGAACCTGCTACCTCCATTTCCTCTGTTCCCAACTCAACATATCAAGTCAAAAACAATAAGATCAAATATAAAAAAAACTATTCAGATTTTACAAATATGATACTTAAACCTCAGTCTCACCAGATTTTTGGTGGTTGTGACTTTTACCAGGCACTCGTGGACAAAAATCAGATCAAGATTTTTATTGCAGAGTACAATCTTTTGCTGGTTCTAGCTTCCTCTTGGTTATCAGTCCATAATTATGGGCATTCCCATTTTTTAAGTGTTTGTCAGAACCTCTGAAGAATATAGATGAATGTCAAATTTATATTAACAATATACTAGAATTATTGAAAAAACTCTGATCTGAAAGAAGGAATTAAAATAAGAAGAAAGCGACCACAGTTTAAGTCAACATTCCGGTAGACTCTGAGGGACCAACATGGTGTCCAGCATAGTTGTCTGACACCAAGTTAGGAAAGAAAACCTACAAGCTACACCCCTCCTTTGAAGAGGGAAAATGCATGAGACTGACACTATTACAGATGATTTCCCAAATTAAGACACCCTCCAAATATGACACTATTGCACGGCAAATAAATTGCTAAGATTTATGAAATACAAAGGATAGATAGTGTATCACAACTTGATGGGTATGGATTCTGAAGTACTGCAATCTTCAAAGAATCAGAACCACAAGGACCCCAAGATTTCAACTGGGCATAAGCCAAGAAAGACACTGTGTCCAAAGTGACCTAAATCTGAGCAGGAAATGATGTGGGTGAAAATGAGAGCTAAGAAAGGGAGTGGCTGAGTGTTTCCTTGGTGTCCAGGAGACGTCCAAAGCCTCCAAGGAGGCCT
Source organism: Potorous gilbertii (assembly GCA_028658325.1). Lineage (NCBI taxonomy): Eukaryota > Metazoa > Chordata > Mammalia > Diprotodontia > Potoroidae > Potorous > Potorous gilbertii. Next base: position 3,751,796 of record CM053770.1, on the reverse strand, counting down.
CAGGACCAATGAGCAGATTTTCTATGGAAACTTAGTGAAAGAATATGGGCATAAATGCCAAAGGAAGAGAATGCTCACAGGAAGGCCACTCTGCACCAGTGGAGGGTATATGCACTACAATGACATATTGGATCTATCAAGGAAAGCCAGGCCCCCAGAAAGATGAGGATGGTGGGCACGAAGGGGACAACCAGAACTCCACCAAATATAGTCAGATACATTCTTCTCCCTCAGGTTCACATTCCAGCCTGTGATCTTTGATTCTGAGATCCCTGCATTCTTTAGTTTAATCACCAACATCTTCTGTTTGCTATTTCACCCCAGATCCCAAACTCCAGTTATTCATTTCGTCTTAGCAATGCCCATCCAAACTTGTTGATTGCTTCTTTGAATGGTGGTTCAGAACCATTGTTTTTCACTGTGGTCTATCTGTCCACTAGGATTTTAAAAACTATTTTGTTTTCCTCAATTAAACATAAAAATAATTTTCAATATTCTTCTTTTTTTAAATTTTGAGTTCCAAATTCTCTCCCTTTCCCCTCTCTTCCCTGAAACTGCAAGCAATCTGATATAGGTTATACATGTGCTGTCATGCAAACCATAATTTCCATATCAGTTATTTGGTGAAGCAAACTCAAATAAAAATAAATGAATAAAATGAAAAATAGTATGCTTTGGTCTTCATTCAAACTCCATCAACGTTTTCTCTGGAGGTGGAGAGCATTTCCACCATGAATCCTTTGGAATTTTCTTAGAATGTTGTATTGTTGAGAAGAGTTAAGTCAGTCACAGTTTTTCATCCTACAATGTTGCTGTTACTGTGTATGATGTTCTCCTGGTTCTGCTCACTTCATTCTATATCAGTTCATGTAAGTTTTTCCAGGTTTTTCTGGAAGCCTCCTGCTCATCATTTCCTATAGCACAACAGTATTCCATTACAGTCACCTATCACAACTTGTTCAACCCTACCCTAATTGATGTGGCTTGTCACAGGACCAACTCGTAGGAGCCTTTTACTCCCACCAAAGTCAGGGTCACTGATTCCTCATGGTATAAACATCTCCTGCTTTTTTTTTTTACAGCTGTTTCTGCTTTCCTTTCCCATTATTCTGAAGGTTTTTGATCAACATTCCTAAATTATGGCAAGATGCTCCCAGATACCTGCAATGTGGAGACAAGATGTGGTAAGATAAAGTTCACCTTAATAGGGCTCACTTAAAAGTCTGAATATGCACGCTTGCAGGAGAGACACCTTCAAGAAGGCAGAAAGAGGAAGGAACTAATAAGAAAAGAGTTTGGACATTCAGAAGTTATTCCTGGAGATGGTCCCCACACAAGGCCAGGATGATGAGAAATATTTGAACCAACGATAGGCAGCCTGAACCAGTGGGTGTTCCAGAGGACTCCATGGAGCTAGATAATAAAAAACAGTCCCCATGTTTCTTGCAAATTTTGTCGGGAGGCTGTAGATGTGGTGGTTTTTGTTGGGGAGGGGCAGAGGCCAAGCTTAGAAGATATATAGTCCAGTGTTGTCATGTGACTTCTCCAAGATACTTGGAAGTGTTCACAGGCACCGCATTTTCTAGGATGCAGGATGCTGTTCTGACCCATTCTCAAACTAGATCAGTGAGCAGTAGTGAGAGCCGTGAACAGCCAGATCTGACCTCCTGGATGTGACTTGCTTGGCCTTCTGGAAAGCCATTCCTCATGCTCAGTGAGGGCTGGATCTGTCCCCTCTTCACTATCCCTGATGAATCTCTGAGACGATCCCCTGTTAGATTTACAACAGACAGGTCCTAGGCCAAGATTTTCATCCTCAAAACTGTATATAACCTCAGATTCCAGAAATCTTTTGAGCAGCTTGACAGGTAGAAGCAGAAGGCTCCCCTTTAAATCACAGAATATTTTATCACCAGAACAAAATGTCAAACCTCCCTTTGAGTTTTGCCAAAGTAATGGGCCTTCTTCGCTCAGGGAGCAGTTCAGTGTTTTAGGTCCAACTGCTAAACTGTATGGCTGCAACAAAAGCTGTGGGTCCCAGCAATGATGGACCCTCCTTCAGCACCACCAAGTCCTTAGACCTTTGCCAGCTGAAGCAGCCCTGACAACCAACCCTTGGCTCATGGCTACTGTGAGGCACTACCCTTCCCCTTGCCTTCAGCACAGTCACAGTTCCAGCCTGGTTCTGTACTCCATCATATCTTAGCTTCCCCAATCCCATCCAGGGCAACTTTAGATGCCTTAGAGAATCCCAAGATTCCCCAGCTCAATATAGGAGGGAAAAAAGGACACACAAATAATCAGACACACAGAATTTGTGATTGGAGTGAGATCTTTGTTGACATTCAGACTTCACTCTAAAGTGTTCAACACCATCCTGAGGAGGTCATCTCTTCACCAAGGGCATTTTTGACCTGGGGCGGATCAAAACTCATTTATTTTGACTAATGATGGAGACATAACATAGATTTCAGCTGGGCTAAGGATGGAAATTTGCGCCAAGTTTTTTTGGAAATTATTAATAAAAAATCAGAGTCCCTGTCCTTAAGAAGTTCCCTCACTATCCAGGTGGTGAAACAAGAGATTGATTAGTCACGGATGGTGCCAACAGGATTTGAAGTAGGTCACTTTAATAGGGCCTAGGACTCAAGATTTTCAAGTTTATATCATGTCACGTCCCTGTATGGGATAAGTTATAACAGGATCATGCTACATATCACAAAATAATTGTGATGATTGCAAAAATTATTTGCAAGTTTCGCCGTATTTGTCACGCTAGCCTCGGACAAAGTTTGTGACTTGCCCAGGTTCATGCGGCTGGTAAATATTTAGGGCAGGCCTTGCAGCCTCTAGATAAAGGAACAAATGAGAAAGGCACCAAGCCCTTCCTGTGTGCCAGGAACTTGCTAAACCCTGAAGTCTAGACCACCACAATCCCTGTCCTTACATTCTAATAAGGAAGTGACCAGACCCATTACCCTGCTACTACTGTCTGTCAGGGCAGAGTCTACCTACAAGAAAGACAGCTATCCTATGGAGTGAGAAGGTGGAGATGGGTGCCAACATGCTTCGGGGGAAGGGATGGGTGGGGACAGTATCAACGGAGAAGGAGATGGCAGGCATTCAAGAAAGGAAGACACCCCAGAGGTCATCTAGTCCAGCCCATCTCTCAACAGGGATCCCCTCTATGACAAATCCAACAAGTGGGCAGCTAAGAGCGCCAGGATCCAACAGAAAATCTTCCTTTGGGAGCTCTCATTCTAGGCAACACATTCCTGCTTGTTTTTTTTATAACCATACCAATGAAATTAAGGATTTTTTTGAAGTATGGTCATAAATATTTACATAGTATAATACATAGTAATTACCCCAAATGTAAATGTTTGCAATACACAGGATATAGAAAGGCCTTAGAAATGGGGAGAATCTTCCAGATATTCCCTGGGGTGAAATTACTATCTGGTTCTGAGCTATTTAGAGAGTATATTAACTCTCACAGTCTTAATGGCTTGATGTCATCAAGGTAGGGGGTCTCCAGAGGAGCACCTCAGGGATCCATTCTTGGCCCGGAGCTGCTTGACTTTTTATTCAGTGCCCTGGATGAGGAAAGCTTGAATGGTGGACTCCTTTAATTTGCAGGTGGAGCACAGCCAGCTGTTGGAGTCATGATCCCAAAAGGTAATGAGGTGAAACCCTGAATCTAAGGTGACGGGGGGACCAGAGGTAAAAGTCTTAGGTTCGAGTTTAAAAAGTAATTTCACAAACTCACAATGGGTGAGCACTGCCAGATAATCGTGTCTGAAAACAGCACCAGGGCTGTGCATGACATTGATGGAGGGATCAGCGGCTGGGGCTGTCTGGCAAGCGAGGTGACCAATCCTACCTCAGGCTGTGTGCCACGGTGGCAGGCACTGCGCCCAGGATGAGGGAGGCGTGGTTCCCTCTTTGCTCGGTCTTTTGAAGTCAGACAAGTATTTGGTGACTACATGTATCAGGCACGATGCCAAGCACTGGGATATAAAGAAGGCAAACAGAAAACAAAAAAAAAATTTTTTAAAAAGGCCCTGCCCTCAAGAAGGTCATACTTTAATAGGGAAAACAGTAGGCACACAAGACGTCCATACCAGATGGAGGGAGGCATTGTGAGTGGGAGGGAGTCTCAGAGGGAAGACCCTCCCACAGGAAGATTGAGTCAAGTCTCCCAAACCAAGTGAGGCTTGAGCTGAGTCTGAAGGGAACCAGGAAGATGAGGAGGGGGACAGGAGGAGCAGGAGTCAGGCAGGGGGGTGAAAAGGCGAGGGTAGAATGAGTGTCCCTGGATCTCAGGCTCCGTGGAGAGGAATTGGGCACAAGGAGACAAGGAAGACTGGCACAGAAGAGTGCCCAATGGAAGATTTTCTGTTGGATCCTGGAGGTCTTAGGGAGTCATGGAATATCATCAAGTTAAAAGACATCCAGAGTTTGGCATTCCATCCTCATGCCATTTTAGGAAACTCACCAGAGGAGGTGGTCAGCATGGCAGAGGGCCTTGAGACGGTGAGCACTGAGGAAGGGGACCGAGTATGTTTCACCTGAAGGACAGATGACTCTGAAGAGAGCTGGATGCCACTTTTCAAGTGTCTGAAGGGCTGACGTATGGAGGAGGGTCCAGTCATATTCTGCCCCAGGGGCAGAACCACAAGCGATGAGGTGAGCTACAAAAAGGCCGTTGTAGGTTTGCTACAAGGAACAATTCTCTGTCTCAGAGTGGCACAGGCTGTCGCAGGCAGTCACAAGTTCTCCCTGGCTCAAGGCCTTTAGAGGAGGCAGAATGAGCATCTGCTGGGGATGGCACAGACGACACTGTGCCCTCACTTGTTGGACTCCATGGCCTTGGGGGTCCCTTCCAGCTATAAGTCCCAGAAACTCCACTTTATTCCTAAGGGTGGGGCGGCGCCCGATGGGATGGCCAGCAGACATGGCTCAGGCAGATGGATGAGATTGAAGAAAAGTCATGAACTTTCAGGATAGGTGAGGGAGGTTTTGCCCCAGTGCCATCCACGGATACAGGACACTCACTTCTTGCCTTGAGATGTCACATTTGCTGAAGATTCTCCAAGCCTAAAGAGAGGTCCCCGGGTCCTATTTGCTCCAATGTTTGTGAGGAACTCCATATGAATAAATGTGCACTCGTTGGTTTAATGATATGTCCAGCCTACCACGTCCAAGACTTATCACAAGCTGCATAAGGATAAGGAAGATGCCTCTGCCTGGAAGCTGGGAAGGCTGGATTTGAGGGTGGGCTGCAAGCTTTGTCCTCCTTGGCCATGGTCAGCATATCCACTGCCAAAGGCAGGGTCACTTCTGGAAGAGGTCGTTGATTGACCCACTACCATGTGCTGGGGAACGGAATGTATGCTTGGGATATTTCAAGTTGTGTGTCTGAGTGGAGTCAGGGCACACCACTACTGGAACTACCTCAGTTATTAAGTAGTTGTATGATTTTGAACAAAACCTTTCTCACCTTGTGGTGACTCATTTTTTTCTCAACTGTCAAGTATGAATCATCTAACCTTTCTGACCCTCAGTTTGTTCATGTGTAAAATGGGAAAACTGCCACGCAGCCCAATGACCTCATCAGTTCTGCGGATGGATCCAAAGCAAGGAGGTGGATGAAATCAGTGATGTGGAGAGATCTGGAGCATATCCTCAAGGAAAGATAATATGCTTCCAGCTGCTCCATTCCTCTGCAGGACCCACTCTAGGCGTCCCCTCTCAGATATTAGGAAATTGTTCCTGGTCTTCTGAAGTTCTGCCTATTCTCCAGGCCCCGCCTGCTCTGTCCTTCAAACCCTCTGGATCCCTGCCCTGTTCCAGGAAGCTCTCACAAATGCATTAGGGAATGCCATGGGGCAGAAAGCTCTCTTCTCCAGCTGCCAAATATTTGCATCTCCTAGAGGGCTTCATCTTCCAACCTTGATACAACCTTCTCACATTTCCCTTAACTGCCCCGAGGCGCCCTCCCCACAAGATACACATAAGGTCAGGCTAAGTGGGGCTGTTCGTACTGCAGTGTCTAATTAGTTGTCATCAAACAAGATTTGTTCCCCACTCCTGGTACTTTCTCCACTTCCCCTCCCCCATTGCCCAGCCCAAGTCTTGGGGAACAAAGAGAACTGAGCTCTCACTCATGTTCGGAGCCTCTATCCCTTTGGACACCTCCAGAAACAGCAGCAGGATCCTTTAATATCCTTGGGTAAAATAACCCTGAGGGAAACTTCTACAGATGAAATGAAGGAAGGAGGACGTGGCCCTGAAAAGAGCAATCTTGAAGTTGGGCTTTCATTGCCCTGGGATTTACTTTTACAGCATCTCCTTCTGTAGCTCTTTAGAGGCTCCAAGGCACTCTTCTCCAGATAACCCTCTGAAGGGAATGACAGAAGATCTTGGCTCTCTGGTAAGATGGTCAGGGTTCAAATACAAGCTTTGACACTCACTCTTTTGTGTCCCCTTAGCCAAATAGTTTACCTTCTGACAGTGGGACCTTGAGCAGGGTACTTAGGCCAGTAGGGTCAAACTTCAAATAGAACCAGGACCCTGCATGCCACATATTGACTTAGAAAACCATAAACTAACATTATCTATATTCTATCTTAATTCATTTTTTAAACATTTCTCAATTGCATCATAATCTGGTTCATATCGAACCTCATGCTGCTGCTAGGTCTCCAGACCCCCGGTAACTCTCCAAAATGTCTTCCTTGTAAAAGGAAGAGCCGGCCTCAGTGACATCTGAGATCCCTTTGAGGCCCTGCAATCCCATTTTACAGAGGAGAAAACTGATTTGTTCTTAGCTACAGAGGTAGTCATCATCAAAGGGAAGATTTGGACTTGGATCTCCCAAGCCTAGGCCTCCCACATGGTATTTCCTCCATCAGTCACTCCTTGTTTCCATATCTACTGCCTAATCTGCCACCAAATTGGGTTGAAAGATTGTCCTTGCCTTTTCTCAGCATTAACTCTCTCCAGTCAACATCAGCCACTTTCATCAAGTTACCCAAAGGACCAGAAACTATAGGAAACCTTTCTCTAAGAGTACAGGAAGGGGATTGTGTCCGATCAGCCATGCATGCTTGCCCTGTGACTTAGAGATTCCTCAAATCCCCATCCACTTGGGCATGGATGGGTGCTGCCAGACTTGGACGGAGGCTGTTATTTTAAATCAAGCTAGAGACTCCATGACCTTCCTGCTCTCTGATGGTGAGACTGGCCAGCTCCTAGAGAAGTCAGACCTTACACCAGATCCTGGAGTTTCTTCAAGTTTCATTGGAACAGGCCCTTGATGTTAATCAATGAAAGACAAGATCAAAAGAAGTCTTCTTCACAGTGCAGTGGGTAGAGTCTAGATTCGGATGTAGAGGAAATGAGTTGAAATTCCAGCTTTGCCTCTTACTACCCTAGTGACTTTGGGCAAGTCCTCTTCCCTCTGAATCAATGACTTATGCAAAGTTTTGTTTTGCACATTTGAATATGATATGTTTGGTGACCTGTGTGTGGAGTCAGGCTCTGAGAAGAAGAAAGCTTTCTACTGAATGGCTTTTCCTCCATGATATTCAAATTTGGGTTTAGGGAACACATGAAATTGGGTAGCCACACATGGGAAAATTACTAATTTAATTGGTGCATCACTGGACAAACAAAAGGTCTGTTCATTTATTAACTAACTAATTAATTTATTAACAAACCAAACAAACATAAGAGACCAACTCGTTAATATCACACTTCCAGGATGCTGCTTGATACTCCCTCTATAGATGTGACCTACAACCCTACAGACAATCAGAAAGTATTTGTGAAGGGCCAACTACTTCTCAAACCCTTTGCTAGATATTGCCAATGCAAAGAGAATACCTAAGTGATCCTTGTCCTCAGGAAACTTACAATCAAGGAATGCAATGTGTCTATATATACATGTGTTTATACAAGAAGGTGGCAATTGAAGCAGGGGCCTTAGGAGCTGAGGGCAGTGAAGCTGACCTGTGGAGAAGACTCGGGATTCCTGATGGAAGCAAATTGTGAAAGATAGCCCCTGCAAATGTGGCTGGTCTTGCTGGGTTGCTGTGACTGAAGCATAACCCTGGTGAGCAACCCTCCAGAGATGGATGGCTCTACAATGGACCAATCTGGTCCTTGGCCCAGACATGCATAATCCATGGCTGAGCCAGTTTTGAAGTCCTTCCAGGGTGGAAGAGTTTTCCTAAACTTGTATACCTCCAGAAGAACCTTTGAGAGACTTATAGGCCACAACAAGGTATTGGAGAAGGGGGTCCGCATGGAGAAATTATGCTATTAATACAAGCACAACTGGACTTAATGCTAGTGTTATCTAAGGCAGAAGTGCTTGTGCATACCTAAGAAACATGCTACCCATGTCATTGTCCAAACTACTGGAGCAAGCTTGGATTCCAGTACTAGAGACTTTTATCCAAGATGGTTATTGATTACTTAGTCAATAGTCTTGGGGGACCACTGCTCAATCGATCATGAATCCATGTCCCTGTGCTATCAGGGAAGCCATATTCCTCTGTCCCATAGCTCCCAGGCTGAAAATCAATACTGCTTCAGCTTGGGAGGCCCCAGGCAGCTGCTTTCCATATGTGAAGTACTCCTGCCCTGAGTTGTGAGGAAGTTTAGAGGGCATTGCTGGGGTTCTTCTGGACCAGCAACAGGAAGTGTGCTAAGACATGAGAAAACCTTCAAATGTCAACTGCACCACTGAAGGGGATGTGGGTCTCAGCCCCAAGAGATGAAGTGCCCCTGCAGGACAATTCATCCACCCAAACCGGTCACAGAATTTTAGAAAAAAAAGTTCCCCTTTTAAAATGTCCCTCTACCCATCCCTTATTGATTTAAAGCTCACTTTTTACAAATTCAGATAGTGTCTGCAGTAAACTTTCAGTAAATAGCTTTTTCGTAAAGATTGGAGAGGCAGAGAGTGCACCACCCACTCATCCTTGATCACTAGACATCAGCCCTCATTTAGTGGCAGGTGTGGATAGGGAATACTTCCACCCTTCAGTGCCTGTGGGGGCATGCCTTCGGAATCACAGAACTCCACTTATTTCTCCACTTGCTGGCTAGAGCACCAGATTGTGACCCCTTACTCCATAAGGAGTGCATGTAAACAGACACACATGTGAGTATATACATGCATGCATACGTACATACACACACTTGCTGTGAGAATCTGCAGTTTCTGCACTGCCTTAAGGACAGCTCTCAGAGCTCTGGGGAAAATCTCAACCCCTAAACAACGTTCTTGGTAAAGTTAAGAAAGGCCTCCCTCTCCATGGGGCTTTGTCCTCAATTTGTCAAGGAACATCCACGGGCTTAGCATCAGCATTTCTATCATCCTGACCTGCCCTGGCCAGGCCACTCCACAAGTTCAACATGAAGGTAGGAATGTATGTGTTGTATGTATGTGCAAACATGTATGTGTATCTGTGTGTGCACTGTGTGTATGCATGTATATATGTATATGGGTGTGTTCATAAAAGTGAGGGAACAGGGCAATAAAATGCTCTTCCTTTCCACAAAAGATTATAATTGAGTTGGAGACACAACATAGTTGGAAATTATTTTTCAACAATCAGTTATGGAGTCGAATAACAACTTTAGTCCTAATTCTGCTGAATATACAAGTGTTTGAGATAGACCAGATGACCTAGTATTCTCAGAAGTCAGGATTCCATTTCCTTCTTCTGGGCTTTTGTCTTCCAGACCTAACAGTGTTTCCCTCCTCAATACCATCTCTAAAAATCTTCAATCTTCTGTCAAGGCCCAGCTTGGGGGAAGGGGTTTCTAGAGAAAACTTCTGAGGTTCACTCTCTTATAGTCAGGCACTGGGGAGCAGCCATATGATAGAATGCCACAGAGGAAAATCACAAGGAGTCCAATCTGACTGAGGTAGGATGAATGAGAGGGAATGAGGGGAGCCCAGCAAATCAGGGCTTGAGCCGGCAACAGTGAGGTTTGCATCTTATTCTGGAGGCCATAGGGACCTAATGAAGCAGGTAAGTAACATACTCTGGGAGTTTTTGGAAGAGAGAATTAGGGCTAGGGCAATACTATTTGTGTTCTCACATCTCAAAGATTTTCTGGTCTAAAAGCCCTTCCCATTTTACAGACAGAGAAACTGAGACTAGATGTTACACTGACGCTTCACACAGAACTCATCAAAAACCAGAATCTTTGCCCTCTAACCTGCTCTTCTGCCTCAACTCCCCCTCCCTCTTCCTTCAAACTCCCTTCCCCCTCACATTTTGAGCACCTTGGACTTGTCCTTCCTACTTGCCCTCTCCCATACCATCTGGTCAGCTGACCAAGCTTGAATACTTTCACTGAGCTGTCTTAGCCCTGCCTTCTTGTCTCCACTCACAATGATCTAGTCCCATTTTTTTTGAAATAGGAGGAAGTTTGTTTGCCAACAGTCCAACACTGGAGGAAAGAGACTGGGCCCTCGTGAAGCCAGATCCCAGTGCTCCCCTGCCCTCAAACCTGCCCCACCTCTCCACTGCTCATGAAGGCAAGAATAAGCTGCTTTGTGTGGCCTTCAAGGCTATTGGTGAGTCCCTGGGCTGATGCTTAAGTGTACCCTCCTTCCCTGGCCACATGTCTGGAAACCACATCATAGTGAACCATCAAACCTTAGCTCGCTGTTGTTCAGCTGTATCCAAGTCTTTGTGACATGTAGACCTACTCTCCATGGGATTTTCTTGGCAAACATACTAAAAGGGTTTGCCATTTCCTTCTCCAGGGGATCAAGCAAAAAGAGATTAAGTGTCTTGCTCAGGGTCACACAACAAGTAAGTGTCTGAGGCTGGATTTGAACTCAGGTCTTCTAGACTTCAGGTCCAGTAATCCACTGAGTCACCTAGCTGCCTCCTAAACTCTACACACACACACACACACACACACACTATTCTGATCACTTAAATCTTACACATCTAACAAGATCCAATTCAAAGTCTGCCCCTATCATGAAGCTTCTCTGATTCTCTGAGTTGAAAATTCTCTTCTGCCTGGGAATTCTCTTAGTTCTATGTTCTCTCATGCTCTTCCCACTTTCAATTTTGACCTGTAAACTTTGCAGCACAGGCTCCTCTTCCTGCCTAGACCACAAACTCCCTGAAGGTAGGGTATGATATTCCCCATGTCTTACATAGCTCAATTCACAACTGGAATGGGAAGCCAAGTGTCCTAACCTCGACACCATCTAAGCTTCCTGCCATGCTTTCCTCAAATGTGATGCTTGAGGACCAAGTTTACCCACCTCAGATTCTGCTCCACTCTCTGGGCCACAGGCTATTTTTTGATGGCCCCATGCCTTTTAGGATGCTCTGTTTGAATGTAGAGGAGCCCTCCCAACTCTAACATTTTTGGTCCCTCTGGGACATGGAGATTTCCTGCTCACTGGCCTTAAAATATTCTCTTTTTTAATCTCCCCTTTTTCCTTCCCCCTTTGAATCTAACCTCTAAGATGAAAAGGAAGTTTTCACCCCATTCCAGTGAACAGCCCTTTTGGGTTTTATTACTAAACCATAAATACATATATAACAGAAAGTCACCCTCTTTTGGGTCACCATTGACTCTGGTATGTGGAGCGACCTGTGCTGAGTTTGTGAACACATTTTCTTATCTGACTTTCTTGCTGGTGTCTCCTGCCTGCGTTAGAGGTCAGGGACCACAGGTGTTTAAGCTGACTTTCTACCTGCCTCCCAAGCTGAGCACATGCTCAAGGGCATTTCCTAATGGGGATTCAATGAGGATGCTGTGCTGGCTGTTTGTAACATCCATCAACTTTTATAAAGACAGCCTCTGGCTGTGTTTGAATAGGAGAGAATCTCCCCAATTTGATGCTCAATTAAAGTGTGACCATTTGACCCCCACCATGTTCATTAAGCAAATGAATGCAAGGACGTGCTTTAAAGCCATAAGCAAAGCTTTGGGGGCTGCCTGCGAGAAGTGTTGACCGACAGATTTTCTTTTCTTCCATTCGGGCTTCCTCTGTCGTCTTGTTAGCATCCTGAGATTGCTGGACTCCGGAGTTTTAAATACCTTTCCTTTAATCCCCCTGCCCCATCCCCACCCATTGCTGGACGGTCAGAGATCTTTAAATATTTAGGATTTCCATGTAATTGGGAATTGATCTTAGTGGCAAGGTGCCAGGGCATCTGAAGCTGGAAGGAGCCCCTCTTCCACGACTACGTTTTCCATCTACTCTTTCCCCTCATAAAGAGGTGTCCTTCAGTGTCTGACTGTGGGGTGGAAGGGGCTGTTCCTGACTCTCGACTCCAAACAAAAAACACTCCTGCAGATTGTAATCCCAAAATACACCAAAAGTTTCCCCTTGGCAGAAGGATTCTCATCTTTTGGAAAAACAAAACAAAACAAAACAGAACAGCCCTGGGCTGAGAGCCCAAGAATCTCAATTTATTGGAACCTCATTACTTTTATTCGGTTTGCACAAAGCTCGCGCCTCCAGCCGCTAGCCACTTGTCCCCAGCGGGGGCGTCAGCTCTGGGCTGCGTGCTGAGGGTCGGTTTGACAGGGCAGGATTCCTCCTTAGGAGAAATTTAGCCTGGGCAAGGAGGGTGCCCACTTATCGGCCAGTGCCAGTCCCGGAGCGGAGCCTTCTATGTCCTAATGCCGCCCTCTGCCCCCGCCAGGAGTCCTGGACCACTCCAGCCGCCAGCTACTGTCCCTTGGTTTACTTCCCATCCGTTATGGGCTCCTATGTGACAGGCTGCTTCTAACAAATCCCAACTGGGCAGATCCCCCCCCAACCGCTACCACCACAGATGGACACGCCGGTCGGCTGGGCACGGAGGGTACAAGAGCCTTAAAGGGCTGGGGCAGCTGAACTCCTCTCTGCCCCGGGCACCGCCGCTTTTCCCGAGTCACAAGTAAAAAGACAACCCTTCAGGGAAGACGTTGCGCTTTCTTATCTGAGAGAGCGGGCTGACAGATTGCCCGGCAGCAGAGCCCGAGACAGCAGCCCACCTCTTCCAGGGATGGGCTCCTTGGGGTAACTCCCTTTCCCCAGGTCAGCGATAAACAATTGCCCCTCTCTTGGGTTGCAGAATGATTCTGGAGCCCACCCGGCTAGTCTGGACCCCGCAGAGGACACACACAGTCACCAGGCGCCAAAGCCTGCACCGCTGCCCACCTCCCCCGAAGTAGCCCCGATGGACTTACCGGTCTTCCACAAATAGAGGAGTGAAGTCTGCGATCCGGCGTGCGCCCCGGCCTCGCCGGCCCCGAGGATGGGAACGAGGACGAGGAGAAGAGCGGAGAGCCAAAGCCCCTCTCCTCCCGGCCAGCAAGAGCAGGGGGCCAGCCTCCCTCCCGGACGCCCCATGGCTCCCGCACTCCTGCGGGTCCTCTTGGGGTCGGGGTCGGAGGCCTTGGATGCGGTGGCGGCAGCCAAAGGAGGGAGGGAGAGAGGGGTCCCCAGCGTCCGGAGGGCGAGCGCACAGAGCCAGGCGCCCGGCTCCACTCCGGCTATTGTTCCTTCCAAAGGCAGGCGGAGAAAAGGCGCCGAGCAACCCGCGCCAACAATAGAGTCCAGCGGCGGGGACCCGGCTGGGGCCGGGGCAGATGCCGGGACCGCAGTCACCGCCGCCGCCGCCGGTGGTGCGCCCCTGGTCGCGCTCCTCTCCGCCGCCGCCGCCGCTGCGCCCCCACTTCCAGCCAGCGCTCCCTGGCAGCCTCCGCTCAGCTGAGAGCCAGAGCCCGAGCAGGAGCGAGCCAGCTGTCCGCAGGGGGCTCCAGCTGACTGAGCAGGTTATCTGGGGCTGCGGTGGAGGCGAGGACGCAGCAGTCAGGCACACCAGCTGGGGAGGGAGGGGGAAGGGGAGGAGGGGAGCT
>CM053770.1:3656180-3730238 GCA_028658325.1 Potorous gilbertii | reverse complement strand
CTAATGCAGTAGCTGCCCCAGAGGAATCCAATTGGAAGGGGCCATTTCCTCCTTAGTGTACATCCTTACCTCACTGGCAGGCTTAGGCAGTTATTTCATTACCTTCTATGCTAGAGGCCTTCATCTAATCCTGATTCTTGTTTTTTCTATGAATGTCTAGACCATCCTCCCCAAACATATCAATGTCTTTTTAGTTATAAAGTCACTGGTATCTGTCTTTCTTTGCCTCAGATAGTGAAAGGATGAGCTTGAGATTCCTAACGTATCTGGCCCTAATAAGGCTCATATTCCATTCAAGTATGGAACAACTTGTCTTCTTCTCCCTTGAGCCTGGCTCTCAAGGCTTTCATGTAAAAAATCAAGTTTCTCGTTAGCACATAAATTTCCTTTTGGAAATTTGAATTATCCCTAGAGCACTTGGGTGCACTAGAAACTTTCCTGACTTTGAGTGTAAAGAGAAAAGGGGGGAGAATGAGGCATGGGAAGGGGAGAGAGTGGGGAGAGGGAGAGGAGAGAGGAGAGAGATAAGAGAGACAGAAAGGGAGGGAGGAAGAGACAGAGGAACAACAAAGAGACAGAGAGGGACAGAGACAAAAACAGAGAGGGAGAGAGAGAGAGAGAGAGAGAGAGAGAGAGACAGAGAGACAGAGAGAGAGACAGAGAGAGAGAGAGACAGAGAGAGAGAAACAGAGAGAGAGACAGAGAGAGAGAGAATTACTGTCAGCAGCCTATCCATCTTTTAAAGAGGCTTTTCTCTTTCCAAATGCACATGGGTGTAATTGGTCAGTGACACTCCAACATTTAATCTTTCTTTCTCACCAAAGGATCCCCCTATGCAAATTTCATAAAGATAAAGGATAACGTCCTTCTTCTTTTGGAGGGATTTCTTGTTAAACGGGAAAGAGTATAGATGTGGGATCAGGGGAGAGCTAGGTTCAAGTGCCAGCTCTGAATATTTCTCACTGTGGAAGGCTAGTCAGGTAACTTCTCTGAGTCAAAGTTCACTCATCTGTGAAATGGAGACAGTGACACCTGTTGAGCCTACCTCACATTCTAATCCTAGACCATAGCAAATTAACTTTCTCAGAAATATTTTCAATTGAACCCATCTAAAACTGACCTTATTTTCTTCCCCCCTGAACCCTTCCCACTTCCAAACCCCCTGTGTCAGTTGAAGGCACCATTTTCCTACCTGTGCCCCAGGTTAAGAAGCTTGGCATGATCCTGGTTTTCATGCTTTATCACCCCCTACATCCAATCATTTGCTAAATCTTGATTTCTGTTTTTTAAACATCTTACTCTTGTCTCCCCTCATTCAGCTACCACTCTTAGTTCAAACTCTCAGTACCTTTTGCCTACAGGATCAAGCAAAAATCTCCTAATTATCTCCCTGCCCAGGTCTCCTCCCAACTTAGGTACATTCTATCTTTGTTGCCAAAACAATCAGATATGAATATGCAATTCCTTTACTAAATCAACTCCAGTGATTTCCTATTGCCTGTAGGATAAATTGAAATGTTTCTGTTTGGTTTTTAATGCCCTACAAAACCTGGGCCCCAACCTATCTATCCAGCCTCATGGGACTTCACCCTCCTTCCCACACTCTTCCATCCAAACTCTCCATGTCCTATCTCCATGCTTTTGTACTCCCCTCCATGCCCAGAGTACACTCCCTCTTTACCTTCACTTCACAGTCCCTGTCTCTTTAAGGTACAGGTCAGGCTCCATATTTTGCATGAAGTCTTTCCTCATCCCTCTGCATGCTCTTTAACTACTTTGTATATATTTGTACTTGTTAACTTCAATGTTTGTACTCTTTTTCTATGTGTTTACTGTCTTCTCCATTGAAATTCAAACTTGCTGTGAGTAGGGAGTATTTTATTCTTTGTACTTATACCCCACCCAGGCCAGATAGATAGTGCAGTGGATACAGCAACAGTGCAGGAGTCAGGAGAACCCGAGTTCAGATCTTACCTCAGATACTTGACACTCACTAGCTGTATGACCTTGGGCAAGTCACTTAACCCCAATTGCTTCATCCTGGGTCATCTCCAGTCATCCTAATGAATATCTGATCACCGGATTCAGATGGCTCTGGAGGAGAAGTGAGGCTGGTGACCTGCACAGCCCTCCCTCACTCAAAACAAAGTCAAATGCAAGTCATGTCATTATTTCTCTGATGGCATGGTCTTCTTCAGCAATGAAGGACGAACACACACACACACACACACACACACACACCCCTCACTCCCACCCTTATCCCTTCCTAGAACAGGGCCTGGTATACTGTACTGCTTCATATATATTGATTGATTAGCACTTGTCTTCTAACTCTCACTCTGATACCCAATCAGCTGACAAATCTTATCCTCTCTATCCCTATGACATCTTTTGCATCTGCTCCCTTCTTTCCACTCAGAAAATCACAATCACAGTGGCACAAAGTTCTTATTAATCCTTACCTGGACTGCCAGTATGGCCCCCTTAATGGATCTTTTCCCTTAATTCTTCCCCTTTCTCACTCCATCCCCCACAGAGCTTTCAAAGTGATTTTCCTAAAGCGTTGGCCTAACCATGTCATTCTTCTATGCAGTAAATTTCAGGTGTCCTCTATTCCCTCAGATTAAATGTAAACCTCTCTCTAAAGATCTTCATGATCTGGCCCCAATTTAGTTTCCAACTTTATTATGTGCTGCTTCCCTCCAGGGACTCAGTGAGCCTCACACAGAGCTCTCTGTCTCTCTCTTCCTTCTCAATGCGTCTACATGAGCTGTCAACCTATACCTGAAATGCCCCTCCCCCCTGACTCAGAGAATCTTGTTTCCTTCCAGCCCAGGGGCTGCCTTCTTCATGGAACATTCCCTGGTCCTGGTTTTTCATATGCTTAATAGATGCTCTTGCCATCTCTCCTTATAGAATGTGAGTTCCAGAGGCCAGGAAGTATTTAGTCTGTCCTTTAATCTTCAGTACCTAGGACAGTGCCTGGAACCTAAAGGATACTTAACGAATCCTTGTTGATTGCCTTACTTTGTGAATTTCAAGTCAATATCTAGGTCTAATCTCTGCTATTTAAAACATAATACTTTCCTTAAAATCTTCTTCATCTTTGCAGAATACATCATCTTCTAGATTCCTAACCTGAAAAGTGTTTTCCTGAGATTCTCTTACCTTCATCCTTCTTGCTAGTGATTCTGTCCCTTGAATTCCCTCAAACAGAGCTTTTGTCTAAAATCATGACTGTGAAAAGCCTCTCTGCCTTCTCTCTAGAAATCTCTGCTCACCTATTTCTTCCAAACCCCACTCTGGCTCTGCCAGGCCATCCTGATATCCACACATAGCTTGTGATAATTCCTCCATTCAGGGATGCTACATTAAAAATCTCAGAGCAGTTACCATAGACATCAGGGTGCCTGTATCTCCTTTTCTTGCTTGAAAATGTGGCCACAAACTATGCTCATTTTCAGACTCTCTTAACTCAATATAGCATTAGCTTTTCTTTTAAACTGTCTCTTGAGAGCTGAGGGCCTCTATGCAGACCTTTAGAAGATATAGAATCAGAGCAAAATGTATTCATTTTTTTTTTCATTTTTACTTCATTTTTTTTACTTCATTGATATTGATGTTATATACCAAGTGCTATAAACTCCTGCACAAAGAGTTTGTCATCATTTTATATTGTATTGGAAAATATCACCGGTGAGTGTGATGTGGCCTGATCATCTTTCTCCAAATCTTGTTTTTAGCAAGTGCATCCACACCAAAAAGACTCTCGTGTTTTATTTTTAACTGGATTCTTCCAGTGAACTTGCCTTCACCCTTTTATTGAACACACGTAAGAACAGACTTGGTAGGACCATTCTGTTCTGTGAGGAAGGACATGCCCTGCTGATCCTCGGAGAGAAGTTGCGAAGTGATGGCTGAGGCTGAGTGTTCCGAGCAATGTCCAGGGAAGGCAAACTCCCTCAGCTGAGGCTCCCTCCACACTGAGGGGACTTAAAGGGGTTGTTGCTATCTCCACAGGAATGTACAGTTTCTGGCAGTTTATCATGTTATGAGCTCCAAAAAAAAGGCATCAAAGGTCAAGATACTCCTAAAATCATTATGGAAATGTCAGAAGCAATTAGGCTGCTCAGACAAGTAAAGCCCTAAAGAAATAAAGCAGATACTATAAAACTTATCGTCTCAGCCGAGTTCCGGCTCATTTCCCAAAGCAGACTATTGATGAGTTCCAGATATGCTTGTTAGAATCAATATAATCTTGGGAAGCTTACTCTGTAGGAGGAACGTGATTCATTTCTGTAAGCATGTCTTCCTTACCTACTATGTACAGAAAAAGAAAAACTGGTGGCCAAATGGGTCCCTGTGCAAAGGTATGGGTGAAATATATGCCGCTTATTTTTCATTTAATGAGCGTTACTCAGAAGCCATCCATCCTCAGTCATAGAGATACAAAGGTGAAGATGGACACAATCCCTGACTTCAGGGAGCTTTCAAACTATCCATGGTAGAGATACAGCATGTGCATAATGTGTATAATGCTGCACAAGGCATGGAGGAGTGAGGCCAAAGGAAAAATATACAAAATGTCACAGAAGAATATGAAAGCAGGAAGAGCACTTTCAGCAGTGGTGAAATCTAGGAAGCTTTCATGGCTCACAGAGGAGGTGGCATGTGAAATAAGCTTTGAAGGAAAAGGAGAGTTTTAACAGAGGCATATAAGGAGAGAGCACATTCCAGGCACAGAAGGCAACCTGCAAAAAGACACCGAGATGGGAAACAGAAGGTTCCAGGCTTGTCTGGTCAGAAAATAGTGGGATAAAGGGAATAATATTAAAAAAAAAAACTGGAAAGGCAGGTTGCATGGGTGGGGGGCTTTCAATGCCAGGGGATGGTATTTGTATTTTACCCTCATAGGGAACCTGAACTGAATATTCTTGAGAAGCTGGGTGACCTGATCAGACTGGGACTTTGGAAGAACATTTTGGCAACTGTTTGCAGGAGAAATCAGAGAAGGGAAAGGACTGAAAGTAGGTAAAGCAATTAGTGAGCCATTACAGTAGTCAAAGTGAGTGATAATAGGTACTAGGATTGTGGTTATATGAGATGCAAGAGATGTGCTTAGGTAGAAACAACAAAGCTCAGCCACTGGCAAAGTGAGAATACTGAGAGGAAACTGTCAATACCACTGAGATTTTGGGTCTAGATAAGTGACAGAAGGGCTCCACCCGCAAAAGTAGGTAATTTGAAGAAAGGGGAAGGTTTGAAGGGGTAATGATAAGGTCTATTATGATAAATTGAATTTGCAGAGGACACTGGACTGCAGCTCTGGGTACAGGCTGTGGCTAGATACTCAGTCTAGGAGACAGCCTCATGGGGGTGACCATTGGCAATTTAAAAAGACATAATCAGATAATGCTGAAACAGCCAAATGAACTCAACAAGCAGCGCTAACAACTGGTACCCTGTACCAGGAGGAGGAGGCAGGCATCAAAGCAGGACTACTCAGTAGACATCGTTGCACTTCACCTCAACTCTGCACTATCCAACCAACTGCAGTTCTAGGTATTGTGACAAACTAGGCTAGGGCTTAAGGCCAGCCTCTTTTTGGTGATTGTCTTTTCTGATGCAGAAACAACCCTTGCCAGCATTCAGCATCAATCACTAGTCCCAAGACCTCCAACCTCTCAAATTCACCATGTTGTCTCCAAGATAGGAAGAGAAATACAAAGCAAAAGAAGTAAATAGAGGCCCATGTTAAAGTTTATCTCAATGAATGCCCTTACTCTAGCTGACCATGAGCTAGATGCCATATAGTTTAGCCTCTCCGTCCTCACTCCTCCACTGAAAGGCTCAAACAGCACTCACACACTGCAACAAAGAATAGAAAGAAAGAGAGAACTGAGGGTGCGTCCTCCCTTTTAAAGGTCCACTAGGTTACAGGTTCTTCCTGCTCAAAGCTCAATGAGAGATGACTTCATCTTCCCAATGTCCCTTTCAGTGCCATGATGGGGGCTTTGTCAACCCCCAGTCACTGAACTATTGAAGTAGTACATGTGGCCAGCCAGAATCCGGCAAGGAAGTGCTGTGAGTGACCTGTGAAATCCCCAATCATGTCCATGTTTCGAATTGACTAAGTTTTAAATGGTAGATATAGGCCAGAGAGTTTTGGTTTGATGTAAGGAAATTGTCTTAACATTGTGGATGTCCCACACTGGTCTGGGCTGCCTCTTCCCTGGATGTCTTCAAGCAGGGTGTGAATGGGTCCCTATTGGAGGTGCTGCAAAAGAGTGTCTTGTTCATGAAGGGACTGGACTAGCTGACAAATGAAGTCACTTCCAATGCTATGATTTTATGATGTGCCACCCCAGGAGAAAATCAATTATATTTTCCTTTAGATCTCTCATAACACCAACTTTCTGTGGTTCCTTGGACAATGGAGTATCTTAGGGATATTCCATAAGTATCCATTGACTGAAAGACTCCAGAGCCATAGTGATAGATGGGCAGCAGAATCCAAGTTGTGAGCTTTGCCTTCATATAACAAAACTCTCAGATAGGAAAGAGGCTTTCCCTCAACCTAACCCCCAGACACTTATTTATAGGGAAATCTAGAATGTGATATCAGATAACTGTTTGCATAACTCCCTGCTTGATCAGCTGACACTCCACCTTGCGGGTATAGTTAACTTTAACAAATCAGAGAAATTCAAAGTTATGGTTGAAGCCTCGTATAATTTCTCAACACTTATTTGTAGCATCTTGTGCCTTTAAGTACTTTATTAAAATATGCCCCACAGCACCTCAGGATTTAGAGGTCACGTATTTTAGTACATTTCAGCCTGAAATTGGAAAGTCTGACAGGTCTGGATAGCTCAGGGGGACCGGTAATGCTGCCTTCTACCTCAAGGTCACCTGATTCAATCTTGCTCAGGTCACAAAGGAAGGGGAACAGAGATATCACTGGAGGGAAACAAAAGAAGGAAAGAAAGGATATGGGAAAGACAGGATAATAAGGACTTGAAGAAAGGAAGGAAATGGTGTCTAAAGAGGTAGGAAAATGAACAACAAAGAGGAGAAAACCCTGAAAGTAATTTGATGATCTAGCAAAATGAAACTGGTCAACTTTTTTCCATAATATACAACAGAGAAAAATAGCTGAAAAGAGAAGGAAATAAAAAGAAAGGCTAAGGGTTGCAAAAGTCAAGAATCAAGCTCTTTAATGATTATTAAGAGGTCTCATGTTAAATAGACTTTTTTGATATCATTGACTTTTGTCTGTATATAGTATCTCAGTAAACAAATTCTATATATAGTTTCTATATAGTATATGTATTGTACATGTAATATATATAGTATATGGTATATATAGTTTCTCAGTAAACAAATTTATTCCTGCAAATATGAACTGTATTTTTATAATTCTTAGTTATTAAATGAGCTTATGATTTTTAGGCTCTAAAACTGCAGATTCACCATCATACTTACATGGCCTGTGTGTTCATACGTAGGCTATAAAAGTAATCCATATGTACAATTCTGGCCATGTATATCAATTCAAATCCAATTTAGATTCAATTTTCAAGGTATAGATTTGCACCCCCTCAAGGGATTCAGTGAATTAAATACTAACTGTAAATGAAGCAAGCACTTTGTCAAAAGGCTTCTTGATGTTTTCAGGCTGTTTCTTAGGATATAGGAGAAAATGAAATGTTAAGTGTGTATATGTGTATGTGTGTGTGTGTGTTTCTGAGATAGTTGGAAGAGTAAAATGTTGTTTCAGCACTAATTTCCAAATCAGAAGCAAATCAGAGCCAGAGTAAACCCTTTCCATGATTGACTTTATGAATCTTGGGACTTTAGCCAGTCTTTGTTTCATTTTCCCCTTTTATCAAAAGATTTCTAATGTTCTTTTCCCCTTTTTCCCTTCTGCTAGATGGATGTGCTCCTATTTATAGCATGCCTTGAAATCACAACTGACTCTCAATGAATAGCTGTTTCTTGAATTAAAAAGCATGATATCCATTTGAATCTCCTTTAACTCTCTGTGATATTTTTATGGAAATCTTCAAGAAAGCTTCCAGGAGTATTGGTAAATACCTATTAATTGCCCAGTGATATAAAGATTAATAGACTGGTGTGACTATGGTGAGGAAGGGAAGTGGGTATCACTAAGGATAGAGGATGAGCCAAGAGTAAAAATAATGTTTGTGGATCCAAGCATTTCTGAAAATTATTTGCAAGATTGCATTAACTAACTAGCAAGAATGATGACTGAAACAGCATTCTTTAACCCTTCAGAAAGGAAAATGAGAGGTAATGTCTTGAAGGAGAGCATTTAAACAATGTGCTTAGCAAAGCTGGTCTGGCTTTCTTGTGGCCTCCTCATTCACTTGGGTCTTCCTACTTTGACTATGCTTTAAGAGCAATGGAACATGGTGCCTTTGAGGTAAAAGGATATAAATAGTTTTTGATAAAGGATGTATAGACTGTCAACAACGCTAGGGCAAAATGTTCTAAATCACTAACACTAAGATTAATGCAATTAAACCATCTCTGAGGCTGTCTTTGAGACCCAACAAACTGCTAAAGAAAATAAAAGGTAAAAATCTTCCATGTTGGATGGATTGTAGGGAAATAGGCACACTAACATACTTTGCATGAAGCTATGAATTAATTGATCCAGCCACTCTGGAAAACAATTTGGATTTCTGTGTATTTTTTTCTGAAAAGTTACTGGACTGTCTATCATCTTGGAGCCAACTATCCCTTTGCTGGGTTTGTACCCTGAGCAGGTCAAAGATAGAAAGAAAGGTGGAATGTGAATCAAAATGTTTATAGCAGCAAAAAAAATCCATTGAGTAAAGGATGGCTACACTAATTTTGCCTCAGAGTATTACCATGCTTTAAGAAATGATGAATATGAAGAACTCCTGAAAATATGGGGAGACATATAAAGGGATGCAACAGGAAGAGTCAGGACAGCAGAATGCATGACAACAAGTATGAAAAGCAAAAGACTGCTTTAAAAAAAGAAAAGGTGCTTCAAGTAATTGCTATGACCAATCATGGCCCCAGAGAACAAATGCTGAAATGTACTTCTCTCTTCTTGGTAGATAACTGGGTAACTCTAGGTGTAAAATGGGTAATACATTGTCAAGAACAGTCAGTGTGTCAGCTTGTCTTGCATAAATTATTTTCTTTGGTTGGTTTGGAAGGGCTTGATGGGAGGAGAGGGTTTTCAGAAAGTGACAGTGACATAAAAACCAAAAGCATAAATGTGACTATTTGTCAAATTTATAGATCACACCATTGAAGCAAATAGGTTTTTTTCTTTTTTCCCTGTTTTCTAAGGAAATCTGAGAAGCACACAAATATGATGCCAATAGAAAATCAGGCTGCAGAAATGAGACACTTTTCTAGCCCTGGGGTTCACACACGTTTTTTTTCTCTATATGCTTCCTGTAAAATTCACCTTTTGCAAGTTTAGTAAAGTCTCTTGAGTTCCTCAAAATAAGGTATTATGGAGTTGCAAAGCAACAGTTTGACACTATTAGCACTGGAAAGTTCCTGTTACAAAATACAGTGTGTTGGATGGAGGCAGGGATGTAGATATGTGTTTATGATGTCAAGATGAAAATCCTCTTGAGAAACTGTAAGAGAGAGATGACAGAGAGAGAGAGAGAGAGAAACTGGAGAAGCCAGTGGCACTGGTCTGGGTAAAAGGTAAGAACTACACCAACTTCAATAGAAGGAATGGGATATCTGTTCCCAGAAATCCATGCACGGACAGCTGGAGTAGGGCTGTAGCATAGGCCCACATCTCACCATCAACAGCCCTACTCCAGCTGCCCATGCATGGATCTCTGGGACCATCAATTTGGAACCATCGATTTGGAACCATCAATTACAACAAATGGAGAAGTATTGAATGCTGTGGTTAAGTTCACTCACCTTGGCCGTGTACTTTCCAGGGATGTACACATTGACAATGAGGTGATACACACATTGCCAGACCTAGCTCAGTGTTTGGGAAACTCCAAAGAAAAGTCTGGGAGAGAAGATGTATTAGACTGACTACCAAACTGAAGGTCTACAGAGTCATTGTGCTGACCTTGTTGTATGCCTGTGAAACATGGACAGTCTACCACTGCCATGACAGGAAACAGAATCATTTCCATTTGAACTGTCTCAGGAAGATTCTGAGGATCACCTGGCATGATAAGGTACTAGACACTGAAGTCCTTGCTTAAGCTGAACTGCCAAATATTCAAACTATGTTTCAGAGAGTGCAACTCTGATGGGCTGGCCACATTGTTCAAATGCAAAATGTACGCTTGCCAACAAGACTATTTTATGGAGAGTGTGTTTGGGGAAGGCAGCCACATGGTGGCCAGAAGAAGTGATACAAGGACACTCTCAAAGTCTCAAGAACTTTGGGTTTGACTGTGCAACATGGGAGACATTGGCACAGGACCATTCAGCATGGCATGCCCACATCAGAAAGGGTGCTGTGCTCTTTGAGATATTGAGACAGCACAGGGTAAATGCACAAACTTGGGATATTCACCCCAAATATTCACATGGACTATCTGTGCCCAACCTGTGGTAGAGTATTCTGAACTTGTATTGGTCTGACCAACCAGAATTGACACACTGAAATTTCACTTTACAATGGTGATTTCATTTTGGTTCTCTCTGAAGACGAAGGACAACAACCAACCACATCTCACCATCAAAATGGCTGGGTAACTGCCCTGGAGAGGCACAATGTCCTTTCCATTGGTCTGATGATGGCTCAGACCTTCCACTTTAACAGCATAGTTCACTGAAAAGAAAGAGTCTGAACCATCCTGGTGCCCCTATAATATGTGCCTGTATATTCGCAGCCTGAGAGGAAGCAAGCAGGAAAGGGGTCTTCCAGAGTTAAGCAGGACTCCCTGAGGTTTCCTTCCTTTTCTTTGTTCAGCCTTGCTTGACCTCAAATGTGGACAGATGCCCATCTGAGTCTCTCCGGGCTTTTGACACCAGTCCCTGCTCAGGCTTGCAGGGCACTACTGAATATCCTCAGAAGCTTCTGCCCTAACTATACAAACTTTCATTCATTAAATCAACAATATTTACTGATCCCCTACTAGGTAAAGAACACTTAGCATATGTTCTTGATGTGAGAGATCCCCTAAGTATCCTCAAGACTGAAATGGGTTTTTTCAAAAGAGATTTTTCTGATATTCTGGTGAAGTAAGTCAACACAGAGCAGGCATCCAGTGTTCAGACTTGTTGAATCATGAAGTATAAATCTGAAATGTTCCTAATGTGGGCTTAGAGGCTGACTCAGCTTCCTGGGCTAGCTGGACCCTTTCATCTACTCCTCACTTTGCTTGGGGCTTGGCTGCCATGACTATAGACCCCTAGTTCCCCTCCTTGCCCAGACTCAGCCAAACCCAGGTTTTCCATCCACTCCAGGGTTGCTGTCCCTCTCAGCTCCTCCCAGTGAGTTACCCTTGTAGACAACAACAGTCTACCACATTTTCAAGGCTCTACCAATATCTCTAAGCTCAAGATATCTGAGATAGTTATGGAAACTGCGGTTTCCTAGGACCATCAAGATTTTGAGAAAATAAAATGCCCTTTTAGCCCAGTTTTGCAAAAAAAGAAGGTCCTTTATCAATTGATATAGCCTTATTTAGTGTTCAGTTCATTTCAGTAAGCATTCACTGAGGGCCTTCGATGTGCCAGAAATAAAAAATGAGACAATCTCTTCCCTCTGCGATCTTAAATTTTATTGTATGAAAATATCACACGCACAGATCAGTAAATAAAAAGTAATTTCAGGAGGGAAAGAGCATCAGCAACTGGGAGATCATGAAAGGTCTCTGATAGGAGATGTCCTTCTAAGCCTTGAATAGGGCTAGGCATTCCAAAAGGGAAGTCCAGAGGAAGAACATCCTAGGTATGGGAGACAACCTCTCCCATAAAGGCTCAGTAGTGCAAGATGAACAGGTTGACGAGAGGTGTGTCTGAGGAAGAAATGACCATCCTAAAAGGATCTGTTCGATCAAGATAACTTTGATTTCATCCAAAAGGCAATAGGGAACTAGTGAATCTTGTGGATCAAGGGCAATGGTCAGAGCTGTACTTTAAGAATATCAACATGGCAATTACATGGAAAAGAGATGGGACAGGGGAGAGGCCAAAGCAAGGGAAGTAGTTAGGAAGCTGTTGTAATCATCCAGAGGAAGGAAATGTGGGCCTGGATCAAGGGGATATTAGAATGGGTGATAATAGGGGAACAGGTGCAAGAAATATTGTGGGAGATGAATCAACGAGACTTGGCAACTGACTAGATATAGGGAGACAAATGAGGGAAAGGAAAGAATTGATTAGGACTTGGAGGTTGTGAATCTGGATTGGTGGAAAGATGGCTGGTCCTTGCAGAAATAGGAATATTCAAAAAAGCAGTGGGTGAGGAGGAAAGATGACCTCTATGTCGAGTTTGAACTGCCTACGGCACAACCAGTAGGCAACTGGTAATATGGGGCTGAAGTTTCGGCAAGATGACTGAATACGCTGGAACTGTGATTTTCTTAGTACAGGGAATAGGTGAGACAACCCCCTCTACAAAATCAGATGGCCACTTTCTGTACAACATTCATCTTAGAGAATTACCTGAAATACTGAGCCGCAAATGACTTACCCATTGTCACACATTATACCATACTGCCTCTCAGAGGTAAATAGTATTAATTCTCATTTCAGTTGAGTCAAAAAATATATATAATTAGTTGCTTAAGAAAAGCTAAACACCTCCCATTTCATAGCTGAGACTGATGCATGGTATCAAGGTTAAGGATCAGTAGGTGAGGGGATTAGTTGCCCAAAAAACCATCCTGAGGAACATTTTCCTAAGCGTTCTAGTTCAAGGCATGTGAAGGTAGTGGGTGAGAGCATAGAACTAATGATACCAAAGGCATGGGTTCTCCCTCCCTATGGGTCAGTGACTTTTACCTTATTCCATGGTCCAAGGTCTGCACTGCCAGTCTAAGTCAATCAATAAAGTGTCTGGACTTGGTCAGAGGACTGACTATATGGGCGAATATGGCTGTCTCAATACTTCCTCATCCTTCAGGGAGAGCTGAGAGTGCATAGCCTCCATGTACTTCAGAAGGAGATCACTTTATTAAATTCCTTTTCATCTTTGGCCATCTGTTTCCCCCTAAATGAAATTTAGATGTTGCTGGCTTGCTTCTTATTAGTTTCTATTTCAGTCTGGGTGGCCACAGATGGAAGGAGACCCAGCCCAGGTTGGTGCTGAGTCTCTAATTTATGCACCAGGGGCTGTCGATAACTGCTCTATCACAGGCAGAGTAATGAGTCTCTCAGACAACCAACTCCTTTCACTTGTTCCCATCTCAAACTGACCTCACTCTCACTTTTCTATCACTTTGAAAAATAGCATTTCCATCTCCTTTCAAGCTGAATTTGCTTCTTTCCAACCTCTCTTGTACAAGGCAGAAAGACTTCCAAAGTATGACTAACCACAGGAAAATTCATTCCAAGACTTTACCTCCTTCAAGGGTGGCACTGATCACAACCCAACACTCAGTTAGAGGTTTCATAGCCATCTCACAGTATGTGGTGCTGTCCAGAGGCGTTGTTTCTGGCTCAGAGCATGTCCATCTTACCCAATAGACTCCTTCTAGGTCACTGTTTGTAATGAAAGCCCATATATTTTAGTCAATCATTCTACATTCACCCTGGAGTTCCTTCAGAATGCGAAAATGAACATGGGTGGTCCCCCATGATTTCATTCAATCTCTGGTGATCTTGATGCGCCCTGTGCATTTTGTCACTGTGTGCTCCTTCATGGCAACTAGGCAACATAATGGATAGAATTCTGACCTTGTCAAGAAGACCTGGGTTCAAACGCTGACTTTGACATTTAAAATGTATGTCATCCTAAGCAATCCATTTAAGCCCCCTCAGTCTCAGCTTCTGCATTTGCACAATAAAAATATTAACAGCACCTACCTCTGAGGATTGTCTTAAGGACTAAATAAGATTAGATGTTAATACAGATAACCCTGAAGTCTCCAAGTCATATATAAATACGAATACAAACCAACCAACATTTATTGGATACCTATGTGCCAAGCACTGTACTAAATGCTGGCAATACACAAAATGGCAATACCATACTGTCCTTAAGGATCTCACATTCTAATGGCAGCTGCCGTTATTAATCATGATTATTAACACATCTGAACCACTGGCTCCAAAAGTGACATAGGAATGAAACATTCCCTAATGTCCTCTACCGCTAAAGCCAGAAGTCCATTGTCTCTCTATGAAGCGCTCTGAGAGCACTTATTCTAGCCCAGGAACATATTCTGCCAGTTTTTAAAACCCAGTTTCCTATCTGGGTTCCTATAGGGAATACCTGATGATGGACTGGGCAATCTGAGGCATGATGTCTCAAAGTTCTCTTCATCTGTTTGGTTTCCGTTTGCCATGGCAGACTCAAAAGCCCCCCAGAGGCAGTCTGGGACCTCTAAGGCCCTAGGAGCATCCATTCCAACAATGACACCATCCAAAATCAAGTGCATTCATGTGAAGTCTTCTCCTCCATTGGGTAACTTGAATTAATAAATGAAATGTATTGGAATGAATGGATGAGTGAGTAAATGAATGAAAAGATATGTTGTGAGGGCTTAGAATGTGCCAAGAGATATGCTTTCTCACCTATTCTCCATACTAAAAATCTGGCCAATCATTGCTATGGGCTTAACTTCTGGAAGAAAGATAATTTCTGCCCTTTTCATCTCAGCATCAACAAGCCCAACAAAGTTGACCAAAACATGCCTCCAATTCATTTGAGATTACTTAAAATTCTTTTAGGGAAACATTGGCATCTTCAAACTTTAGTCATATTTCCATTTACCCTACATTATTTTCATACTCTACCCTTCATGTTGATGAATGCTAGAGTGTTCCCTGTTCCTCTTCTTTTCTTTCCTATTGTGTTAATACTCACACTTCCATGTATCAGCGTTCACCCTGAGAAGTAGCGGATTCCATGTTTAGAGTATAGAACTTGAAGTCAGGATCACTTGAATTCAAATCCTACCTTAGATACTCATTAGAAAAGTATGTGACCCTGGACACATCCCATAATCTCTCTGTGCCTGTTTCCTCTTTGTTAAAATAAGGGGATTGGACTTGTTGACTTCAAAGATCCCTTCCAGCAATAAATTGATGTGATATTATAATGTGACATCTCCATTGGTATAAATAGTCCTTCCACCCATTCTTGTGCTGTGCATCTCTTGTCCATATGCTCCATCCCCTACATCCAGATGGGTTAAAATGACTTTTATGTATCACTATAACTCTTATCAGTAGATGGGAAAGTCACTGAGGAAAGAGACCAACTTTCATCTCCTCTTATTTCTCTCATTGACATATCACATCTTCAACTGAAAATCCATTTTAATAATCAGCTTGAAAGATTCCAGTTGTCACACACATATGCACATTACACACACACATACACACACACATGCATGCACACATACCATGAGTTCTCAGGGATCCCTTATCACAGAATTTCTGAAATCTGGATCCTCATGAAATGGCTCCTGAGAGTATATGGCAGGTGCTGTAAATCTATTCATTATTTATGTGGAAATCATAGCTCCTTTGCACAAGATGGAGAAGAGTGGCTTTCATTTTGGACCTTCTGTAAGCCTTCAATGGGAGTTTAGCACCCAACTTGTTTTTGGTACAGGGGATATGATACATGAAGAGATACAAAAGGTATATAACAGGGACCTCTTAAAAGTCTGTCTACAGTTGGGCTGCAAGCTGCCTCTGGATCCTGATGGCAATGTCTGCATTCTTTTCATGTTTAGTGGGAGGGACCCCACTTTGACAACTTATCTGTCAACTCTGATTTTGTCCAATAACAAAGGGGTAAAACGTCTAATTTATTTGTTGTGACCATCTGGTCTCAATTGCACATTTGAAATTGATGTAATTGTAATGGACTCTTTCTGGCCCTTGCTTCCCCAGGAGAAGAGGTTGATAGACAGCTGTGCAGAGATGCCATCTTTCCAATCCCTGTGGCCTGCGAAGTACCATGCCCCAAGGACTGTGTGCTCAGTACGTGGTCAGGGTGGTCCTCCTGCTCACATACTTGTTCTGGCAAAACAACCGATGGGAAACAGATGCGTGCCCGCTCCATTCTGGCCTATGCAGGGGAGGAAGGTAAGGCCTTCAGGGAGTCATGGGATTCTCTGGCTCAGTTAATCTGCATTGTATGTGACAAAGAAAGTCACCCTTCTCCAAACACAGGCTCAGGGAAGGCTTGGGATGCAATGAGGCACTAGGGAATATGTCTTGGCTTTCCCCTTTTATTGTGGATGAGTCTGGTTTTCTAAGGGACTCTTTTTCAAAAGATCAGTAGCAT
The DNA here is from genome assembly GCA_028658325.1 of Potorous gilbertii. Lineage (NCBI taxonomy): Eukaryota > Metazoa > Chordata > Mammalia > Diprotodontia > Potoroidae > Potorous > Potorous gilbertii. The sequence goes on along the minus strand of CM053770.1, from coordinate 3,713,773 downwards.
CACAGTTCCCATATTTTGGCCTCAAAGTGATTTCAAGTTCATTATTATTTACAGCATCAAGCACTAAAGTCCAAACGGAAGTCAGTCCCCAATACGATAAGTTAGAACTTTCTCTGTCTTCCCTCCTTTCCAGGAATCATTTATTTACCTTGAACTTGGGAGAGGGAGGAGCTATAGGGAGCAAGACCTATGATTTCACTGGTATGGGGAATTTCAGTCAGGGAAAGGTCCTCCCCTGGTGCAGATCACTATAACACAGATTCGGGGGATGGCCTTGGGCACTATGACAGTCAACAATTTGCCAATAATCAGACAACTAGGATGTGTCAAGGGCAGCATGAAGTTTGGTCTTCCCATGCCACTTGGCAGCCTCAGCAGATAGAATGCTGGCCCTAAAGTCAGGAAAACCCCTTGTCCAATCCGGTCCCAGATACTTTTTACTGTGTGACCCTGGGCAAGTCACCTAACTTCTTTCAGTCTCCTAATCTATAAAATGATATTAGCACCCACTTCTCAGGGCTGTTGTGAGAATCAGATGAGATCATATTTGCAATGCACTTTGCAGACCCTAAGTAGTAAAGCAAGAGCCAACTGTAGCACACAAATTATTTTGAATGATCCTCGTTTACTTTCCCATTGTTTGTTTTCCTGTTCATTTAGAACAGCAGTTCTCAAAGTCAGAGGGTCAAAACTATTGTCCTAATAATATTAAGATGCTTTAATTTCTAGTACGCTAAATAGTGATAGATACAAACCACCTAAATGAAATCTGTAACAGTTTTTAAGGATGTAAAGGAATCCTGAAACCAAAAAGCATGAGAAGCCCTGGTTTAGACGCTAAACTGATCAGTAACACAGTGGGCACTTTTTCTAAAGTATGTTGGCACTGAATGGAAGACACTGTCTTTCTTCTCAGTTCCTGGTGATATGTCAAATTCTCATGCATAAAAGGTCTTAATTCTCAATAGGAGAAGGGAAAAGGGAACCATTAGATTTAATAAGCATGTGCTATGATGCTAAGCTCTTTACAAATATTATCTCTCTCGATCGTGACAATTGCTGCTAAAGTGCCTGTCCAAGATGCTAGTTATCCTGCTGGTGATGGTATAGAGTATTCTCTTTCATTTTGACACCTAACAAAATAATACAGGAGCAAGTGATGCATAAGATCAAACCATACCTGGTCACATTGAGGCATGCCCTTTCAAAGAGATATGGGTCAACACTGTGGAACACTGTCAAGGCAATGACTTTGCCTAATGTGCAAATGTAGCTGTGCTATACCATGATTTCTCCATATAATCAATGCTCTGATCCCACTGATGTCCTGCACACCCATCTAGCATTTATCTGTCTGGAAACACTTTCTATAACAAATACATGAGGACCTGATTCTTTGGAAAACTTCTCTTTCCACATATAGAACATCAGTCCAAAAAGCCATCCCCTTCATTAAGGCAAGCACAGGGATTTAGCCTTCCACCCACTGTAATTGGATTATACGCAGACACCTTGAAATTGCCATGTTATTCTTAAGAAATCTAGAGATTTCACTGATCCTTTCCCATTTGCCACAGAAATAAAAATGAAGATGAGACTTTAGCTCAGAAACAAAGAGGAAAGGTAACCTCCTAGAGAAGACACTTGCTCCTTCTGAGCTAAAGAAGAGGGCAAACCTTTTCTCAGATTATGATTTTATCTTAAGGACAATCAGCTGCAGCAGGACTTCAGCCTTCATGACAATTAGGTGTTTTCACCCTGCCTCTTGTAAATATATTAAACGCTGCTGGCACTGGCCAGCAAGAGCCAGCAGGTCATCCTTTTCTCGATGTATAGTTTCACACTGTCTGGTCGTGGGAGGTTTTCTAGATATCTGTTTCATGTTCCTCATGGATGCCTGTTCACCTCTTGCTTTGGAAGGAGAGGAAGCTCAGTGATATTGTGTCAGGACAGGTGATTTTGAAGCATGGCCTGAACAAGAAGGGTGTTGTTCCAGTAGCTGGGAGCCATACACTGATACTCTCTCTGGGATGGGTCTGTTGTTCATTTTAATGGCCCATCCATCACAATCCACAGCTCTGATAATGGTGGCAGGAGGCAGAAAGTGCAGTTGAGGCAGTTTCTTTGTTCTGCCTTAGAGTTCCACTTTCCTTATTAGGGATCAGTGATTACTGCCTTGCATGATGCAAGAGATTTCTTAAACACTTAAGTTCTAAAAAAAATCTTCTCCATAACTGGATTTTTTCCTTGACACTCAAGAATGTAACCAGCCAGCTAGTGTTTATGAGACCAATGGGTGTGCAAGGCTCATAGAAACCTAGTTTGGGGGCAGAGTTCCTAGGGATGTTGTCCTCCTCTTACACTTCAAATACTTACTAAGATATACCCTTATTTGTATACAAATATTACCTTATTTGTATACAAATATTACGTAACAGACTAACAGACACAGCAGGGCATATGCCTGGATTCTTGCTAAGAGCCACCACACTTTGTAGAGTGCTGAGTTTGGAGTTAGGGACACCTGCATTCAGATCCAGCCTCAGACACTTACTGGTTGTGAGACCCTGGGAATCTTTTCCTGCCTTAGTTTCTTTAACTCTGAAATGTGGATAATAGCACCTCCCTTCCTTGTGAGAATCAATTATGATCATAACTGTAAAGCACTTAGAATAGTGCCTGGCCCATAGTAATATCAAAATACAATTATAGACTTGAACACTAAAATGCACAGAACAGCACATGTCAAGGAGCAGAAGCAGCCGAGGTTCGTTGTGCAGACACATCTTCCAGCCTTTCTGTTAAGCTCTCTGGTGACTGAGATGATCCTTTGCCCTTTCCTCTGCTTTTTACTTCCTTTTTCCTTCTCTCTCTTTCCTTTCCCTTCTACTCCTTTCCATTCTTTCTGGTTATTTCTCTTTTTTTTTTCTCTTGCTTACATGTTTTACTCATTCCTTCCTTTTTCCTTCCTTTCTTACTTCCGCCTCTCTTTTCTTCCTTGTTCTCCCTTTTTTTGCTCTTTCCTTCCCTCATTTAACTCTTTGCCTTCATTGTTGCAGAATGCTATTGATGAGTATAAGGTATGATAAAGCCAGATGACCGATGTTCCTTGGTACTGTTGAGAGATGCTACTATAGTCATTGTAATTCACCTGCTCCTTTGCATTGAGGTGGCATACCTTTCCACCTTTTTCCTTCACTATATTGAGGCTTTCATAAGAGCTACCACAGAAAGGCTTACCTTCAGGCTAACCATGTGAAGCCTCCTCAAACTTCTTGGTAATTTGCCCCTTTCTCCTCTGCTCCCAAATCTAAAGCCCCTGCATGGGATTTACAATGAGAATAATGTCTCCTATCTGGGCAGGACCAAAACATAGAAAGCCCAGAAAACATCCTCTAGTGTTGAGCTGGGGAAAAAATGAGGCCCTGTGGGAGCTACCACCGAATTTGGGGTGCCCAAGACTTGCCACTTGTTCTCTGTCTGACTCACCCTGGGCAACTCACTGAACCTCTCTGGGCCTATTTCTTTCACTGTAGATGAGATAACCTGCCAACTCTTGATCAATAATTCATTGTCTGGGATTCTATAGTTGTATGAATGCCTCCTCCCCCATCATTTTACAGGTGAGGAAACTGAGACTCAGAGAGGGCTTTTGTGGTGTATTGGAAGGCACGCTGAATTGTGAGTCAGAAGACTTGAGTTCCAATGCCAGCTGTTTACTGTCTGCATAATCCTAGTGGAGTCATTTCTGTTCTTGAGTCTGCTTCTTCATCTGTCACATGAGGGTTGGACTTCTTGTTCTACAAGACCCCCTTCATCCATCTCCAAACTACGTTCCTATAAGGGAGTTGGGGATTGGGGGAAACTTAGTTCAGATAGAACTGGGATTGGAATTCTTAAAGACTTTCACACCCAGGCCAGGGCTGTTTCTTTTCTCTGAAGCCACCTCTATTTCTGTTTCCCATGCATGCGTCTGCTCCCCTGTTTACTTGTCATTGTGGATTGTGAAGTGACTGGTGTGCTCTCCCTCTGTATCTGACACCAGATGTGGATCGACTCACTTAATGTCTCTGAGCCTCAGTTTACTCATCTGTAAAATGGAGACTGTAATATCTACAGTACTTGCCTCATGGTTCTTGTAGGACTCCAATGAGATAATGCAAGTCAATGGCTTTGCAAATTTGAAAGCATTTTAAAGATGCCAATTGGTATTATTCTGTGGACTTTGATGTGCCGTCATCATTAGCTGTTTTGAGGGATGATGACATGTAGTTTTCCCTTGTATTTTGGAAAAATCTTTGCCATAGAAATTGGACCTCTGGTTGTCAGACAGGTGAAGGAGTGCAATCCTAGTCGGTTGTATGCTTGCTGGACTGGGACACAGGAATCCCTGTTCCTTTTAACTCTTCTCTCCTTCAGATCTGCACACACACACACACACACACACACACACACACACACACATTCACCCATGGGTGAGCCATTCCTTCTAGCTACCATGGAGAGTTCTTTTCTGAGTTCTTCTGATGGGCAACCCCAGAGAATAGCTGGTGTGTAGATTTGCTGATCCTTCCTATTGTTTAAATGCCAGCCATTGTTTATCTCCCCCCACCTTTCAGTAAACTGACAAGAGTACAGATAATATCCTATACTAGGTGCTTTCCATCAGATCATGAGAGAGGGATGTAGGGCCTTCTCTGCATGTGCATTATGAATTGTAAGAATTCACTCTTGTTCTTGGGAGACTGAATCATAAGTGGTAACAATAAGAGAAGTCAGGAGCAAGAAGCAGAGGAAGAGACATACTTCACATGAAATATGAAGGAAGAGCAGGTTCCAAACTTGGGCTTCCTGGATCATGGGTTTCCTTTTTTACTGATTAAACCTCCATTTATTAGCCAAGTATTTATTCAGACTTGCCAATATTTAAGACTATGCAGTACTGTATAAAATAAAAAACATCAACCCAGATGCATCTTTCGCACGGTTGGCTGGATTGGTGGACTGGTCTGTGACAGAAATCTCAAGCAGTATTAACAAAGTTTCTTTTTTTACTAAAAGCAGTTGTGGAGAGAAGGGATGCTATCCTGCTATTGATACATAAGAGATCATGAGCTAGACCAGTCAGGGATATTTGAAATGTCATGTTCCATAACTTCACAAACTTCATTAGAAAGGAGAATGGTTTTGGAAACATCATTCCCTGGGTCGAACATCAACTAGAGTGGATTCTCATTTGAAACTAATTGCCCATTCAGCACAGGAAGGAAAGGGCATCGATTTGTGCAAAGTGGGAAAGAACCTGATGTAATAGCTTCCCCGGCCAGCTGTTAATAATGTTCCCCTCCAACAGATGTGTATGCTCTTTTCCCAGCGTACAGGAAGTGGACACTGACATGAAGGGATACAATCAATTGTCCTAAAGTCAAGAGAGTAGAAAGTTCCTATTTAAAGGGTCTATCATTGCTGCTGTACCATTTTCATCCAAGCTCCTGGGATATGTCAAGATTATCTCAACTACCAAGTACAGATGTGAGAAGACAAGGCAATAGACCACAGTCAGGTTATAGTTCCTGGTTACAAAACACTTTACTTCTGTTATCTTCCTTGATTCACATAACCACAATGAGTTTGTGGGGTAAGGCAGTGTTGAAAGGAGAGTGGTAGCATTTCCTCTTTGCAAATGTAGAGACTGAGCACCAGAGAATCTAATGCACTTTTGCTGAAAGCCATGTAGCTGACAAATAATGGAGCTGGGACCCAGGTCCAGCCTGTGGTGTTTCTACTATATTATGATTCTTCTTTTGAAGTGGAAACAAAAGACTTTGCAAAGAAAGTTTGCCACCATCATCCTTAGACCTTAATTCCCTCATTTATAAAATCAGGTTGGACTTGATCACCTCTGAGATCCTTTTCAGCTATGCATCTATAGTCCTAAGACTTAGAAGTTATATGGCAATTATCTTCAGAGGTCCTCACATGAAAGATAGATTGCACTGGTTCTATTTAGCATAATAGGATGGTATCATAAGCAACAAATAAATTTAAACTTTTGTTATGGAAAAAAATCACTTAACAGAGCTTTCTCAGATTAGAATAGGGAGGTTCTAGGGCTCTGTAGGGAGCTGCTGAGAGTTTTTCATGCTCAGGGTACCCACTTCTCAGGGACATTCTTGGTAAATAGATTTTGTTCAAGTTTATACCGGTCCGTGTAGCTGTTGACATCCCTTCTAAGTGAAATGCTGGCATGACTGGACAGTCATTCATTTGATAAAGATCTCAGACTTCTGGTGGACCTATAAGCTCAACATGAATCAAAAATACAGAATTTCAGCTGAAAATGCTACTGTGATCTGGACCACATCGAGAGATGTCTACTGGTCAGTCTCAGAAGAATGAAAGGAATATTTCTGCCACACACTGCCCTAGTCAGACAATCTCTGGAATATTTTGTTCCTTCCAAGACAACGAATTTTACAGATGAGGAAATTTATCCAAACAAATGTTAAGTGACTTACTTAGGATTACACAGCTAATAAGTGTACAAGGCCAGATTTGAATTATCCTCTGTGTTACCTGGGTGCCCTGTCCTCAAGGACTTTCCATTCTACTGGGGAGGGAGTGGTAAATGATATACGCCTAAATAAATAAAAACAAACTAGATACAACAAGGTTTTAAAAGGGAGAAGGCTAGTAGGAATGGAGGAGACGGTCAGCAAAGGTCTCATGGAGGAGGTGGCAAGAAAGCCGGGGATTCTATACCTGAGTGAAGGCAAGGGGTCAGGGTAGGATGCCACAGATGGAGAAGAGCTAGCAGACTGGCTGGCCTCTTCATTTCCTTCTGCTGCACTCCTTACATCTCCATCACACACACTCTCAGGAATCTCAGTATCAGGAAACTCGTCAGCTTACCCTCAGGAGCCTCAATTTCCTCCTCTGTAAAATGGGGATAACACTAACTACAGCATCATCCTCCCAAGGCTATTTGAGGATTCAATGAAGTAACCTTTGTAAAGTGCTTAGTGTGGTGCCTGGCACACAATAGGTGCAATATCAAGGTTAGCTGTTGTTATTGGGTTTTCTGCTGGTATCTAGTACCTAGCAGAGAAGTTACATGTATTAGTTGCGGAATGATTGCTTGTTGAATTGAGCTGGATAAGCTGGGGTTATGATCCTTGTTCTAATATGTGCCTTATCATTCCAGGTGGCACTCCGTGCCCAAACCACAGTGCCCTGCAGGAGACACGCAGCTGCAATGAGCATCCATGCACTGTTTACCACTGGCAAACAGGCCCTTGGGGTCCGTGCATTGAGGACAGCTCAGTCTCCTCCTTCAACACTTCAGGAAGTTGGAATGGGGAGGCCACATGCTCCGTTGGCATGCAGACAAGGAAAGTCATCTGTGTCAGAGTCAACGTGGGCCAAGTAGGACCTAAAAAGTAAGGATTCCTGCCTTGTGGGAGCACAGGCACTTTCTGAGGCTTCCTTCTCTGGGCAAGATGGGTTGATCAGTGCTGGCCAGGTCTGCTGCCTGCCATGGGGCAGCTGTTCTGAGCAATAATGATGGGTGAAGCACCAGTAACTCAGTATTTCTAGAGCCAGATTCCCAAAACTGCAGAAGAAAAAATCCCCTTCCAGCCCCTTTCCAGCCTTCTGAAAAATGCATCCTGTCTTCTGAAAGCCTATTCTGAAGCACAAGATGGATCTTAGTCATGCTTCCTTCATCATAATCATGATGTGCTGGTGGGGTTGGGCATCCACGAGGGGTAGAAGAGAAAGTGACAGCTCTCTGAAATGTCTTTCAGTCCTTCTTGCAAGGAGGCAGTATCCAGGATGGTGAGTCCAAGCTCATTACCCCTCTCCAAGGTTAAATGATTGAGAAATCTCTCAAAGATGAAAGAGACAGAGACACAGGGAGAGACAGACAGAAAGAGACAGAGTGAGGAGAGAAGAGAGAGAATGAGAGCAAGGAAATGAGAGACAGACAGAGACAGAGAGACAGAAGGGAACAGAGAAAGTGCTCTGAGGCAGAGGGTGACCCAGGCATTTACTGGAAAATGTTTAACAACTGAAAAAGTGACTGTTCACGCTTTTCAGTTTAATCTGCATCATGAACATTTTCTGCATCACTTCCTCCAGAACAGACAACGTACAAAAATTAAAGCCCTGATTTGCAGGTTTCTGATTTCCAAGATGTAAATGGTCACATTCACACTCAAAATGTAGCAAGAGTGGGCTACAGTAAAGCCTTGGACAAGCCGAAGCGTATGTGAGTTTGGGGGTGACTCTAAGTTCCTCAATGACAAAGTGAACTTATCTGCAGAAGGAGAGTCCTGGATGCACTGGGGCTAAACCGGGGAGGGGAATGCATTTGCAAGCATTCCTTTTTACTTTCTGCCAATTAGATACAAAACCTTATAGCGCTCAAATGGTGAAACTAATCTGTCTTTAAAGGAAATGTCTAAGAATGCCCTATAGGAGATAAACCCTGTTCTGGCTGAATCTTCACCTGCCATTTTATTCTTAAATTTGAAATCTAAATCTTTATAAATCAAATTTCACTGAGGTATTTGAATCATGGCAGATATATTATGGCAAACTGTATAGTTCCGGGGCTGGCTTTGATATCACTTATTGTTCAATAATGTCAAAATTACTTTCCCTTTGGCACAAAATTCATTTCCTGCTCACAGAGTTGGGCTTTCTTGGATTTGCAGTGAAAAGGAATTGACTTCCCAGGGAACCTGGGAGTTCAAGAGGGAAAGGGGTCAAAGACAAGGATGCTTTCCACTTCCTCTTCAGCCATAGAGAGGATCCTCAATCTAGGACTGGAAGGGACCTCAGCTTCCATCAAGGGACACCCCTTAATGCTACAAAAGGACCAAAAAGGACACAAGCAATAACAGTAAATGATAATCAGTAATACCAGCTGTCACAGCTATTCAGAAGGACCTGGGAAGACTGGGGGCTGGGGAGAGAGGGAAAGATATCTCCTGTAGTCCTAGCAAGAGGCTCTGTGAAGCTTTGTATCCTCCCCAGATGAGGAATGACATCAGAACCACATGAACTCCAGCGTGTTGGCTCAGGTAGAAACCTGCATTATGAGCTCATCCGGTAACGAGTCAAGTGAAAAGCCTGACATAAATTTAAATTATGATGAAAGAGGCAGAATACTACAAAACTGAAGTCATAAGAAGAGTCCACATTTATATAGTGCTTCATGGTCTGCAAAGACTTTCCTCTGCAGACCTGCTGTGTGAAGTAGATGTGTTGTTATCATTGTGCAAGGTCACGTAGCTATTGGGTGCTAGATTTAGGACTTGAAGCTGGGTCTCTTGGCTCCAGTCCTCTCTCCACTAAACCTGGTCCGATGACATTCAGTGGAACAGCAACACTATTAGATCCAAGAGGACTCTCGGACGTTCCAGACACAAACATGTTCTGTACCGCCACAGGTGGTCCCCTCACCAGGGCACCTTCCCTCCAGGAACCAAGGACTTTGTGGAGATCTGTAAGGCCATGTGCTCTCAGGTCCTGTTTTTACTGTCCTCCAGAACTACATTTCTAGCCCACCAGACTTTTGCTTAAAGTAGAAGACAAAACAAAAATCATGCCTGAATGTGGATTTGGGAGGAAAGGTGCAGGATTAACCTCCCTCAGACTATTCAATCAGAATAATGCCCTGGAGGACCCGCACAATAATTCAGTTTCATATTCGTTGTAAATACCCTTTGAACCAAACAGTTTACATTGGCTTACTCTCAGATTTTTCATTCAAGCCCCTGGTTGCCCGTATGGATCTGCTAACCGCAATGGATTTTCTTTGCCCTTCAAATTCTGGAGAACAGGCTGCTTTTGCTTGGAAGCAAATACAAAGACTTCAAAAAACAGGGATATTGTCTGTCTTCCAAAATGCCATGTGATATGCCCAGAATCATTTTGTACAATCCAGGCATTTGACTCAAATATGCAAATAGAAACCTTGCTTTCACTCCCCTTAATAAAGCAGCTCAGTGCTAGATGGACAGATCGATGGTATTGGGCTAGTCTGTCCTCCCAATAACACACTTCATACATCTCTCTCTTCTGGTTAATTTGACCTTGAATAAGATGGGGGAAGCGGCAGGGGATCAATTCCTGGATTTAAGTTCAAGTTACTAAATACAAAGGGTTTAAAAGAGAAAAAAGAGGCAAGCCAATGAAGCCTCTCATCTCTCAATAGGAGCCCATAGTTGGTTTAGTTGCCATTTCCCAGAACTGGGGTCCCAAAGGGTGTGCTCTTTAACAGACTGTGGGGTTAGAGCTGTTCTCTCCACAAGGACTCTGGACACTCAGTGATTCATTTAGTCCAACAAGGAACCATGAAGCCATCTGCCCTGGTCACTGAGCTGGGCAATGGGATGCAAGGGCAAAAAGGCAGCAGACCCTACCTTCAAGGAATACACATTCTACTGCTGGGTAGGGTTGGCGGGATGGGGGGGGGGGAGGAGCAGCATGTACATAGGCAGGTAAAAACAAAGTCATCTCAAGGAAGGATGAAAGGCTGAGAAGGTCAGAAAAGGTTTCTTGAGGAGGGAGTCATTGAGCAGATGGTTAGAAGAAGAGATGAGAACAGAGACTATCCAATATTGAAGGGCCTGTGCAAAGGTACCTGGGAATCTGGGTGGTGCAGTGGATAGAGCACAGGGTCTAGAGTCAGAAAGACTTATCTTCCTGAGTTCAAGTCTGGCCTCAGACTTTTACTAACTGCGTGACCCCAGGCAACTATTTACCTCAGTTTCCTCGTCTGCAAAATGAGCTGGCGAAGGAAATGACAAAAACCATTCTACTATCTCTGCCAAGAAAACCCCAAATGGAATCAGGAAGAGTCATACATGACTGAAATGACTAAATAACAACAAAGGCACCGAGATGAAAGATGGAACGTCCTGGTGAGGGAACAGCTAATCAGTCCATTTGACTGGAGCACGGGGTGGGGAGAAGGGCAACAAGACTTCTACAGACCTAAAAAGAAACACTGGAGTCATATTGTAAAAGGGCTTTAAAAACTTCATAGAAGAATGTGTATTTTTCTAGAGACAACAGGAAGTTACTGAAGAAGCTTTTCGAACAGAGGAGTGACATGACCAGACCAGTGCGTTAGGAAAACTTAATGAAAACTGTATTTATGGAGTTTCTGTATTAAGAAAAAATTGCAAATCTGTGTCCCTGTAGATTCCTAGGAACTTTTATCAAGGTTAAAATACAGAAAACATGATTCCCCGGGATTTTCTGGTCTATCAGTAAAAGTGCCCCAGAAAGAATGGGATCTGAGTAATAAGCCTTTCTTAGATGTAGTCTAATTCTCTGTTTTCAATGGAGTAAGTGGACCCCTCAGGTTTCCTGTTTCTAAGCCTGATCTCAGCAGCCAAATGGGCCTCCTTAGAGATTTATGGTCTCAGTGGTAATAGAAAAGATTAACTTCCATGATTCTTATCTGGTTCCATTTTGTACTTATGCCCTTGAATAGGCGATGCAATTAGAATAAATTCAGGCTTATCCTTGACCTAAGACAGGAGCTTAAAAAAATCTCACGACCCATAAAATGGATACATTTGTTCCAAAAGTTTCCATTTCATCCTTTGGGGCATGAAAGAAGCACACATGACCTTCTTGAAGGGGACTTCAAAGTCGGGAATTGTGGCTAATTGTTAATTTCATGTTAATTTCACACCCTTACTCCAGTTTTCTTAAGGCATTTGCTGGCCTGTGCTAAGTCCTTCAAGGGAAGACCAATTGCTTTCTGATTGGGGTAAATCTGAGGATCTCATGCATAATAAATAATGGAGCAGTTTCCCCTCACACAGCTGGATTACTGGCTCCTGCCAGGCAAGATTAGAACCCAGAATTCTTTAGATTACTCCACCCATGCTCTTTCCACCACATCAAGCTTCCACCAAGCCCCTCATGCCTGGGTCCTGATTACCATGTGCATATGCCAAGGGGACACCATGTTGCTATCTCCAAAGTTAGATATTCAAAGTGTCAATAGTCATAAATGCGATCACAATATCAGAGGTGGAAAAGAAATGGATTGGTATGGCTGTTCAATGGTTATGTACAACCAAATACAAACAATGGTGTCAGTATGATGGCAGTGCGGTATAGAGAAGGAGGCCACCATGGGGGAATGGAAAGAGGGGAAGGGAGCTGGGATCGGTGGACCTAGTTTGAATCTTGTACTTGCTACTTACTGCCCATGTGACCTGGACAAGACACTTGCTTCTCCCTTTGGAGCCTCATTTTCCTCATCTATGACATGAGGGCTTTGAACGATTGAGCCTACAAGATTCCCACCAGCTCGAGAGCCTACAATCCTTTGCATGTTGGAAATCTAGACAAGGGCCTTTCCTCTCACTCCATTCTGTGATTCTCATGGGAGGGAGGTGTATTCTTGATCTGAGTATGTTTAAAAACTAGAATCCCAACGTTCTATAAAGATCAAAGGAAGCAACCTATGTAGAGCCCTTTCCGAACTCTAAAGGTCTAGAAAGACAAGATGCTGATATAATCCCTAAATAACGGTTGGTCAGATATTGTCACGATTAATAACATTATTACTGTGATTATCTGAACTCTGACCTGTGTTTTGCTGTCTCCAGATGCCCTGAGAACCTTCGACCTGAAACGGTGAGGCCATGTCTGCTTCCTTGTAGAAGGGACTGCATTGTAACCCCATATAGTGACTGGACACCATGCCCCTCCACCTGTAAAGAAGGTATCATTGGGAATGGGCTGATGGAGAAGGGGCTCTGGGTGCCCCTGGCTGAGGCCATTGGGTTGGGTTCATGGGCTTTCCCCTCCTCACAACAGATTACACAACAATGCAGGCTGTAGGAGGCTAAGAATGCAAAATAATGTCTATCAGAGAAGGATATATCAGATATATGGTGCCATGTGATAACCCATTTTTTTTTTGTTTTAGGGGTGTGAATCAAAATAGAGATGTCACAGAAGTAATTATGGTAGGTTTGTTTATCAGGTAGAGATGACTCTGAGGGGCAAGGATGACTTTACATATCTGTTCCTGGCATCAATTCTGAAACTCAGGAGGAGGAGGAGAGCTTGTACTTCTGGGTAGTGTATCAGAACCAGGGAAACAGGTTCAAATTTTGCCTTGATAACTTACTAGCTCTGTGACCTTTGGCAAGTCACTTACTCCCCCTCAGTCTTGTAAAATGGGTTTAATTATATTTATCTCATAGGTTGTTGTGAGGATAAAACAAGACATTATATTAACAGGCTTTAGAAATATTAAAATGGCAGCCATGATTCCTCAACTATCAACCAGGCTTTAAGAAAGATGGGGTGCTAGGGAAGGCTGGACAGGAGGCTGGGAGTTTTCTTTTTTTAATTGTTGTCCTTCTACATATAAAGAAAATTGCCCCCATTACCAGGACAGAGGCCTATCCAATGGCCTTTCTTATGCCATCTTCTTTGATGTCTCTGCCATGTTTGGCACTCAAGACACAAACACAGACACACACACACACACACACACACACACACACACATCCTTTGCACTTTCTCCCCTTTGTCTTTTGTGATATTCACATTTAGAGGTGAACCTCTCTCCCTATGCCTCTGTCTCCTTTTCCTGACTCCTCCTCATCTTCCTCTCCCTGAGATGTAGGTATCCCCCAGAGTTGCCATTGTCATCTTTTCTTCTTTCCCCCAATCTTTCTTGGTATTGCCATCCATTCCCATGACTTCAATCATCCTATGTACTTGCAGGAGGCTTCCAAATCACATCACCAACTCCTATCCCAAACAGCTGGTCAGAGCTACAGGCCAATATATCCAGATGCCTAGTGGAGGGTAGAACTAACCCAGTTACTGAAAATCCCTTGTCCCTGAGAGGTCAGGGTTCTCAAAACTGCACTGGCAACTGGAAGGGAAGTCAAAGCTTTGGGGCACAGGAACACAGACTAGGTCCTTCTAAAGGAGCATGGCTCTATGGAGATGGTCAAAGGGAAAGCAGCTGGACCCAGGGAATGACCACTCACTGCCTTTGGATTTGGAGGAGCTAGTTCTAGTGCCTGTGTGACCCTAGACAAAGTTTCTCTTCTAGGCCCCGTGTTATTTAATTTTCTCTGAATATCTGAGACGTGGGTTCTGTTTGATGCACAGTAAGAGCTGACTAAGCCATCGTCCTCTGCAGTCATAGGCCTTAGCTTCCTCTTTTGTAAAATCAAAGGGGTGACCTGGATTATTTCTGAGGCAGGGAAGGTGGGTTGGCTTCAATCTCTCTGTTAGCCTCTCCCCAAAAGTATCTGTTTGCTGCAAAAGGGGACACTCCCTTCTCATTCCCCAGGAGCTCAGCTCATCTCAGGACCTGCCAACCTCAGGCTAGAGGTCCCAATCATAGAAATGGAATAATCTTCAAATGTATTCAAAGGCTTTTGTAGCTATTAGGAAATATATGATATGATGTATATTGGTGATTTGGTCCAGTCAGGTCTTGCCCAAGAAATTCTCTTTTTGGAATTTTTTTTTTTTAGTTTTTAAGGACAAATGAAACCTTAAAATAGCAAAACTGACCACTTCTCCCCAAAAGTCCCAATATATGTTTCCACACTCGCATGGGGCTCTTCAAACAATTGAAAAGTAGCCATCTCTTTGTGTATATATATGATCATTTCAAGAGTCCCACACTTTCCCCAGTGGGTGTCTTCTCTTCCTTGGGGCAAATTGCAGGCCCCTCTCCCCTTAGAAGATGCCCTTTGTGAATGCCTGGGACCAAAAAATCATTTCACTCCCTCGAGACAGCATCTGATTATGAGCCTAATTCTGCCTCAAATGAGTCTGGTCCTCGGACAGTGGACACAGTCCATCCCTGGGCACAGTCTCAGCCCCTTGACAACTTGGTGAGAATTCTCAGAATGCTGAGTGAGCAGCAGGCCCTCCCAGAACCCGGAGCAGCTCCAGGGCACAAGGAGGGACGAGAAGAATTTGTAAAGGACGTTGGCACAGCGTGAGAGCACATGTTCAGCCTCTGGTCCAGATATTTCATCTTGGTCTTTTCTCCTTCTTCAAACCTTCTCAACCTTCCTTCCTTCTAGCTGAGCTGGTAATGAGCTGTGTTTTAATGACCCTGGTAATTGGTGATTAGTCACTGTCAATTATTCTTACAAAGGCTGAGCGTGGTACATGAGGTACAGATACCTGCGAATGTCACTTGATCCTTGGTGCTTAATAAAGGCCATGCAGAGGAAGCTGTTCAATAATAATTTCAGTTTAATTGAGGGAGGGGAGGAAGCAAACAAAATTACACTGAGCACCAAGGCCCAGAACAGAAAGGGTAGACCGAGAACTCCTACACACACACACACACACACACACACACACGCATATATACACACACACACTCACACACATATATACACACACACTCATACACACATACACATATATGCACATGTAACACGTTCACACACACTCACACACATATATACACATACACTCATACACATACACACACATATACACATACATACATACACACACTCGCACACATACACACACAACACATTCACACACACTCACACATATATACACATACATACACACACATATACACACTCACACACATATACATACACACTCTCACACATACATACATACACACAACACATTCACACACACTCACACACATACTCATATACATATACACACTCATACATACATACACACTCACACACATACATACACACACATAACACATTCACACATGCATATACATACATACACACATATACACACTCACACATACATACACACACATATACACACTCAAACACACATACATACATACACACACTCACATACACATCACACACATATACACACATACATACACACACACTCACACACACATACACACTCACACACATATACATAAATACACACATAACACATTCACACACACTTATACACACACTCACACACACATATACACACTCACACACATACATATACACACATAACACATTCACACACACTCGCACACATATACACACACATACATACACACACTCACACACACATACACATATACATACATACACACACTCACACACATACATACATACATACATAACACATACACACACACTCACACACACAATCACACACACACACACACACACACACACACACCCCTAAGGACTGAGAACTGCCAGGTGGAAGTGATGCTGGTGAGGAGGCCTGGTTCTCAACCCCAGGTCCACCACTCACCCTTGTCTGGGCCTCAGTTTACTCAACTATCAAATGAGGAATTTGAAGCAAAAAGACTTCTCAGGTTCCCTCCAGCTAGGAAATTCTAAGACTGCCAGAAGCAATGACAGCCGTCATTAATAGAGCATCTCAGACCTCTGTCCAGACAGCACTTCTACCTAACAGTGAGATGGGGGATGAGCCAGCACCGAGCACCTGTTACGGGCCAGGCCCTGTACTGAGGTTCGTTTTGTTTATGTTTTTAACAAACACGGTCTCATTGAAGCCTCAGAAACACCCTGGGAGACAGGGGATTTTATTATCCACATGTCACAGATGAGAAAACGGATAAATAGAGTTTCAGTGACTTGCCCAAGATCACATAGCTGGTAAGCGTCTGAGGCTAGATCTGAACTCAGGCCTTCCTGACTCGAGGTCCAATGCTCTTCAAGACAATAAATCTCCCAATAGAAATTTCTAATCCAAGAGAAATGTCCTTCTCTGGGCATTTCAACCCTTGGTTCTACCCAATTACCTCCGAGGAAAGCCCTTCTCCTGATGAAATGCAGAAAGAAGCAGCTTGGTTCAGGGGAGATGGGGATAGCCAGTTTGAATCCCTTCCTGACACTACCTGGCTGACCTTGGGCACATCCCTTTTCCATGGGCCTCAGTCTCCTCCTTAGTGAAATGAGGAGAGTTGATCCAGGTGACATTTAAGGCCCCTCTGATCTCTGAATCTTTGACCCTGTGACCAACAAGGGCTGGAGGCTGAGGACCCCAAAAAGGTCTAAAGAGCAGCCTGGTCATGAGACATTGGCCCTTTCTCTGGTTGTTTAAGGCAGGTGTCTGCAGACTAGAGAGGTAGTTGATTGGGATCTGAGCATGTTGACAGAAACTCTCATTTTCTTGGGAGCAAGATGAAGTCTTGGCCTACAGAAAGTTTTCTCATTACTGTGTACAGAGTGTGAATAATTTATATTCCTGGGAAATTGCATTGAGGGCAACCCACAATTAAAAATGCCAACTGAAGGTTGGCATCCTAGGAGAGATAATAGTAGCAGAAAATGAGTGTGGGGACAAGATGTTTCTTTCTAATTAGATTTTGCAGGTAATTCTAAATTTGGTGAGCACTGTCTGGAGTTGTGGACTGTTAAAATGAGGAGCAGGCCTCCTTCCTTTTCAGCACCAGGGAGCCAGACAGAGAAGGGAGGAAAGCAGCTTCTCCTTCTGGGAGCAGGCTCTGGCACTGAGGAGGGTGTCCCAGTCTCCCCTAGATGCGCCTGGAGAAACCCCCAGAAATGAGGCTCCACGCTGGGCAGGGAAGGGTTTGCAAAGGATCCTGGGAGTCCCAGAGGATGCCCGAAGGTACTTTCCATGGGTTTGGATAAAGTATGCTTTGCAGATAGAACTCCCTCATGCACCTCAGTTCTTTTCACCTGGCATCAGAAGAAAAAGCTGCCACCCTGCTTCAAACCAACATTCCTGGTGTTCAGCCTGGATTTGCTGCAATCTTCTCTAAAGGTCTGGGAAGGATGTTTGTGAAGGTGTCTGCTCCGCTCCTCCAAACACCTGCCTCAGAGCAGAGTTCTGGGACTTTACTAGAGAAAGGAGAGGAGATATTTAATGAGCTCCAGCAATGGCATGGATATGGAGGGATGTCCCTTGCTCTCTTGGCAGAAACCAACCAAATGATTTGTATAAATCCAGGCTGGTCTAAAGAGAATCATCTGAAATATATAGAAAGTAGGAAAGACCAGGGTTCAAGGCCAGACAGGCTCCATTTCTTATCGGAGAGGCAGCAGAACCTTCCTCCACTTCAGAAAGATCCAGGTTCAGGTCTTGCCTCAGATACCTCCCGACTGTGGGACCTGGGCAAGTCTCAGTCTCTCAGGAGCCTCAGCTATGCCCCTAGACTTGGAAGTGCAGAGCAGGAGATCTGCCCAGGGGCATTTCCTCATTGGGAGCCCCCCATGCAATAGAATCAGGGGCTTGCTCCTGCATTGGCCTTCCCTTCCCTTTTGCCCCACCAAAAAAAGCCACAAAAGTCTTCCTACAGGGAGCACAGAATGGGACTGTCTCCTGTCTATGGATCCAAGTTCTTAATTCGAGGCCAGATGGGCCTTCCAGCTCAAGTCAGAGAAAAAAGAGAAGGGAGCTCTGCCCACAGCTGTGGGTGGGGGATGGGGGAGGAAGACAGAGATAGAGAGAGAGAGGGAAAGAGAGAGACAGAGGGGGAGGGAGAGAGAGAGAGTGAGAGAGAGGGGGAGGGAGAGAGAGAGAGTGAGAGAGAGAGGGAGAGAGAGGGAGAGAGAGAGACAGAGAGAGAGGTAGAGAGAGGGAGAGAGAGAGAGACAGAGAGAGGTAGAGAGAAGGAGAGAGACAGAGAGAGAGAGAGAGGGAGAGAGAGGGAGAGAGGGAGAGAGAGGGAGAGAGAGAGAGAGAGAGGGAGAGAAAGGGAGAGAGGGAGAGAGAGGGAGAGAGGGAGAGAGAGGGAGAGAGAGAGGTAGAGGAAATAGGTGGGGAAAGAAAAGAGAGGTGAAAGAGAGACGGAGACAAAGGCAGAGAGACACGGAGAGCTCAGGAAGTCTAAGGTCACTTAGTACCCTGACCATGCCCTGTGCCAGGTTCCTGGCATAATTCATAACCATAATATTTACTTAGCGCATTAAGTTTGCAAAGTACATTGTATGCGTAATTTCACAATGTCTCTGGGCAGCGAGTCTTGTTTACAAATGAGGAGACTGAGGCTGAAAGAGCTAAAGTAACTTACCCAGTGTCAAGCAGCTAATACGCGGTGAGGTGGAATTTGATTCCGGTCCTGCTCCCTCTACCTGTATTCCTTCCGTACTCGGGCCTTGCACACACCAAGCTCTGTGACCGATCTGAGAATCGATGGAAGTGGGGCCCCACAAGGACCAGTCAAAGTGGTCCAGTTCCCGACAGTGGGCAGCAGGAAGCTCTCTCTTTAGATCAGACCCTGACCATCTAAGATCTACTTCCCTGAGACCACTCCTTATGACTGGAGGAACACATTATCATGTTCCTCATTCCAAGACTCACATTTGGCGAGAGAAGAACATCCAGGACATATATAGATGAGATAACTAAAGGATAGTTCTGGGACAAGGTGGGATGGTGGGAATGGAGCTCAATCTGAGGTCACAGGAGCTGGGATAAAACCCTAACATTCTCCTTAACTGGCCGCGTGACCTTGCCCAAGTCACCACTCCTCCTGGGACCCAGTCTGGTGAAAGGAAATGTAGCAGGTTTTCTGTAAGATCCCTCCCAGTTCTCAGTCCTATGAGATCCTAAACTAATCAAAACTTCATCTTCCTCTTCCTCCAACAAGCATTAAGGGTCCTGTGAATTTAAAGTCAGGAATGAGTCAATCAAAGACGTCTAGATTCCTCAGTAAGGGGCCTTTGAGCTTTGGATGGAGAATGCGCTGGGAAAGGGGCATCCCCCACATCAGAGGAGGCCGTCAGGGCAGGGATTTCTTTCACGGGAGGACAGGAACGAGTAGGATTTCTAGAGCACCTTCTGTGTAAGTGCTGAGTCTTTTACAAATACTATCTCATGAGATCCTCATCAATCCCCGAAAGATAGGTGCTATTATTTTACAGTTGAGGAAACTGAGGCAAACAGAAGTTAAGTGAATTGCTTGTGATCACACAGCTGGTAAATGTCTGAAGCTGGATTTGAATTCGGGACTTCCTGACTCCAAGATCAGTGCGCCACTGCTCTAACTATAAAATTATTGATGATAAAATCCACGCAGCTCCAAGACATGCCCTTAAATATCTGCGGCAGGCAGAGCCCCCATAGTGTTTGATTTCACTGCTCCCCGCCCTGATCTTTATACCACAACTCAAATTAATATGTGCAGCCTGTTTACCATGAATAGGAAATGACTAGAATAATTTACTCCATGCATATTTCAAATTAAGGAAGTCACCGGGAAATAACATTTCACATTTAAGCCTGGTTTGCAGCCTTGCTATGGGGCGGGGTGGGGGGGTGGAGGGCGATGAAGGCTATGTGTCCCATGTGACAGACAGGACCATGGGGATCCTTGAGCGGAGGAAGAGGCTGTATTAATGAGATTGTATTAATGAGATCCACCATTCAACTCAGTGGGAGGACAGAGGGGACAGCTGGTGACTGGGAGGGGACATCCTTCCTTGTCCACATTTTCCTGCAGGACTTTGCTGGGTTCACTCTTGGTCTGAAAGCTCCCACAGGCGAGCCTTGTGCTTTTAACTGATAAGGGTTTCTCTCTGCAGTCTTGAGGCACCAGGGTAGAAGTGCTTCTTAGTGACTAGAGAACTCGAGAGGCATCACAGGGCAGTGGAGAGAGGGCCAGACTTCAAATTCCACCTCAGATAGGGTCTGGCTGTGTGGTCGAAGATCAGTCAGTTAATCTCCTACCATTCTCAGAAAAATTCCAAGTCTATAAAATACACCAAAGTTGCTGATTACATTGGTGGAAGGGAGTTTCCATGAGAAGAGTTCTTTAGCATCATAAGCCCAGACCCCATCTCATCATATACATATACATATACATGTGTGTGTACACACACATATATACACATACACACACATATATATGCATATATATGTATATACACAAGTATATATTATGAGAGAGACAGACAGAGACAAAGAATCAGAAATAACTAGACCCAAAAGACTAGAAACCATCTAGCTCCACCTTGGGACCTTGGGCACTTTACTTATTCTCTGTGGGACTCCGTTTCCTAATCTGTATAATGAGGGTTAGAATCAATGCTTTCTTCTAAAATACTTTCTGGATCTAAAGCTGGGATCCGCGGTGCCCTTAAACCTACAGATGAGGAAATAGAGGCACAGACAGAGAAGCAACTTGTCTGAGGCCACCTGGCTCATCCCTGGCTGTGCAGGAACCAGAGCCCAGGGCTCCCCATTTACTATCTGGCCCTTCAGTTCCTGTCCCAGGCTTTGACTCCTGCTGACACCTTAGAGCAGTCCCCCATCTGTGCGTTTCACCTTCTCTCACAAATCATTAACAAGCCCCTAACCAAACAAGACCCATCCCAGGATCAGTTCTTGGCTGGCCAGGAGGAAAGCCACTTCTCTGTCCAGAGAGGCCTCCAGGCTTTGAGCTGAGGATGGGTACATTCCCTACCTGTGAGGGAACATGGCCAGGTCCCATAGGCCCTCCGGAGGTGTACATTCAGAGGCTTCTGGAAACGACAAAGGGATTGACCTGGCAGTGCCTTGCTTAAACCTCATTCAGGCATTTTTCCCAAGACAGAAATCCTGATGATTTTCCCTGGGGAGGTCCAAGACATTCACATGGGCCTGATTATTGGGCTCTCAGCTCAGTGATGAAATAGGGAGGCTAAAGCCATGACCACCTTGGGCTCTTTTCAGGGGACACCTCGGTAAAGAAGCAGTCCCGGAACCGGGTAATCATTCAGCTACCTGCAAATGGAGGTCGTGACTGCCTGGAGGCCATGTATGAGGAAAGAGAGTGCACAGCCCCCCAAGTGTGCCACAGTTTCAGGTGAGGCTGGGATCACAGAGTCGGTATCTCTCTCCCATCCCAGCTCTCTTGGCCCCCTCTCCACTGCTTTTTCTTTTTCTTTTTGCTTTTTTTTTTTTTGCTTTGGACAGTTAGGCCTCCCACCCCCAGCCCAACCATGTCATTAGCATATGGCCCAGTGCCTTGGACTCCCAGATGTCCCAGACTTTGGGAAGGCTGCCAAGTTCTAGCCAAGGACTGTTAGCTAAATGCCTCTTCTGGGAAGAGCACTACCCTCAGCCCTTAACTAGTTCCTGTGCCCAAGGAGTCTTGGAGGCTCTAACCTGCACCCACAGGTATGGGGAAGACTGTGGTGTCAGTGCAGAAAGGAATTATGAAACCAAAGACTGGGAACATTGGGGAGGGAGAGCTCTCTTCTAGCTAGGGGCAATCAGAGAGGGCTTAAGTAGGAGGGAGCCCCAGAACAAACCCTAAAGGGAAAGAAGAATTCTGAGAGACAGAAATGAGAGGGGAGGCCATTGCAAGTGGCAAGATAGATGGTGCAAAAGCACAGTGGAATGTCAGCTCAGAGCAACCCCAGGAGGTCTTAACAACAGGAGCTAATAACTGACAGTGAATTAGGGCCTGCACAGCATCTCACCTCTTTCCCTCCTCTGAGCCTCAGCACCCTGTCAGGAATATGGCATGAGCTCACATCTATAATAGTGAGCAGGTGTCTGAGTTGGATTCAAACTCAGATCTGCCCAACATCAAGTTCAGTGCTCTATCCACAAGTCCACTCTGTGTATGTACTGTTATTGCCATTTTACAGGGACAAAACAGAGGCTCAATGGTGTAACGGACTTATGCAGGCTGGCAAAGCTAGTGCGTGTTAGATCTGGGTTGCCAGCCAAGATCTGTTGCCCCCAAGGCTGGGCTTCATCCGTTCCCCCACAAGGCTTCTTCTTTTACTTATATGAGAATCACAGAAAATTAAATCAGGCTACATAAGTCCGGTCCTTCAGAAAGTCTGAAAAGTCAAACCCTCTGGGTCCTAATGGAACACAAGAGGAAGTTGGCTTCTCCAAGACGTGGGAACTCTGACCAGCAGAATGACTCGCCTAGCTCAGGGAGCCAAGGGAGACAACTGCCATGCTCGGCTCGGCTCTCTTGGGTATCAATGCTAGTTGAGGTTACCGAAGCTTTGGGTCAAAGTCATTCATCAGAGAATTCTCGCTTCAGAAACATTAAGAGCTTGGGAAACAGTTGTCAAGGCAGAGCTTCCCTATGCACTATGCCAAGGCTACCATGTTGTTCCCAGAGCCAGAGTCAGACTTTAAAATGCAGAGTGGAGGCGCTTGCTCTTTGATTCTAACCTTAACCCTAAATCTTCTCTTTCCTTGAGCCTTCCAGTCAGTAATTCTAGGACTGACTACTGGTAGCAGGGATCCAAAGGCAGCCTGTAGCCCAGCCCATATATGTAAGGACTGCCCACTAGAATATGCTGAGGAAGTGACCATTTACCAGGTAACAGGGCTCCGACCTCTGCTCTTGCTACTTTTAATACTATCCTCAAGCCTTAAATTACAATCAGAAAAAAGCACCAACGTGAAAGAGATCTGTCACTGCTCATGCGCAAGGTTAAGGAAGCCTTGAGTCTCCTAGCATGACCGGATGTCTCCACGTCCACCTAAAGCCCTTAATCAAGTCCTGTACTTCTTTCAGGTGGAAGACTCACAAATGGCGCCGGTGCCAGATGGTGCCATGGTCAGTGAGGCAAGACAGTCCCGGCACCCATGAGAACTGCGGAGTGGGTCTCCAGGCCAGAGGTAGGAATCCCCTGTTGTTCATGCTAGTCATGGATTGGAGGTGGGGAGGGGAGAGGGAGGAAAGAGGATGATGGAGCCCAGTGGCACAAATGTGGGAGGGCAGTAGCTGCCTCCATCCCCGGAGGCTCCTGGGATAGACCTGTGGCTGCCTTTACCCTCCATAGACATTGCAACCTCTGCTTGGGAGGACAGCCTTTGAACTGTGGGCAATATGGTTGGCTTGGTTCTTGTGTTTTCAGGGCAGCATATTGACAAATACCCCTGCTAGGTCTTAACACCCCAATCCATAGTCAAGTGCCACCCTTAGCTACCTTTCCTGGCTCTCCCATGATTTCTTTGTGGGTCACCCTTTGACTGGGTGACTGCCTGCCACTAACTCTCCTAGAGTGGTTGCAGATCAGAGGAGTGGGGCAGGTAGTTCTGGCTCTGAGGGCTAAATTGCTGTCAGAGCCTGCCTGGAGTCCATCACATATGTAGGTGATCCAGACTAATTATTTCATTGGTGTGAGGGAAATTCTGGTGTAGAAGCTCCCTCCATTACAGATAGTCAATGTCACTATGACACAGAGTCTTAAACAGCTGCCTGGAGCATGTGAAGTGACTTGTCCAGAGCCACACAGCCAGTGTGCACAAAAGGTGAGACTTTGAACCCAGGTCTTCTTGACTTCAAGTCAAAAATCTCTGGTACACCTGTCAAGTAGCCTCCCAGTGGATCAGGTTCAGTCCTTATATAGGCAGCTAAATAGTACAATAGATGGAGTTCTGGCCTTGGAGACTGGAAGAACTGAGCTCAAATCCACCTTCCCACAAGTAATAGCTATGTGACCCTGGACAAGTCACTTAACTGCTCTGTGCCTCAGTTTCCTCGTGTATAAAATCTGGATAATCACAGTCCTTACCTCCCAGGGGTGTTGTAAGCATTAAACGAGATATGTGCACTTAGCACAAGAACTGCTGTGGTTCAGTTGTTTTTCAGTCATATGCAACTCTCTGTGACCTCATTTGGGATTTTCTTTTCAAAGATACTGAAATGGTTTTTCATTTCCTTCTCCAGCTCACTTTACAGATGAGGAAACTAAGACAAAGACAGTTAATTGACTTGCCCAGGGTCACATGACTAGTAAGTGTCTGAGGCTAGATTTGAACTCAGGTCTTCCTGACTCCAGGCCCACTATCTATACCCAATGTGCCACCCAGCCACCTACCTGGTAGGTGCTAAATAAAGGCTTGTTCTGTCTTCCCCTAACTTAGAGACTGCCTTTTCTGCTGTTTGTAGGTAGGACTGGTCCTAGCACCCTTCTAACTCCTGGCTCATGCTATACAGTACCACCCTTTTGCAGCCTTAATGCTCTTTGGCCACAAGAGTAGATGTGGGCATCTGTGCTCAGGTTGTATGACCTCTCCTTTAGTTACGGGCTGTTGCTCTCAGTACCTGACAAGGAATCCCCTCCACTCATGCCCCAATGCCTAAAGTCATTAAAAGTTGACTCTGGTTTCCTCAAGTCCCCTCAGGCACCCAGATGTAGATACTGCACACCTACACTGTGCTCCAACATGGCAGCAAGCAGAAATGAGCAATTCTGGTCATACCTTGCCCTCCATCACCCCAGCCCATCTGCAAGGTCTTTGAGGTGATGTCATGGGTGGAGAATGGAGAAGCTACTTTGTATGCCTCTGCTAGACATGGAATGAAAGCCTAATGGCCCAAAGAATGAGCCCATCCTCCTCAGTACGAAGCTCCTCATCAGGGACGGGCTCAGGCATGGAGGACAGCAAGGCTCGGGGAGCTGCACAGTCCTCAGGGCTCTTGCTTTTCTCTCAATGCTTCCTAAGAAGCAGCTAAACCAGCATCCTCCATTCCAAGGACTCTCTCTTCAGTCACCACTAGTTCCTCTTTCAAGTACAACTTGGTTTATATTCTGTTGAACATCAGCAGCCATCAACATGCTGCTCAGAACTCAACCAAAAAGAATTTCTAAGTCTTGCTCTTCTCATCGGAGGCTGCCACGGGAGCGACAGAGAACCCAGAAAGAAGCCAGCAAAGATCCCAGAAAGAAGGCAGCAGAGATCCCATTTGGAGCATTATACTCAGTACTGAGTTTCATGATGATGTTATCAAGTCAGATCACGTCCAAGAAGCAGCGAGAAAAGGCTTGTGAGGAGAGAAGGGAACGAACTACGTCAGGATCAGTCAAAGGAATTTTGTTTCTGTTTTACCTGGGGGAAGGACAAGCCAACTGCCTTCCGATATCTAAAGATTCATCCCATAGACCCTTTTTCATTTCATCTCTTCATTTGGATGACACTTTTTCATTTGGCCATAGAAAGAACCAAGAGCAGTGGTGTGTGGCAAAGAATCTAACTGAGGCTTAATATCAGGAAAAACTTCTTAACAGTAAGAGCTTCCCAAGAATGGAATGAGCTGCCCTGGAAGGTGGGGAGTATCTCCTCATTGGAGAGCTTGATAACCCCATATCCTTCATATTAACTGAGGAAGGCTTTTTCAGGTACAGGCTAGACCACATGGCCAGTGGGTTGCTCCTGAATCTAAGATTCTGTATTCCTGGCCCCGCCAGCCCAGGCCTCAGCCTCACATGTTGTTTCATGTGAGAGCAGTGATAGTGGCATCCATTCATTCATACATTGTTCTTGGATAATCAGCATACATTGAGATGATATGTGGAAAGTCCTGGCAGTGAGCTCTGCATTCATGCATTGAGTTATGAAGCCTTCATCACCAATAACCTCCTCATTAGAGTCTACAGCATACACTTCTTTAACACCAACATAAAGCACCTGTTGTGTTTTGCTTGACATATTAACCTATTTTCTAAAAATCTACATACAAACTAAAACAAAAAGTAGTGAGTGTCAGTATCCATGTCAATTCTGTTGCAGTGGAACCTGCTGGACAGTTCCAGATGCTCCAGTACTCATCTTGCCTGACCCACCAAGCCCTCTCTGTTTTTGTTTAGGGCCACTTCTGTGCCAAGACTGAATCATGCCACCTTGTGCGGATTTCTTAAAGCAACTGGTAGATTTAGGATTCTAGAGGTAGAGTAGCTGTTTAGGTAAAGAAATGACCTCAGGGTCAGGAAGACCTGGGTTCAAAGCCTGGTCCTAACATATACATGACCCTGAAGTGGTCATTTAACTTCTAGTGCTCTGGGCAATTCTCTAGAACCAAGCTAAGGGAAGGTCCCAAACTATATGGACAGAGGGAGTCCCTTCACTGGGAATTCCAAACCCCAAGGAAATCACAGGTCCAAAATGAAGGAAACAAACATAAAAGCGACTATTGACAAGGAAGTACCAGGACTCCCACAGGGCCAGATGGAGGTTCAAGTGTCTGTTCCGGCACTTAATTCATTTAACCTCTTGGACTTAACTTCTTCACCAGTAAAATTAGAATGAAAGTATCTGTGGGAAAGCAGCCTGTCCTACTGACTAGAGAGCTATTCCTCAGAGCCAGAAAGACAGGCATTCTACTTTTGCCTCTTGCAGACACTGGCTCCATGACTCTAGCCAAGTCCCTTAATTTCTCAGTGCTTCATAATATAAAATGACAGCTGCCCCCTAGAGTTATTCATACAACACCAGAAACAAATTCCAGGTCGTGGACAGCTCCCCAAATGTCCTCATCTCACTCAATCACTGGCATTTTTTCAGTGCCTGCTGTGCTATGCAGAAATCATTCTGCCTGGCATTGAAGGTCTCAGTGACACCATAGACCAGTTGAAGAGAGGAGTTGTCGAGATGAAATGATACATAATAGCACTTGGTTGCACCAAAGGATCCATGCTCAAAGATACTGATCTAGAAAGGAACTCTGAGTTCTATTGGTCCAATTTCATCATTTTACAGGTGAAAAACTGAGACCCAGAAAGAAGTACATTGCCCAAGGTCACACCTCTAGGAAGCTAGGTGGTACAGTGGATTAAGCACCAGATCAGGAGTCAGGAACACCTGAGTTCAAATCTGGCCTCAGACATTCACTAGCTGTATGACCCTGGACAAGTCACTTCACCCTGTTTGCCTCAGTTTCCTCATTTGTAAAAGAGGCTGGAGAAGGACATGCCAAACTACACCAGTATCTTTGCCAAGAAAACATCAAATGAGGTCATGAAGAGCCAGACACAGCTGAAGTGACCTAACAGCAACGCACCCATGGGAGAGTGGAAGAGCCCAGATTGGAACTCCAGTGCTCTGATGGTGAATCTCACTGTTTTCCAGTGTATCCTATTGCTTCATGATTTCACTAATGTGACCCTCCTCCTTTGCTAGAAAAACCACACCTATATTGATAGATTATATCTGAGATATCCTTTGTTTGACAAGTTCATTCCCTGCTGGCCAATATGCGGAGGAGACTCTCCCTACTTAGGTAGGCTAGTCCTCCAGCTGGGAACTAAAAACAGCAAAAGAAATACACAAGCCATCCAGAAGAGTCCTGAGGCGGCAGCGCTGTCCCCTAAATGAAAAGGTCAGAGAAGGCATCAAAGGGATGGCCCTTCTTCTGGGCTTTCAGTAATGTGCAGTGCTGTATTTGAATGGGGGTAAAGGGAAGGTATAGACGGAGAAGGCAGTCACAAGCAAGGAATGGAAGAGACCTATGGCAGGTATGCTGAGGAAACCACTTTGACTGGAGTGGAGAGCTATGTGAGATAAGGAAGGAGAGGTAGGGGAGAACCAAACAGGGAAGGACTAATGCTTTTGTGCTTTCTTTAACCAGAATTCTATTGGAGACATTTTAGAAACAGTAACACAATGAAAGCTAGGCATTATGAAGTTTGCTTTACTAGGGATATGAAGGAGGGTTTGTAAGAGTGGCCCAGAGGCCAGGTAGGAAGGTGTCACAGTAATATAGGTCTGAACTAATGAGGGCCTGGAATGGCCTACAGGAAGTGGAGATGGAAAGGACGGGCCAACTTTGGGGAGATTTTGTGAGAAGAAAACTCAACAGTGCTTGGTAACTAATTGGATTTGAGGGGGCTTGAGGGAGAGAAAAGAAGTAGAAGATTTAGAGACTTCAACATTTTGAATTTGGGTGCCTGGGTTAATAGGAACTGACAGGATTATAGGAGTCCAATTTAGGGGGAAGGGGTTGTTTGAGGTCTTATTATAAAATCAGCATTAAAGGCATTCAAGATTTAGAGCAAGTAGGACAGTGATAGCTTAAGGTTATAAATGTAATCACTCATCACAGCACAAGGGTTGTTCCACTGTACCCCAGAAGCAAAGATCACTTGTACATCATTTTCTTTTGGATAAACAGGAAATTGGGTCTTCCTATCCATATTTTGGCCTCCCTGTCAACAATTTCTGGTCCCACTACATCCAGTCTATTAAACAGTGAGAAGGTCTTATGTCAGAGGTTTTATACCTCTCCCCAATCTCTCAGTCCCCTAGATCTAACCTGAAGGTTTTAACTCAGGAGCACCTTCTGGGCTGTCTCTCCCATGCACCAGAACTTCAACTTTTCACTGTTTCCATTTGAAAGAAATTCATGAGATTTATGAGAAATTCCTCCACCTGCCACTTCCTACCTTCTTTCCTCCACATGACACTAGGACAGAATGTAAGAAATTTATAGTCACATGGAAAGAAGACCTTCCAAAGAGTCCACCAAGGAAGCAGATAGAGGGATAGAGAGCAGATAGCTCTGCACCTTTTGTATCTTGGAGCCCAGTAAAGGTTCTTTCCAAACTAATACTATCTCCTTAGACAGTCTGGGGAGAAACTGATGAGGATGTTGGGTCAAATTTTGAAACTTATGAAGAAAAAACACTAAGAATCATTGCTCAATATTTTCTTTGTCTTTTCTAAAAATAATAGCTACCCTTTTATCCATATATTATTTCTAATAATTTTTCATTTGCTTCTTTGGCAATATATACTCTAGGTTCTAGAATGAAATCTATTAAGTCATCAGCTGTTCTGGACAGTGAAATTGATTTAGCTTGAGGAAAATGTTCATTGGAAATGGAGCAAGAGGATTCAGAGAACAGTCCAGCCATAAGTGTAAATATGGCAGTGACCTAACCTTTGCCCCCTCGAGTATTTATGGGAAATAAAAGGGGGTGATGGAGATGGGTGAGTGAAAGTGGGGTACAAAGGCTATCATGTTCAGACACGGATTCAGTGGTGACTATAGGGAGGAACCCCTCCAGAAGCCAGGACTCCCTACTGTTCTCCATGATCAGAAGGTCCTCCCTCTCTCTCCCTTTGCCAAATGTATTTATGCCTGCATTTTAAAGTCCAGCTCAAATGCTAGAACCCGTGATCTTGGTTAGAACCTTTCCTGATGAGACCTCACAGAGTCCTTTATTTACCCCTCACCAACTCATATAGGATTTATTTCAAACTCTATTTATTTGTACTTTCTGTATGAATGCCCGAACTGGCATTCTAAATATTGCATCTCAACCATCACCTCCTATAGAGATTTACATAGAGTCAATGCTAAATAAGTTTACTGAAATAACTTGAATCAATCCTGCAAAGTAAAACAATGGTTCTGGCCTTGTCTGAGCATTAGGGAGAGAGAAGCTCTTCCAACTGGCAAGCCTCTTCTTCAGGAGCAAGCCCAAACTGCCCCCTCAGCACAGGGCAGCCCTCCATTTAGCTCTGTCAAGTGCTGTATAAATGTAGAACTGCTCCTCAGGGGACTTAGAATCCTTGAAGGGAGTTCAGCCACTTCTGTTAACAGTAAGCAATTTCTGGGAGACCCTATTCAGGGAGGGCTGAGGAGCTTGGAAGAGGGAGAAGTCACCTTTGTTTGGGACTCACATCTGGCTGGGATGTTTTGAAGGCTAGATAAGTTTTTGGTAGACAAAGAAATAGTGGAAGTGAGTTGAGGTTAAGAGAATGTTGAATGAAAGTACAGAATTGGGAAAGCAGAAGGTATTTTTGGAGTTGTAAGTATGCAAATTTGGCTTAATCAAAGGGAGGAGTCAAAAACTAGGAGGTGCCAGATCATAAAATACTTTCAAATTCAGAGTCAATAATCAATGGGGAGCCTTTGAAAATACTGAGGAGAGCAGTACAAGGGAAGACACATTGCAGGAATGTGGATCTAGGTTACATAGTACAGAGAACAAGGACAATGCAAACAAAAATTCAGACTTGTGGCCTGGAGTAGGTGACAGTGATGGAAATGACAAGGAAGGGATAGAAGTAGAAGATGCCCCCAAGAAAGGACCTGTTCTCTGCACAGCTTCCATACCAAGAGTGGTTTGTATCCAGGAGATAGTCATTCCACAACGACACTGCCATGCCAAGCCATGCTAAATGAAAAACTGGGCACAGCATCACATTCCTTTCCCAATATGCTTCATTCTTCAAGTATCTGGACAACTCTTCAAATCATTTGTTTATCACAGTCTGACTTCTACTATCGGGGTACTATAGAAGGGGTTAATTGAAGACTTGTCCTTGATTGTAGCTATTGACAGAACAGGCATTTAGTGCACCTGTAGCAGAGAGATGTGTGTGCTATTTATCATCATTGTAGATCCTGCTCTGACTTTGTTTCTCCTACCCTGGAGGCTTATGTCAGTTATAGGAACTTGAAATGACTGACTACAAATCATTTCAGGGAGCTGAGCTATCTTCCCAAGGGGCAGGACACTAAATCAATATTGATTTAAGAGAATGATCTTTGGGCTTGGGAGGACAAAACAAAAAGGTGGTTAACAGAGAGCTGGAATGGAAGGTAAGCAAGGAACTGGCAGAAGAGTAGTGGACTACCCTTGCTGAGTTCTTGATCAGACCCAGACTGCATCCTGGGGCATTGAAAGACTGAAAGTCTCTACAGCTGAACCAAAAGTAAGAAAAGATCGTGAAGGCTAGAGAAAGGCAAACATTATGCTGGCTCTTTAAAATATAGAAGATAAAGGAATTTGTAAACATTTGTCCAGTGAGCTTGAATTTAATTCCTTTGAAATCCTTCAAAATTATAAGGAGATTATTAGTGAGCATCAGGAACAGAAAAGCAGCATGACTTCCTTCAGTGCGAGTCATGCAGAAGAGCTTCATTGACTTAGCTGCGTGGTTAATAGATAGTGGGTGTATCAATTTGAAGTTGTATGTATCATTTAACTAGATTTCCATAAAGCCCCTCTCATTCTTTCCTTGGAGACAAATTGGAGACAGGTGAGCTCAGTGACGACAGCATTGGAAGGTGATAACAATGCTTAATTCTCTCCATCAGTTTTCTGGTATCAGTATTAGAGTACAGAGTTTCAGAGAAACATCCCCAGGTTATTCCAGGAAGAATTTGGAAAAACAGAAGGTAGTTAACAAATTCCATGCGGTCTGCTCCTCTAGAAGATGCTGACAACACTAATGCCGTCAGCCTGTTGAGGGATGCTAGGATTCCCACAATGGCTCTATTAAGGCAAAAACCAAAAGAAGTCCTGATAGACTGGTTCAACTAAACAAAGACAGAGTTTTGTAAGATAGAAATGGAGAGACAGGGAGATTTTCTAGGGACACCAAACACATAGACCATCAGCGTAATTCCTAACTCACCACAAACCTGCAAATTTATCCAAATAACCCCTATAAGATGATAATAGAATCCTTAGCAAAAACCCTAAAGACATAAGGCGCATAACTTTCTAAAAGGAAGATGGTCCTATGTCTCCTGGGTCCAGTTGGGTCTACCTTGAAACAAGTCTATATAAAGTTCCCAAGTTCTACCGAAGAGGAGAAAAGTAGATGGCTGAACCTATCCATGCTCATGGCTCCATTGTCTACCAGAAGAGATTATTAAAGAACCTTTTGTTCCCTCGTTCACCAGGAAGGAGAAAGATAAAATAGATCAAAGATGCTTCTGCTCTCCTTCCCAAAGGAGAGACAGTGGGGGCATCCCAAACAAGTTTTTTCAGTTCAACAGAGCCTAGAGGAAAGAAAGAAGAGCATGGGAAGAATCAAACTCAGATGACCTGGCTTTAATCTTTACCTTTCAAATCCATTCTCCATCCCATATTCTCTAGAGTGCCAAGCTAGGTTCAATAGATGTGGAATGATAGCCAGGATCTCCAACACGTCTGCCAAATCATCAGCATGACAGGTCGAGTTGGGATAAATCCGAAGCTAAAAAAGGCAACTTCCCAAATGCAGGATAGAAGATTTGGGGATTGGAAGCCTGGGACCTGATTGATGAATTTGTCACCATGACCAAATATGTATATTCCCCTCCAACTCTGAGTTTCTCTGATTCTGGAGTTTCCATAGAAACATCATTTTGGCCCAGATTCTCTGGAATTTTAACAAAAACAATGTAAAGGGGGAATAATCCTACCTTCTACCCACCCCATATTGTTAATTTGTTCCTTGAGGCTTATGGAAGTTTCAAGGGTCCTAGGATTGGCTGCTGGGAACAAAATGAGAGTTGAAAGGACTTTTTTTGTCCCGTTCTAAGTACCAGGAATGCTTGCTGAGACTTCGAATTGGGGAGAGGGGATGATTAGACATAAAAACATTGACCTAAGGGATCTTTTTGTATCCATTGCATATGGCTGTGAGTTTCACTAAGAAAAGAGCCAATGGCACTAAGCAACCTTGGTTATTTTGACTATTATACCTGTTCCCATGAAGTTTCCTGAGATACTTTCATTGTGATTACTTTTCCTGACTCCCAAGTGTGGTTCTACTTGAACTTCCATGTCCCTCTTCCCCAGTAGTTCCTTAGCACTGTCTTCTCATTATTCCAGAATGTGCCAAGGAAACTTCACTTTGTCGGTAACTACTTTGAATAAGATCTGAAAAGCGAATGGGATACCATTTCCTCCCACCCAGTTGTCAGTGACAAATAGATATGAGGAGCTGCGTTTCATGCTTCTGCTGAGAACTCTGCTCTCCCTCTAAGTTTCACAGCCATCCAGTCAACAGCTGGGTGCCTCTCACCTTATTTATCACCCAGGTCTTATTTACTATCTCAATTAGGTCTCTTAATAACTGACTCACTCAAATCAATCTCCTTTGGCTTTTTAGTTTTCATTGATTCCTTCTCACTCGTGGCTTCCCTTGTGAGCCTCTGAGCAAATCACTCATCTCATCTCTCGTTTGGTTAAACATTGCTTCCAGGGCCTGATCTGTGACTCCAGCGCTCTTATCAGGGAAGAGCCATGTTCTGCTCCCGCTGAGCAGGAGATCATCTTGGTTAGAGATGTGCAACGGCTTTTGTTGCCTTGGGCATGGATCGAACGTTTTAACCTAAGGATTGCTTAAATGTGCATTCTTGAAAATGTAACATTATTCAAATTCACACTGCATATTTCCATTGGATTGGAATCTATCGCCACATTTTACATAATTGTAATTTTGAATAGTGCATTTTGAATATGTGGGACTGTTTCCCAAGATTCATCCTTCTCACTAATTATAATCCACTATTCCCAAAGCCATTTTCCCATGGCTACCATATAAATCTGTGTAAGCCTTTGCCTTCACCAGCCATGGCCCCTTCTTTCTTCTTTACCAGCCTATGACCCCTCTCTTTTTCAATCTTCTCAAAACTCACTTCCCACATTCACTTCACTCTGAGTTGTAGGATCATAAATTAAAACTGGAAAGGACTTTTCAGGTCCAGACTCCTCATTTTATCAATGAGCAAACTAATCCCTCAAAACAGGTGGTGACTTACCTGAGTCACCCAATATAAGGAAAAAAGCCAGGATTCAGATGGAGGTCCGGAGGTCTCATGGTCTCATGGTCATGGTCATTGATGAGGTTTCTGCTTTAAATGATTGGGGCCTCCTGACTTTCCTCACTGATTTGTGGAACATCACCTCAGTATGTGTACCCTGAGTTGCTGCTCTGTTGGTTTATAATGACAGTCCCATATGTCCTTTGGCATGGCATCTAACTACAATAAAACTGCCCATACCCTAGGGATGCTATGTACTGAGGTCCTGGACCTTCTCTTCATTTCTTGCCCCTCTTCTTCACTCCCCAGTGCAGGAACAGCAGGCTTATTATATAAAGTAGCAATTCTGGAAATGCTGTTCATGGTGAGGGAAATGGGCCAGAGGGACAAGCCTTAGTCTAGGCTACAGTTAACAGGGAAAAAGGATGCAGCTGATTTCCAAAGGGCATGACTTGACAATCAAGGGAAATGGGGTCTGGTTTTGGTGATTAGGCTCTATCAGAGGGATGAAGAAGCTAAAGGCAACTTTCCTAGTCTAGTCCTAACTTCATGTCTTAATTTGGTACAGGTACACTTGGTGTTTTCCACCCAGCAGGGCTGCTCAGGGACATGGAAGGAGACCATGGGTTGGAAAGGAAGAGGTAGAGGCTTGCCCAGATGAAAGCATCATACTGGTTTCCCACTTCTGAGGTCACAAGTAGGGAAGCCAATTAGACAGGTAGCTAAAAGTTTCTAGCTTGGAAAGTTCCAGGTATGAGGCAGCTAGGTGATATAAGGGATGGAGCACTGGATTTGAAGTAAGGAAAACCAGAGTTCAAGTATGACCTGAGATACTTGACAGCTATATGACACTAAGTAGATTACTTACCTTCTTCCTACCTCAGTTTCCTCATCTGTAAAAAGGGGATAATTTTAGCACCTACTTCCCAAGGTTGTTGTGAGGATAAAATGAAATATTTGCAAGCTTTAAAGAGTTCCATAAATGCTAGCTCGTATTCGTATACAAAGCTTTCAGAAAAGGGGAAAGTCAAGGACTGACAGAGAGCAGGAGAGGCAGAGTGGTGATCAGTGCAGAGAAGCCTTATCACAACAAAGATTATGCCCAAAGGTTTTTCAGACTACCACACTTGCCACAGATGACTTTTTCATCTTCTTCAATCATCATCCCTGGGTACCATAACTCACAATCATGGAATGAATAGGTTATCAGCGACCTAGGCTAGAAACAGGTGAAATGCTGACAAGTCATTTATGACCTTTATGGTTACTACCATTCTCTAGGGGGCTCCAGCTACCCTTGTTTTTTGTCTCTCCAGTGAATTATTCTATTAAGTCACAGGGATTATCTTCATCCTGGACAACAACGTATAACCCATGCAGTATTTTGGTTGCATCCAACTTCAAAGCTCTGTTCACAATTTGAGGATACATCATCTACTCTTTGGTTTGGGTTTCTTCATTGTATCTGACAGAAATGATCTTTGGAAATTGTGAAAGAACAACATTCTTTTCTACAAGGTGGATATTGCCAGCGACTCAAAGAAAGATCAAGAAAGTAATGGAATGCCAGGAATTCGGAGTTGAAAGGGACCTCAGTGACCATCTATGTCTAAAAGGAATCTCCACTCCATATACCCAACAAGTGGTCATCCAGACTTTGTTTAGGGGCTTCCAGGGAAGTGTAACCCCCAACCTCCTGAAGCAGCTCATTCCATTTTGAACAAGCTTTGATGGTGAGGAAATTTCTCCTGGCATCCAACCCCAATTAGATTCTGCTGCTAGTACTGCCTTCTGGGAACAAGCAGAACTCATTCAATCCCTTTTCCAAAAGATAACTACAATCTCGAAAACAGATTTCATGTCACCCTAAAGCCTTCTCTTCTATGATCTAAAGGTCTGCTCCCTTCGACCAGTCTTCACATTTTATAAATTCATGGTTCTTTCCCATCTCAGTGGCCTTCCATCAGACTTCATATCTTCTAGGGGACCATGAACTTGGTTTTCCTTCCTACATGGCTCAGTCAGTCTGAAAATATGAGAGGAAAAGCAGGTTTCCTGATCCAGATATACTGTATTCAATACACAAATTCTAATTGTAAATATAGTTTCAATCTACCCATGAAAGATGTACTCCCTGATAGAGAAGCTTCTGAGCTGCCTACATTGTTTCTGCAATGACTGTTTGGTTGAAACTCCCTTGTTTTTTAGTTTGGGAAACACACTTCAAGTTTTATAAAGTCAGGAGGCCAGATGGCTTCCTTTCCACACACTGATTTGTTCTCACCCTAACAGGAGGAAGTTAATTTCTTACTCTTTTCCTGCATTTGAAAAATCAGGTTTCCTCCCAGTAAGAACTCAAGTTATTTGAGATGCATGACCAATCTTCTCATGGCCTTTTTATGGTCATTGTATAAGTAAGAGTTGATGATTATTGGGGTAACTTGGGGTCATTAAGTTATTCTTCAGCACTCCTGAAGGTTACTTAGAGTCATCTAGCACTGATTTGGATCTATATTCTACTGTTCACAAGCTCCCATTTTTCCTCTCTGAAGTCCCCCAGATCCACCACAAATAATCATAAAAACGTCCTAGCAATGAAGAAAAACATTTACTTAAAGTAAACTAAGTTGTTAAATAGTCCTTGGCAGAAATCAACCCCCAGACCTGTCTACCAAAATTACTCTTCCAACATTTCCAAGGAATATGTTACCTGGTACCCCAAGCTACAGAAAAAGGAAAATAAAAAGATTTAGGAGACTTTTCTGTCTGCACTCAGTTTCTACAGAAGACTGGTGAGATGGAAAATATAGCAGCGTCCACCATAGCATTTAGGGACCCTGAGTTACTTGTGATGAGGGACAGGTGATCATGGAAACTTCAGATTGGATCTCGGCAGTTGCACCAAATCATGAAAACCTCAGTGCTTTGGAGAGCACTTCTTCTTGGGACTTTAAATCTCAAAGTGCCTTTTCAGTCTCCTGGAATATTTCTCCGCAATTCCTTTCCTTGTTCTCTCCCCTTTGGGACTGTGCACAATCTCTCACTAAGCATCTTCTATGTATTCCCATCCAGCCAGTGGCACATGCATAGAGTGCTGGGTCTGGAATTATAAAGACTCATCTCCCTGAGTTCAAAGCTGACCTCAGACACTCACTTACTGTGATCCTAGGCAAGTCACTTAGTCCTGTTTGCCTCACTTACTTATCTATGAGATGAGCTGGAGAAGGAAATGGCAAACCACTCCAGTATCTTTGCTGAGAAAACTCCAAATGGGGTCATGCAGAATTAGAAACAACTGAACAGCAATTGAAAAACAACAATTCCCATCTATCATCTATTGACAAACTACTATACACAGGCTTGTGGGGGACAAAGTCTTCCTTACATTTTCACATCAAACCATCTAAAAATTGGACTTAACAAAAGGAGTGTATCTGCAGGAAAATACAACATACCTTCCTAGGGCATCTTTTGTCCTGGCTGCATCATGGATACATCACCTCTTTAAGCTGCTGACAGATTTTGGAGCCTGTAAATTTATGGTTATGAAGAAAAGGGATAAAGAAAATAGGAAAGAGATTTTGCTAAGCCATATAAACCCACATAATGTAATTGGTTTTGTTTCTTTACCAGCTTTCTGCCTGGCATCAGTGCCATTTGGCATGAGTTGAGAGAAGATTTATTTAGGAGGCTATAGAACGCAAGGGAGATTAATTTATTTACTGAACCCTAACCACAACCAATTCCTCTGGTTAATCACTGCAGAGTCATCCTTGGGTCTCTCCTCTCCCTCACTCTCCCATGTCTAATCAGCTGCCAGGTCTGATCAATTTTACCTCTGTATCATCTCTCCCATCTGTCCTCTCTTCTCCACTCACATGGCCAAAGCCCTAGTTCAAGCCCTGATTGCCCCTTGCCTAAACTCTCATTAAAGCTTCCTAATTTATCATCCTGGCCACAGTCTCCAATCCCTCAGGCAAAAAACCGCCAAAGTGAAATTTGTAAAACACAGATCTGCCATGTCACCCTTACATTCAAAAATCATCACTGGCTCATTTTTTTCTCTAGTATAAAATTCAAATTCTTCATGTTGCTATTTAAAGCTGTCTACTGTCCTGACCTAGAACTATATTTTCAATCTTTTTTCCCTCTGCCCCACTCCCTGCCCTTTCTGTGCCAGGCACATGGGCTCACAAACTTGTCCTACATAACATTGTCTCTTCTGCTTCCTTACCTTTGCCCAGGTCATCCCGTCTGTCTGGAATTTCCTCCCTCCTGGCCTCTTCCTTTTCAAACTCCCAGATGCCTTTATAGCATAGCTTGGTTGATAGCTTTCACCAGAAGCTTTTCCTGCCTACCCCAGTTACTAGCTTTCTCTGATTTTTGAAGTTATTTTCAATATGTTCTTTGTAATTGCTTTCCTTTATGCATGTTGTATTCCCCTCCCCACAGCAGAACAAAAGTTCCATGAAGTGGTTTGGAATTTGTCCTTGTATTGCCAGCACCTAGAAGAGCACCTGTCCTTAGTACACACTTTAAAAAATGTGTGGTGGATTCAGCTGAATTGGTAAAAGTGGTGGTCACGCTAATTCATATGTTGCAGGTTTTCTTTTCTTTTAAAGACCATCTTATCTCATGGTATGAAAGGACCTCTGAACCCACCAAATCTATCCTACACCTGAATCAGAATTCCCATGCAATATCCCCACACACACAAGGGCTCCTCCAGATTTTATTGAAATATTTATGGTAACAAGGAAACTTGACTCTTTCCTGAGGGAGCCCCTTCCACTCTGGGATGACTGTCCTTGTTAGGAAGTTGTCCCATTGTGAAGCCTAAATTTGTCTCTTTGAAAATCCCCCTCATGTGCCTAGTTCTGTCCTCTGGGGCCAAGCAGGGCAGATCTGGTCCATCTTCTGCAGTCCTTTCAAGGACTGATGACAGCTCTCCTGACTCTGCTTCTCCTTTCCCAGCTAGATGAACACTTCTTCCATCCAACATTTGCCTGACATAGACTGAAAGCCCTCCTCACCCTGGTCACCCTTTCTGGCAGAGTCTTTAGATTTTCAATACTTTTCATTAAATACCAAAGTAGAAAGCCTCACATGAGAGCATCCAATGATAATATAATGTGTCAGCTATTTTCTGGATCTTCGATCAATGCTGAGTTCATTGAGGAGAGAGTGGAGTGTACAACTCAAATTACTGATGGCACTTGGTGCATCTCTACTAACACACTTTGTGGAGGGTGGAAAGGGTCTCAAAGCCCCTGCTAGATCTCCATGACAACACAAGTTGGTTCCTAAGTGTGCTTTCACACACATGTGAAAAAAGAAGATGTGACAGGAATACATTAGTGGGATAGAATCCAGTATTGAACTGCTTGTAGCAGAGGGGCCATGCACTCTCATTATATTGGAAATCAAGGAGTATTTCCGTGATTAGAAGAATTATCAGTTGGGTCATAATGACCGGTGATTCGAAGATGACATGATTCTTCACGATCTGTAGATACCTCTAGATTTCCTTTGTAAATAAGGATTCCAAAATGCCAGCCTTCCTAAGCATATATGACTATTCCCAGGCAATTACAGACTTTACAAAATTTCCTTTTGGTTATGAACTGCACCCTCTTTTTTTTTCTTTCTTTCTAGCTATCACTTGTCGCAAGCAGGATGGAGGACAGGCTGACATCAGTGAGTGCCTTCGGTATGCAGGCCCCTTACCAGCACTAACCCAAGCCTGTCAGATCCCATGCCTGGATGACTGTCAGTTCACCAGCTGGTCCAAGTTTTCTTCATGCAATGGAGACTGTGGTGCAGTTAGGACCAGAAAGCGTTCCATTGTTGGTAAGAATTGCCAGGAAACTCAAGTTCATTCTCATCAAGGTCAGAAAACCCAGGGGAGACAGAGAAAGCCAGATGCAGAGCCCTTCCTGAATCTTTGTGGTACTGCTGAGTGTATATGATGGTCCTGACTTCTATGAGTTCTTTGAGTAATTTACCTGGACTGCTGTTTTCATGGAAGTCAACAGCCCTGATAAGTACTACCATATGAGTTAGTAAGAAAAAAGGAGGTCCATATGATTTCCTACATAATGTGTGTCAGATGATTTTTCAGTTGGAAAACAAGGCAGTAAGAAGAGAGTATGTCTATGAATCTACTCAGAGTAGGTGAAATCCTGAGCTAGAACACAAATCCCAAGCTTGGTCAGGGTCATACATTAGAGCAAGGACTCCAACTTGGGTCTCCTGACTCTTCTAGCTTCCCATATTCCTCACCCACAACTATGGCTGCCTCCATCTTTGTTTTTCCCTCTTTTCACTTGGTCAGGAAACTAGTTCAGAGTTCCAAATCATGTGATTGGACAAATTAAAAAGAAGCCACAAAGGCAAATGCAGTGACCGAGCCTGTAGCCACCCCAGCAATGGAGACCAAGAGGGACACCTAAAAAGGGGCCTTTTGCCATAAGGTCTACAATGACTCATTTTACAACAATGGCCTTGATTTGCTGGCATCCACAAAATAAACTATTACAGGATTCCAGACCTAGTACTGAGGAGCCAGCAAAGAGTTCTAGTCTAACCTTCTAATTTATAGATGAGAAACCCGGTACTCAGAGAAGGGTGTGCCATTGTCAAGGTCACAGATATAGCAAATGACAGATGTGGAATTTGAACCCAGTACTGACTTGAAATCCAACAGTCTTGCCAATATACTACATTGTCATATTGGAGGCTCTGCGTATGCAAACCTCTTTATCTTGCAGCTAATGTAAGCCAGTGCTAGATATTAGGAGGTTGAATTATTTTGCATTTCAGGGGAATTGAGCAACATTTCATTTTATCTACTTCGAGGGAAAATAGATGGGATCCCTCCAGGCTGTTACAGAATCTAGTGTTTCTCCTCTATTCTTAAATCAGTCTCTTGAATATAAGACAATATAGTGGCCAAAGTTGGGACCCCATGAGAACGCATAGTCAGCTAATTAGTGTTCAAGAATGGAGGGGGCACTGCAGGATCTGAGAGGAAGTAGGAAATCCCAGACCTCACAGCCTGGATCACAGCTGTGTGTAAACACACGTCTGTGCAAAACAGCAGCCGACCTCCTCCCTACCTTCAGAAAGAGAAGCATCCAGAACAGCTCAGAAATTGCCTTCTGGTCCTTCAGGTAGTGAAAGCCGTTAGGGGCAGAAGGCATGATTTAAGGGCTCCATCATCAGGGTGAGGCTGGCAGTTACCACAGTAGGGTTTGTCCTTTGTACAATGAGGCTTTTGTAAGCTGGAAATGAGACAAAAGGAGCTATATTGGACACAATATGGGCAAAAGTTGGTACAGGAAGGATTGGGAGTGGAAAAAAGAACTTATTTATACTTGTGGTTCAGAAGGAAATTGGGACCAACAGGGTCATTGGAGGCCTTGGGAAAGGAGCTCATCAGCTGCCAAAGGCCACCTTCAGTCCAGCCGCACTCCAGGGCAGCAGACATTCACTTACCACCAGCTGCATTGGCAGACCTGGGGGTGACAGTGTCCAACTTACATTCCTGTAACTTCTCTTCTGCAGGAAAAAGCAAGAAGAAAGATAAGTGCAGAAATTCTCAACTGTATCCTTTAATTGACACCCATTTCTGCCCTTGTGACAAGTACAATGCCCAGGCAGTAGGCAACTGGTCAGACTGCATCTTACCTGAAGGCAAAGTGGAGGTACTCTTGGGCATGAAGGTGCAAGGAGACATCAAGGAATGTGGGCAAGGCTACCGCTACCAGGCCATGGCCTGCTATGATCAAAATGGCCGGCTCGTGGAGACATCCCGCTGCAACAGCCACGGTAATCCAAAGTCTAATGAGTTTTATGTGGTCCTTTAAGTGGGGAAAAAGCTCTCTAAGATTTAATTGATGTTGGGAACTCCCTTTGAGGAAGCTCCCTCTACCAAGACCAGACCTTCCCCTGCTCTGAATCTTAGTCATGAGAAATTGCCTTAAAACAGTGTTCAAGTGACGTATCCTAGATCACAAAGCCAAGATATATCAGAGGCACGACGGTCAGCTCTGACTCTGAAGCTGGCTCTTGATGCGCCACTGTGGGCTGCTGGGCCTGCCCTCATGACTTCATGGAAATATCCATCTTTATGTCTGCACCAGTGGTTATAACACTAGACCTAAGGTGCTGCTGAATGCAGGGAAGAGGGGTAATGCTTGAGGAGCCCCGCACAAGCGTCTCTGCCAAGTGAGAGGCTGGAGAGTTCTCTCCACATTCCTAGGCCAGTGTGTGCCTCAAGGGCTCTGCCCTCAGGGACAGAGAAAAGGGAAGAGCAATTCCTTCAGGGACCCCCAGGGGGATGGGCCAGATGGGTGGGGAATGATCAGCCAACTCCTCTTTCCTTCCCTCTGCCCAATGTTCCACCTCAACAGAGTGGTGAGTCATTTATTCATCAACCAATCAGCCCCCGCCATAAATAAGCATTACAGCGGCATCAACCCAGTAGTTGCACATGGGTTAGGCTCCTAGAGAAAGAGGCGAATGCCTTGGACTCCGAGGTTCAAGGAAGCAAGCTTTCCGCCAGTAAGGGCTGCCTCTAAAGTCGGCACACAGACTCCCCTCATCGGAGGCCGTCTGGCAGAGGTTGGGTGACCACCTGTCAAGGATGCTGTAGAGCGGGGCTCCAAGCAGGGACTTTGAAAATAGCTCTGCAAAGTTGACTTTTACTTGGGTATCTTGGGACTCTGGGAGTCAGGGAACCCCGGGGAGTCTCAGTCCAGCCACTTGTGAGAAAGACATATCCAGTGTTGATTGGATTTAGAATCTACTTCCAGGAGGTAAGTGGCTCCCCAACAACCCCAGAGCCCCGAAGAGACACAGGAGCTGGATATGGAGACACTAAGCCATTCTTGAACTGAATTCAGGTTGCAGCCTCCCCTTGGGATTGCCTTCGCAGAATCACCGAATTGGAAAGCTTTGGAAAGGACCTTGGCAGCCATTTACTCCAACCAATAATGAAATGACTACAAATACCCCGCAAGTTATAACTATTGTAACATACCCAGCAAGGTAAAAATGATAGAATATTTGTAAGGTGTTTTTCAAACCTTAAGGAACTATACAAATGCTCACTATCATTGATTATTGTTAAGGTGGTGATTCGATTTTCTCTTGAAGATCTCTCTGGGGGTGAGCTCACCCCATCTGAAGGCAGCCCCTCCCACACTGGGACAACTGATTTTGAGGAAGTTTGTCCAGACTGTGAGCCTTCCCTGGCTCCTGGTTCCTCCCTCTGGGACCAACAGCATGGATCCAATCCCTCTTTCACATGACATCCTTTCCAATACCTTAAGACTGCACTCTTGGACCGTCTCCTCTTCTCCACACATTCTTCTACTGACCCGTAAAATGAGGGGGCTGGGGTGGGGGAAGGGGGGCCTGAGGCGCCTTGCAGCTCCAAGTCCGGTGATGTTAGACCCCCATCCTTAGACTACAAAAATTAAGATCTTTTTGAAATCTGCTTCTCCTAATGGGATTAGATCAATTGGTGCATGGGAGAAAACCCCAAGAAGACCCAACCCAGGAAATTCTGAAGATTTACACCCAGAAAGAAACATGTGGCAAGATCTGGCATTTAATATAGACAAAATGCTCCAGACAAATACTTTCATGAAAGCAACATGAGCCCTAACCGAGTCTCACAGGATCTGGGGCCTTAGGCTACAGGGACTCCACTCCAGAACGAACTAAGGGGAGCCTCCCTTCTCACTACACTTACCCAGTGAGGGTCTAAAGTGCCCCAGCAACCCGTGGCTTTGACGTAGGAATGGCAGAACAGTCAATACACATGTAGAGTTCCTTCATCTGCTGAATTCGGTGGTCTTTTGGACACGTAACATGGCACAAGCCTAAACGGGGGCAAAGCGGTTTTCAGAGTGTTTTCATCATGTTTTAAAAAGACCAAAGGAAACACTTATGGTCAAGGGTGATCCCCAGGCAGCCAGAACTCAGCAGCATGTTCTCGCGGAATCCGATGGACTTGAAGAAAGAAAGACAGCCGTTTTATGCTCTGGTGGGGAAAAGAAGCCTCG
Source organism: Potorous gilbertii (assembly GCA_028658325.1). Taxonomy (NCBI): domain Eukaryota; kingdom Metazoa; phylum Chordata; class Mammalia; order Diprotodontia; family Potoroidae; genus Potorous; species Potorous gilbertii. The sequence goes on along the minus strand of CM053770.1, from coordinate 3,669,460 downwards.
AGTTTATTTACTGCTCTGCTCATTAAATCCAGCATTATTTAATGAGTTCCTTTCGGGACGCAGCTTAGCTCATTCACTGAGGAATCACGATTCATACTCCCTAGCGCCCTGAGAGGGGCGGCTCCGAGCACGCCTCGTCTAGAAGTCATTGTCCCCGGACGGACACATATGTGGCACGTTGATGGAGGTCATCTTCCGTGGCCTCATTTATGGAGCCAGTTTTTACTCTTAAGACCTTGGGCTCAACTGAATGGTCCAGGATAGTTTGTCTAATTCCTTCTTAGCGTGAGGAGATGTCTCCATTAGCATTAATTACAAGAGAAGCATTGATTGGTGCTGAGTCTCCAGTGTACCCCCCCTGACCATGAGGTTTATGGAGAAGATTAGACAGGCGTGCTTAGACATCCGGGGGTGGTTTTAACACCAGCAGATGGAAGCGGAGCTGCAAGTGGAGAGGGGCAGCGGGAGGTGTGCGTTCAGGCCCCGAATGTAAAGGGTCCCTCCGCAGAGGATGAATGAGCGCTGGGCGGCTGAGGAGCAAGAACAGGAAAGAGGGCACCAGCAAGTGTGAGAAAGCGCCTGGGCTGCGCTCTCCTTCCTCATCCAGGAGCCCCAGTGTCTGACCCAGCTCCCCAGCCGAGTGGATTGTCACCCCTCTCCCCTGGGGTTTGGCCCTCAGGGTCAAAGCCCGTGGCTCTGGCCAGGCCGACCTGAGATGCCAAGAGGCTCCTGCTTGTCTTTGTGGGCACATTGATCCTGCTGCACTGAAAGCCGCTTGTTTCTCGGTTACTTGCGGTGTGACTGCTTCCGACTGTTCTTATGGGCGTGGAGCTACAGGGTGGATGTGCCCAAAGTAGGGGCAGACAGCTCACCCTCCTACACATCATCCTCCTCAGCCAGGATTCGGTTTAACTTCCGATTGGACTTTTATGTCTAGGAACGCCCTTGGAGCTACGGAGTGGTCACCGTTAAGAAACGGGCAACAGTGCGGGGCAAGGGTGTGGAATGGTGTATGCAGTGCCAGACCTTTTCAATGTGTTGGCTAGTTTTGCTGAGGTGCTTTTTCCTTCTTTTAAATTCTTTTTATAAGGTATGACTCTTTGGGAGGAGTGAGAAATATATATGATGTAAAATCAAAAGATATTATAATTTCATTTTTAAACAGGCAAGGTCCAGAAGGAGTGTAGGCATCGCTCACTTTTCAAGCCAATTATATTCTGAAAGTTCATTTTTGAGTCAGTTTCTTAGAATTGGAAATGTATTCTTCCGTGGAAACGATGTCATAAATTGTGATTTCATTTCCTAGCATTTCTACAGGAATCCCAGAATATAAAATGTAGCCAAAATGCATGTGTGATTTTTTTTTTTATGTAGTGGAAAACAGCAGAGTTACTTGGTTGTAATTAAATAAGTAGAAAAAGAGCACAATTGAACAGGAAATTATTTGTAAGAGTTCTGAGTGCTGGGGCTATAGAGGAAACAGCTTTAATTAGAGGAAGAGAGAGATTTTGGAGAAGAATTCTTAGTATTTTCAGGGCCTTCCACGATTAAGGCCACCAGGTCTTTTTTAAGTCCAGTTTCACTTCAGAATGTGCGGTGAATCCCCAGTATGATTCTGGCCCTGCAAGTAATACAAGCAGGGTCTTATTCAGCTCTCAAGTGGAGCAAAGATGTGGAGAAAAGGGACAAGAGAGGGTTGGTCAAGGTAACTAGAGAAACGGGTGAAAGAGAAAGGGGAAAGAAGACAGGAAAGGAGAGAAGTATTTGTATCGCTGAAAAAGAGATTGCCTCTGGGGGCTAAGCTGAGCTGTAAATATTGGGAGAGGAGAAAGGAGGAAGCCATGGAGGAAAGAAAAGAGGTGAAGGGAGTAGATGCTAAATAAGAGTTTCCTGTGCTGGCTTGCATTGTCTAAGTTAGGTCATATGCTTGAAAAGCATCCACTGTTATCAGCTCGTGGTTCTGTAATTTTTTGGGCTGGAATGGAAGGCTTTTTCATTGTAAAAGATGAGTCCTCAAATGTGTCTAAGGTCAATGACCTATAACTGAATTGCTTTCCTCAAGCCTTCATAGCACATCCCTAAAGGTCGTCCCCACTATACAGCCTTTTATCACAGCCTTCCCAGATAGTTCTAAATGAAAGAAAACATGAAATGTGTTGGGTTTGTTTTTTCCTTTTAAGATGTACTTAGCTGGTGATGAGCATCCTAAGTGCAGCATTTCCCATGCCTCTGGACTTCTCATGTAAATTAAAACTGGTGAGCAAATCAGGTCAGTAACTTTCACAAGCACATTAGATTTAATGTTAATACTCCAACAAGTCTGTGATCTATGAGTATTCACTTCAGTGAAGCAGATCTCAACCTATCCATGCCAGCCCATCCTGGACAACTTCCATCCATGTGGTCCCAGACACTGACCGCAAGATAATCATTCCTCATGCCAGGAGTTTTCTCAAGTTCTCTAACTACCCCGAGGACGCAGTGGAGTACACCATCGGTCACCAGCTGCCACCTGCTACCCTTGGTTCTTTTACGCAGCCAGCCAATCTTCTTTTCTATTCAAGTCACTGTGGAGAATTTGCCATTTTCCACAAATTCTAGTGCAGACTATTCAGTGCTAGGTACCCTTCTGACAAAACTTGGTTAGCCTTCCCTTTAGCATTCCTCCGTTCAGTTATATGCATCTAACCCTAAGTCAACAAGCTGATGCATGCAGGATTTGGTTTTCTATTATTTGGATGAGTTCTGGAGCCAGTCTCACTCTGCCTTGTTTGGCCTATGTTCGGAGAGAAAGCCATTTCCAGACTTTATTACTCACACATGTCTGGAAACAGGCCAAAAAGATAAATCCAACAGTTTTTTATTAACTTGAAATTGCTTTGTATCAATTCCAAAAATGAACCTACATTTATTACTGAGTTGCCTAAGGCTCTGGAGTATCTTCTGATTGCATTTTTGTGGACTGGAAAGCATTCAGGCTCTCCTGTGGTGGGCATTCATCACCAAGGAATTGGGAAACCTACAGATTAGGAATGCAGTTTGATGCAAATGCACCCCTGAAATCAAAGGCTCTTGTTTTAACCAACTTAGTTCGTGCTCCTGGGGCACGCTGGGCCTTTTACTGACTGGACAAAAGGGAGGAAGGGCTCTCTCTTTGGAGTCAGCTTAAAATGAGTCCTTGTTTCAGAGTCTGAGAGCTGCCGTGAGCAGACTGAGGAAATGTGGCTCCCATTAGTGTCCATCAGACTCCACTACATCCTGTGGTTCTCCTCCAAGAGCTAGGTTTGAGGGAAAGTAGACGCTGAGACATCTGTCCCTGGGAGACCACAGAACCCCTCCAGTGGAGAGTTAATTTGGAGAAGTCAAAAACTGAGCAAACCACATTTGTTGGTCCATTCCCAAGAGTGGAGGGGGGTTGAAATAATTCACTTTGCAGGCTCATGAGCTGTTGGGTTTTCCATTTTTCTAAACATTCATATACACAGATATGCAGTCTGTCATGTCCAGGCAATAAATAAATGTGCAGATGAGAACCTGTAATGCTAACGCTCTCCAACTCATCTTCATTGTTGCAGAGGGGAGCCCCCTTCATGAAATCTCAGCTCCAGCTAAGGGGCAGCCACCACAGGCCCATGGGGTCACTTATGGGCATGAGCTTTTCCCTGTTTATAGATGAGGAGACTGTGACTTACAGAGATCCTGGGTGTTGCTCAGGGCAACACAGCTAGGATGTGTCTCCTGACCTCAAGGCTGGTGATCTGTCCACTGAACCACACTGTCTCTCATTTGAATTGGCCTCAGTGTATCACAATGAAACTGCTTCCGTAGGCCTGGGATAGTCCTAAATAAATAACTGGTGAAAGTGTGTATTTTCTTGTACAAATAAATCACACAAATCTGAAGAGCTCTTTCTTAAATAGTGTTTTTCCTAGGTTTTGATGGTAATGCCCTCCACTAGAGCAGATAGAAGCAGTCCATACCTCCACCTCTCCCATCCCCACCCCCATCTGCCTGTCCTGGGTGGCTTCTGTGCATCCACAGGGGATCTGCACATCATCCTGGGAACGATAGTTGAGGGTCTGAATATTTGGTAGACCCTGAGGCTGCAGATGGTTCGTGTCTCTGCTGTCCCTCATTCGCCCTGCATGGTCACCACATCTCCTGTTCCCATCATACTCCTATTCAATGAGCCTTTATTCTGCTTCTTAGGAATGTCACGATCAGTGCCATGTCTTCCCAGACATTTCCTTGATTTCCCAGAGGGCCTTGGGGTCACATACTAGGAGAACAAGGCAGGTGCCTCTCTTTCTTAAAAGACACCATTGTGAAGATCTCAGGACTACCTGACTCTTTTTATTTGTTAACAGTAAGACTTGGGGCAAATATCTTAATTGTATTATCATAGTGCACAGCTGGTCAAGTTGCTGGACTGAAAATGCCTGAATCTTAAAGAATATTCTGTGTATATCTTAAGAGAAGCAACATGAGGTTGTGTTTGTTTGGGGTGAGCCCAGGCAGGCAGATGCAGACCGAGTGGGATACTGCTTCTCAATTCCCTTCTTTGTGCTTATGATAAGCATTTGCTTCAGCTCCAATTCTGGGCTCAGGATGTTTCATTTCTACGATTAATGCAGATGTTTCAGATAAAGTGACCCATAATCTCCCCCATGCTGCCACGGGTCAAACAGCCTGGTGGAGCCTGCCGGCCTTAAATGAATGTTTTAATCTTCCCTTCCACCGGCATGGTTGTATCGCTCAACCAGGAGCTGGAAGTTGCTTAATTTACACATTCATAATTCACGTGAATGAGACATTGGACAGATCTCAAAGACACAATGTCCTCTGAGTGCCTTCTCTACCTGAGTCTGATTCAGAGGGTAGTTAGGATCCTCTGAAGGTAAAAGCTGCTATGTGAAGAGGTGTGAGACCAAGAGAACCAGCTCCAACGTAGACCGAGCTCTAGATTAAAATCCCTTGGGGTTCTGGTCTTCAGCCTGACCACAAGTCACCCCTTTTCTCTGATCTCGCCCCGGACAACTCCCTGCTACTATCTTTGACCTTAAAAATCTTGCAGCATTTCTGTAGCTGTATATCTCTAGAGACATACAGGGTCCTCCGAGGCTCTCAGTCCGACACCTACTTCATGTCAATAACAATTAATAGTAACTAGTATTTGTATGGCCCATCAACGTTGGCAAAGGGCTTCACCAAGGTGTTCTCATTTCATCCTCACAACGGCCCTGGAGCTGGATTCTATTGTCATCATTCCCACTTTACAGATGAGCAGCCCAAGGCAAAGAGCAACTAAGTGACTCGCCTGGGGCTACGCAGCCTGTAATTATCTGACAAGTCACTTAACAGAGCAGGAAGAAAGTGTAAAACATCAAGTAGCAAAAGTGAGAGAGACTTGTTGGGTCATTTCCAAACCCCTTATTTTACTCACATATGACAGAAAATGAGAACTGCAAAAGGGAAATTACCCAAGATCACACAAGTAGTTAGTGTCAGAATAAAGATCAAACCAAGATTCAGCATCCTTTCCTTGCCTTAGGATGCCTCTCTTTAATATTCCTTCCCTAGGAGATCTTAGCTTCCTTATCTGTCAAATGGGAATAAAATCGGCTCCCCTCCTCCCTCCTAGGTTTACTGGGGATGGGGTGGGGGGAGACACCAAATGCGATAATAGCAGTATGTTAGGATGTTTCAGTCATTCAGCGTGGAATCAAGGGACATGGGTTTGGATTCGAGTTTTGCTAAGTGCTACTGACACAAAGCTGGAAGAGACAGCTAGCACAATGGAGGAGACAGTAAGGATGAGAGGCTGTAGCCCCTGGCTGAATCTAAGGAGATAAAATTCAGCAGGGATAAATGGAAAGTACAAGTACCAGAAATCAACATCCTGAGTCCAAGATGGGGCAGCAAGGCTAGAAAGCAGTGGTGTTGAAAAAGAGTTGAGGGTTCTTGGGAGTTACAAGCTCAAAGATTTATCAGTATAATATGGTGGCCCAAAAAAAAGCTAATGGACTTTGAGCTTCATTAGGGGGGGCAGGACTTCCAGAGTCAGGATAGAGATGGTCCTTCCCAGGATGCTCTGCTCTGCTTTCCCCAGATCTCGTCTAGGAGATTACGCCTCAGGGATGAGCAACACTGGCTAAGGATGCTGGGTAGCTGCAGAGTGTCCAGAGGATGATGAAGGTCCATGGGTCCAGGACACCAGAGAGGTTGAAGGAACTGGAGGCTTTTACCCTGAGAAAATGGGACTAAGAGGAAACAGGAAGTCTATCGGCAAATGCTTGAAGGGCTGGCATTGGAGAAAGGATTAGATTTTCTCTATTCAGCCCCAGGGGAACAAACTAAGATTCTTAGATGTGTGTAAAGGCTGGATGTCTAGCCCTAAGAGTCACCCCCAGGTGGAACCAGTTGTCTCCAGCGGTGGTGGGCTCCTTTTCTCAGGGGTCCAGCACGTGGTTGGTTGGTCGTTCTTGAGGAGGACCAAAATGACTTCACCATGATAAAGTGAAGCTTCAGTGTGTGTTATAGTGGCTGATCAGACCACTGTGAGCTCGGAATGCTCTGCCACAGATTGGGCACAGATAACCCGTGAGAATGTTTGGGCTACTCTGGCACATAGCCAACATTAGAGTGGGGATCCTGTCCGTGGATGGGTTGGACTCCCCAGCCAATGAAGTACATTTGGATTTGGAAATTCTGTGACTCCAGGACACTTTCGTGTGACCTCAAGCAGGTCGTTTTATTTCTCTGAGTCTGGGCTTCATTATCTATCAAATGAGAGAATTATGCCAGATTCTCTCTAAAGTCCCTTCAGGCGCTAAAGCTTTCATCCTAAAAAGAGCTGGCCTCAGTCAGAAAAGACCTGAATTCAAATCTTGCCTCTAGAATCTGGGAGCAGTATGATTCTGGATTAAGCCACTTCACTTTCTGTCGCCTCAGTTTCCTCATCAGTTAAATATGAATAATAATGGCAGTAGCACTGATACAATTGGGCTATTGTGAGCCTGGATTGAGAGAAGGCTCCTCAAGGGTTTTGTTCTCCTTCAAGCATTATGTAAATATCATCAGTTCCTATCACTCCTCCTGTGACTAATGAAAATTGTGTGCATGCACGGACAGGTCACCAGCACTAAAAACATGGGAGATAGCATCACCATTAATTGACTGCCTTGTTCTTTCTTGCGTCTTGGTTATCTAGGGAGGGCACATCGGAGGTGCTAGGCTGGGTGAGTCTGTGTGGGTAGTGATTGGCATCTGTTGGCATCTTGTCTTGAAGAAGCCTGGGGCCTAGATATACCCACCCTGGACTTGAGTGACATGCCCTGATGAGATTTCAGCGTAAAATGGGCAGCATACTTGCAGTCTAAAACATCTCACTCCAGCAGCTTGAGAATAAGGTGTCAGGAGACAGGTTATCATCAGGTAAATGGGAACTGTCAGAAAGTCAAAGACACTGGAATTTGGTGAGCACGAGTCCTCAGCAGACAGTGTTGCAGACGCTCATCTGTTATTTTAACACTGTCTCTGCAGGGTGGTGTCATTTCCCTGTAGACTTTAATTTGAGGTTAAGAATGATGAAATCTCTGCTTTCCATGTTCCTGACCCCTTTACATGAAAGAGAACTGTAGGCGCTAGCCAGAAGTTGTCAAGATGAATAGATAAGGTTCTGTGTTTGTTTCCTCTCTCTCTGCTTAGGGTACATTGAGGAAGCCTGCATCATCCCCTGCCCCTCAGACTGCAAACTCAGTGAATGGTCCAACTGGTCTCGTTGCAGTAAGTCCTGTGGCAGCGGAGTCAAGGTTCGCTCCAAATGGCTTCGAGAGAAGCCATACAACGGAGGCCGCCCCTGCCCTAAGCTGGACCATGTGAACCAGGTATGTGTGCCCCAGCTGAGCTTTTATGTGACTACTCACAGTCCAACTGGACCTCCGTAGAAAATGGAAGTGAGGAAACAGCAGCCCCCTCCTCAGCTGACTGTCAACATGGTCCTGAACCAGTTAAAAATATCACAATGGTTATTTGAGACGTTTTTGACAATTGTACAGGCTTTCAAGTGTCCCTTGAGTCATGGTCCCACAGATGGGCCCTGGGGCATTTCTTCCTCCCCTTCCAAGGATACTCTCAGCCTCTTAATGGAATTAAATCAAGGGAAAGTGATGCATATGATGGAGGGAGACATTCTTTTCCAAAGGGATTGAGGGGAAGAAGAGAGGGACCCCACACACACACACGCACACACAAGCGCGCGCACGCACACACACACACACACACGCACACACTCCTCACTGCTTCATCCACTCTAACTCAGTCCTTATCCTAGAGGTCTCTAACCCTAGGAGAGAATCCAGTTGGTTTGGGGGTGCAGCTCTGCTGCCATCTACTGGTAGCTAATGTAATTTTTGACAGACATCCAGCTCCTTTCTAAGATCTTTGGGGACTAATAAAGCTGATTGAGGAATATTGGGATAGTCCCCATAAAAAGATCCATTATTCCCTAAAGTTCCAGCTTAGAGCATCAGTCCCAAGCGGGGTGACCAAGGGGGATCCTCAGTGCAGTGAGAGAGACCCTGGGTCTACCCCAAGAATCAGCATGGCTCCTGGCATCTTCAGCCTCCAAAGATCCTCAGATTATCCTAAGGAGGCCAGCCTCTCATCAGGAGGATTGAATTAGGTTAACCATGCATGTGTGTGTGTGTGTGTGTGTGTGTGTGTGTGTGTGTGTGTGATTGTGTCTGTTTGTATGCACACACACATAGACAGACAAATAAAGGCCACGTGCAGAAAGGCAGCACAGATAGCCCAGCTACAAACTGAAAATAAGAGACTTGGCATCAGAAATACTGAATTCGAATTCCAGTTCTGTTACTCCCCAAGTGACTCTGGGTTGCTCATTTAATGCTTTCAGCCTTATCAGTAAATTGAGGAGGTCTTACTAGTGGACCCCTGGGGTCCCTGGCAGTTTTAAGAATTCAATCTTCAGACTTTTAAGAGCATTGCTCCACTATCCCATGGCACACTTGCTCTGGAAAGCTGCCCAGTCCATTCATCCCTCCTTGCTTGGGGCCCAGCTGCTGTTTGACTCCTGGCCAGACACATATTTTAAATACAATACTGATGAATTGAGATCCCAGCTCATCAAGAGACTGGCCATGGTCAAGGAAGTTACACTGAGAAAATAACAGTTGTTAGAACATCTAATATTGTTGACAGTTGCTAGAACAGTCCTCCCCAACAAAATACATAAAGTTTTTTGCAAAATCAGAAGAGACTTGGAGAATTGATTGGTAAAGCATCTTGAAAATGGTTTTTTGAAGTCATCCGCAAAGGTCTGCCTTCCCTCTGCCTTGCCATTTATAATCGTTAATGATACCTTTGTACCAAAATTACATATTCTTCAGGAAACTACTCTGAGGCTTACTTTGCCGGAAAATGCTCTGTGTGGAGCCTGGTTTCCCACTCAGGCAGCAGATTCTCATTTCCTGAGTCTGAATGCCATCCTGGGACTGGCCAACAGCACAAACTGAACATGCAGGTCATGGTGGAGGTTTCTAGATGATCACTCACCACCCTTACCTTTTGTTGAGCCCTTGGCTTGGCTCCTAGGCTGCTCTATTTCCATGTTCCATGGGCCAGTCTGTCTCCTTGATGACCCTCCTCATGGGACCCTGACTCCCTGGGGAGTCAGGAATAGAACTGACTTTGGAGCAAGCATTGGGTGCTGTCCTCCAAAGCACGGGCTGGACTGTTTGTTGTTGATGAAGCAACCCTATCTCCAGGCTGTTTAATGCATCTTGTAAGGCTGGCTTTATAGGACAGTGTGAGACTGGCAGTCAGGTCCAAATTCATCTTCCACTTTCTGAATCAGGGAGAACTAGATAATTCACACATGGCTAAGGGGACTAAGAAGAGGAGCAGGAAGCCCATTCTCTCAGGCAAGCTACTTTGCCTCTCTGGGTCTGTCTTCTCATCTCTAAAATGGGGATAACATGACTTACAATGTCTAGTAGGGCTGTGGTGAGGCTCAGATCAGACACTACATCAAAGTCACAGAAAAGGAAGTGGTCATCGTTACATTGGACTCTACTTCCCTAATACAGTTTCTTCACTGACATGTCTCTCTGTCTCTGATTTTTCTCCTTTCGCTGAACAACATCATCTCCCCAGGCTCAGGTAAGTCACTCCAGAGCAGGGGTCTGACCGCTGCCTGTTCCATTCCCCCTTTCTGAGTCTTGGCATGTTTGTCCTGGTGCTGTGCTCTTTCCTTTCTGTCTTGGGGTGTGAGTGGGGGGCAGGCTGGTGACATTAACCTTAGGGCTGGGGAAGAAACTAAAAGCCCCCTCAGTCATTCCTGACCTCAGCCCACCTGTGCCTCCACCCTCCTTCTGGAGAAGAACAGAGCGTGAAGGGATCCTGAGTAATCTGGCCCCAATCTGAGGTGGGTCAGGAAGCAGCACAAACAACTGTCCTTGTCTTCCACATTTTCTTTCATCTGACTGGGGACTCAGCCTTTAAAGTGAATAATGTCATGTTCTGGTCTAAAAGGTTAAGGGGAAGATCCAGAGACTCCAGGATACCAGCTCAAGGTTGCGGATGGGGAGGTTGGGGGAAGGGAGCAACATGGGAAACACACATTTGGGCAAGGGCTGGGAAAATTGCCGATTTGGGGTGGGGGGAATAGTGTGAGGGGTGGGGCAGGGGAGGACCTTGCCTCATTACGCTGAAGGACAGTGGTGCTGTCAAGCCCTCTGAATTCAGTATCCTCTGAATTTGGCGCCCTGAACAAGGCTCCATTTGCCCCACCCTGGTTCTGTCTCCATTGAGCTCTGTCTGGCTAGTCAGTGGAGTCACAACCACTTTCTACTCTTGGATTTTGGTCTTCAAATGGGCACAAAAATGAACCTTTAAAAGGCTTTTGCTTGTATTTTTCACTAGTAATATTGCCATGTCAACAAGTACCTCCCACAAAGGACCAGAGCCTCCACACACACCACATTGTATGAGGCTACCCATGTGGCTCAGACCCAGCATTTCCTGTCTAGGGGTCCGTTTTGTTGCAGGGAATTCTGGGACCGGCGTTTGCATTTCCTGCTCACTGTTCCCTTTAGTAAGCGTAGGGTTCAAGCCTTCAATCCCCAGAGGACAGCGATGGACACCTAGTGTGGGCAGGCAACGGCGCCGACGCCTTGGATGCTGGGACAAGGTGCTGGTGCAGCCAGGAAACTGAGGCAGGCAACGCAACCTTCCTACCACCTGAGGGAAAGTAGGGGAGGAAGTTTGCCTCCCCCCACCTTGCCTTGCCTTCTGGTGGAGAGGGGAAAACTCCTTAGCCCTCATTGCCTCATGGTCCAACAGCTCGGCTGAGCTGAAGAGAGGACTCCTTTGGAAGCCGGAAGAAGCCACAATGCCAGCCCTCTAGGGACAGCATCATTAGGCCTTCGCCGTTTAGCTTAGCAGAGGTTGGTCGGCTCAGAACCAAAGCCTGGTTGTGGCCCAGATGTGAAAGTGTACAAGGCAAACGTGATAACTCCATGCACACCCCCGAGCTGGTAACACAGGTTCATCCCAGCTACACAGAACCACATCGCACCCCCACCCCTGCATCGGCCTCATGGGGGGAGGGGGACAGGGTGCTCTCTCCGCTCCTCCTGTCTCTGTCTCTGTGTTCCTCTTTCTCCGTCTCTCGCTGTGCGTCTCTGTCGCTGGCTCTCTGTTTCTCTCTCCCCACTTCTCTCTCCTTCCCTCCTTAGCTGCTTCATCCCTCCTTTACAGGCATCCCCTGCTGCTCTCAGAAATCCCATCCCAGCTGCAGGTCCCTGCTCACTCACCCTGGGGAAGCTGGGGAAGCCCCACTCACTGAACTTCCCCTGTGTTCCAGGTGTATGAGGTTGTTCCCTGTCACAGTGACTGCAGCCAGTATATATGGGTCAGTGAGCCCTGGAGCATCTGCAAGGTGACTGTGGTGAACATGAGGGACAACTGTGGAGAAGGGGTACAGACCCGGAAAGTGAGGTAAAGCCCTTGGCAAAGGCTTCTCTCCCAGCATGCAGCCCCCGCTGCCAAGCCAGACCTTCCTTTGGGGGCTAGGCTTCCAGGGACTCTGAGAGCATCTACCTGTGACTGTGAGGAGCTCCCTGTCCTTGACGAGGGGTGAGATGAGGGCTGCGTCAGGTCAGATGGCGGGCACCACAGGATGTGTGTATCTGATCAGGGATGGTGCCCGCAGAGGGACTGGAGGTCATGGGCAAGGTGACAGGCCCCTGTTCTCTTCGGTCCTCCTCTGATGTGGCAGTCACTCTTGCTCATGGAGCATTAGTCTGGGCAGGTCACACAAAAGTGGCAGATGGATGGCCCTGCTGCCCAAGGCCAGCCCCACCGATTTTGGAGAGGCAGATGGCTGGGAGCCACAGCAGCTCATGGTGAGTGTGGAGAGTGTCCCCAGAGGGAGTAACCACAAACCGTGGGGTTTGTAAAATGCCAAAGGGACTAAGGAAGTTGATAGGACCAAGGAACTGGAGGGACAACAACTTCAGAAGCTGTCTCCTTCCCCCCCCCCCACTTTTTCATTGAGGAAGTGGAGGCACAGGGAGATAGAGTGACTTGCTCAGGGTCACAGAAAATAAGCTTAGAGGTAAGATTTGAATCCAGTCCACAGCAGTCTCTGCTGTATCCCTTTAATCCTTTTTCTTCTCCATCTATCCTCAATATGGAAAATTATTCATCACAAACCATTGAATCATAAGATGTTGCATACTCAATCGTGGTACAATTTACTCAACAAATATTTTTTAAACTTCTGCTCTAGGTCACACTGCATGGCATAGTGTGATAGTGCATTGTATCTGAACAGAGGAAGACCTGAATTCAAATCCTCTCTTGTATATGACTTACCTCTGTGACCCTGAGCAAGGCACCTAACCCCAAGAATGCCTTTAACATTGCTCTCATGGAGCAGGGATATGGAACAAACGAGATCACCTATCTCATGCACTTGACCTGCCTTGAAGTGCAGTGTGCCCTCTGAGGAACAGGGGACAAGGGACTGAACAGGGTCTCTGGCATAGTCTACATTCCCAGAAGAGGCAGCTAGGTGGTGCAGTGGATAGTGTGCCCTCTGAGGAACAGGGGACAAGGGACTGAACAGGGTCTCTGGCATAGTCTACATTCACAGAAGAGGCAGCTAGGTGGTGCAGTGGATAGAGCACCAGTGCAGGAGTCAGGATGACCTGAGTTCAAATCTCACCTCAGACACTTGACACTAACTAGCTGTG
>CM053770.1:3605797-3649994 GCA_028658325.1 Potorous gilbertii | reverse complement strand
TCACCTTAACAGGGCTAGCTCAGCCATTGTCAATGGTGAGCAACTACTGTCAATGGCCTGCAGTCATTACTAGCTCTGGATAGGACCTGCTGTGTGTCACCATCTGATTTTGTGTCCTACAGGGGGCTGCCTGGCGTCACGCCAGCCTGAGGCTGACCGGTCATGTAACCCACCCTGCAGCCAACCTCATTCCTACTGCAGTGAGGTAGGTGCCATCCCCTGGGAACAGCCTAGGCCTCGCCTCTGCCTCGACTTCCCAAACCCCATCAGAGCATGTCTCACATACTCTCAATCTTTCTTTTTAATAGCCAGACTAAAGCATGAAAACATCCCCATTTTATCGGCAGTTATCTTTTCACTGCTTCTGATGTCATCTCCAGTACTCAGAGACTGTCCAAATGAGCATATTCTCTTGGATTAACAATAGCAAGGAGCAGTTCAGTCACTAATGTGTCCATTGTTTCAGTAATCAGCATGCGTCTTCAGACGACTTTGACGTAGTGAAAGCAGATCTTGCATGAAAAGCGGTCTGGGCTATCTGTCCACTGTGCTCTTGTTTGCAGTCCCTGCCATCTGTGCATGCCCAGTGTAAAGCTCACTGTTCTCCTGCAGACTCGAACCTGTGGTTGTGAAGAGGGGTACACAGAAGTGATGTCCTCCGATGGGACGCTGGAGCAATGCACCCTCATTCCTGTGGTGGTCATCCCCACTATCGAGGACAAAAATGGAGATGTGAAAACAAGCCGAGCCGTGCACCCCACCCAGCCCTCGGGTAACCCATCAGGACGGGGACGGACCTGGTTTCTGCAACCATTTGGGCCAGGTGAAGTGACAAGGCATTGGCAGCAAGCCAGAGTTCTGCCTCTGCAGCCCTGAACGGGAAGTCTGAGGGCCAAGACTGCAATCCCATTTCCCCAGTTATGGCCTGTGGTACCTCAGGCAAATCACACGGCATCTCTGGCCCACAGTCTCCTCATCTAAGATCTGAGGGAATCAGACAAAATGTTCTTGCAGGTCCCTTCCAGATTTAAATTTTCTGATGAAAGAGACAGAGGTGGAGACAGAAACAGTCAGGCAGAATGTACAGAGAGAGTTTCCTGAGGACTGGGTACCTCCTAAGAGGCAGCCATCATTTCATACACTAGAGTTGATTTTCATCGACATGGTTCTTACAAAGAACCTTCTCATACAATTTTTCCAGGAGCTGTTTTCTGCCTGAGAGGACCAGAAGGATTTTTCCTTTAGGCTTTACTCCTTGCCTTATAATTGTTCATATTAAGCTATTGTTTAACAGTACGAGGAATTCCTAATCAAAGATGGAGTTAAGGGAAGAAATATTGGTTGGCAAGAGAATCCATACCAGGCTCTTAGGATAAGTGATTCTCAGGGCACATCACCAAGGAGCCAGTGAACAAATGTTCAATAATTGGGTGCCCAAAATGTGTTCTTTCAGTGCTGGCATCAGAGCTAGAAGATGCCTCCATACCTGAACCTTCATTCACAGAGACCCCTTGGTACCCTGCCCTCCTATTCCTATAGCCCATGTTGACATTCAATGCTTACCAGAAGGGTGGGCCACTTTGGGGTCTTCTAGTTGAGAGGTCCAAGAGTAATCTAATCCACTATTAACACTGTCCATGAGACATCCCCCAACCTAGTCCTTCTGCCATATGTTCAGGTGAGAGTTTAGTGACCAAATCCAACTGTACTCACTCTTCTTTCTTCCCAGTTGCCTATTCCTACCAAGTAAGTTGAGCACAGAGGTAGCACTGGAAACTAGTCAGAGACCTGGTGGGAGCAATGGATAGGAGGTTTGGTCAGCAAGCACCCAATAGAAAACACAATTACAGGAGCCCTCTGTAACTGCCCAGAACAGATGACATGATGAAAGATAAAATAAATGTTAGTACAGCTGAAAACTACTTGTTTTGACATTACATCAAAATGTGCTTCAATTTCTTTTGACTTCTACTTATTCTTTTTTCACTTATTTTGAGGCTAAGGTACAACTGAATAAAAAAAATAATATGAGCCTAGGTCCTAAACTGGAAAAGTGATATGCTAGAGAAAGATCACCACCTGCTTAATCTTCAGAAAACCTGAATAATTCAGCATCTGAAAACAGGGGGCCCAACCTCCATTTCGGGATTGGCTGTCTTGACCAAGTATCCAAAAGGGTCTATTCACCACAAAACAGAGAAGGGAGTATTGGTATTCTCCTTTACTTTCAATCGAAGATTTGTTTTCTCTGAAGTGATCCTCCCTTATGGGGCTAGGATGGGGAGGAATGACAAGGCTTCAGAAAAATAGCGATACAACTTTGATCTCTTGGCTGGAAAGACCAGTGATTACATCTGCCAAGAAAGAGTGATAGCACAGAAGTTAACCTACAAAATGACTATTTTTTGCCCCAAGCTTAAATAATTTTTCTTACAACTGAATGTGAACAGTATCATTTAATGGCAAGTGAAATCCAAAGCTGAATTTCCCTCAGTTCTCTCTGTCTTGCTTTAGATTCCATCCAAATACCTGATACATTGTTGGTGGGGCTTAAGACGTATAAATCCCCCACTGCCATTTTTAAATTATAGACAGGAAGAAGGAATCTATAAAGCCTTGTAAAGAAGTGCAGAGATGCCAAAATTTGACATATTTGGCAAATGAATTCATCTCAAAAATTTCCAAACCCGGGCATATATTCATCAATTGGTCTCCATTAAATAGACCAAAGACTTGTGATGATGGTGATACCAAGTCAGAAATTTCCCAAGTCATGCCTGCATATCAAGGCTCTTATGAGTTCAGAAGTGACTTATTACTAATTAGAAAGAGAATGATTGACCTCTGTAGCACCAGAAAAGTTTCTTGATGAGTGATCCTATAATCACTATTTTATAGGATTTGAAAGGGACCAACCTCAGTGGCCTTCTGATGCAATGCCTTACTCTTAAAATAATCCTCCCTACCATATCCCTCAGCAGTGACCACCTAGCCTCTACTTGAGGGAGGGGAACCTATCCACTGTGGCAGCTGTAGGAACCTATCCACTTTTATGGCAGTTCATTCCATTTTAAGATGGTTCTCAGCAGTAGGACATTTTTTTCTATCATTCCATGAGATTTCACCAAATCAAATAGAGGTCTTTTGACTCTCAATGGTTAGAATTCAGTTGGTGCATTGCTTTAGTATATATATCTGCAGGTTCTTAGGAACATTTAGAATGAAGGTAGAAAAGAAATGAGAGGCATTAATAGCTGGAGGAAATGCTTGTAAATGCACTAAAATGAAGCCATACTGATATAAGAAGGTAACTTCAAAAGAAGTTTGTAGAAAATGCCACCACATTGAACCATCCATCTTACAGGTGACCCAATATATGAAAAGTCAGATGTGAAATGTCAGATACAGAATCAAAAAGAAGGAACTGATTTCTGAAGATCAGTCAATCCCATGCACTTTTTCTTATTATGATGTGTGCACTTCTACCCAAAATACACCCCAACAAAATTTGTTCAACCCACACTTGATCTTCTTTTCTGTAATCTGTAGAAGGCTCCTCCACTATGTAGCACAGAATTTAAGAATTGGAAGAGACTTCACAGTTCATCTATTCAAAACTGGACCTGAAAGGCATTCCAATTTCCACTTGAAGATCTCCAGGGAGGCTGTGCCCCACCTCAGCTCTCCAGGCAACCCACTCCACTTTAGGATCTCTCTTGCTGCTACCAAAACTTTTATGCAATTGAGATGAAGTTGACCTTGTTGCAATTTCTTTGCTATTGGAGACTCACTTCGGCAGAATGCGCTTGAACCCTTTTCCATATGAGAAATGGACTAAACCACTAAACCACCCCTGGGACTCACTTTTCTTATCACTCACTAGAACAAAGCAGGGCGTTCCATAAATAATGCCTATTGCTCGTTTAGAATTTATCTATAACTCAAAATTCAGAGATTCAGTGGAAAAGGTTGACATCGCCAAAAAGAAATTCAACTCCTGATGCCCTGTAGTTCCTGCTTGTGTCATGAAATAAGGAAATGCTGGAAAAGTCCTTTTTTTCCTTCTCTGATCATTGCAGGAAATATCATAAGACCCACTGGCAGAAAGTAATAGGAAAGCACTTGATTAGCAAAGATGGGAACCAAGCAAACTTAGGGCACTTCTTTAATAATGAGAAGAAGGTCATCGATGTTGCCAGGATCTCATCTTATTGACTCATTCAGAGTTTTAGAAGATAGAGTGCCTGTGGTTGACATGGCAGTTGGCATGCCCATTTACCTGCTAGGACCTGATCCAGACTAGAGAGTTTTCTGGAGACTGTATAGTTTTTCCCTTTATTAATCCGTATCTATTTCCTAACAACAGTTTATTTTTAATTATCAAAATCTCTAGCTCCTCCTGAGTCTAGCTCAGGCCTGTCATATCCAAACTAATGGAAACTAATCACTAACATCCCTTCCTCTAGACGGACGACTGAAGACCTGGGTGTATGGAGTGGCAGCTGGGGCCTTTGTCTTACTCATCTTTGTTGTGTCTATGGTCTATCTAGCCTGGTGAGTGTCTAAATCTCCTGCCATCTCAGTAAATGGAGAAATCTTTCTCTTCCAGGGTGGGGGGAGCATGGGAGCATTTTAAAGCTACCCTGGAGTCAAGCCGAACTCAAGATTACTCAGTCAGTTATTTAATGCTTACTTAGCAGCGCTCACGAATTCAAATGAAAATGCTCATAGTTGTGGCATCTACGTAGATTTCAAATTATCCTTCACTCTTGTTGAAGGTTTACATGTGAACTCTCTGTGACTTGTGATGATCTTAATAAAAGCAGTGGACATTTATAGCGCATTTAACATTGGCAAGGGGCCCCACCACACCGATAGGAGGTATTATTAACCCCATTTTATGGATAAGGAAGCTGAGCCTAGGGGAGGTTAAATGACTTTGGGCACAAAGTTCATAAATTTGAGAGGCAGGATTTGAAGCCAGGTCTTCCTGGGTTGGTTTACTCACGAAACTATCTCCTGAATTGTGTTATTGCATTCCTCTATTTGTCTTGTGAGGCCGTGAATGCCAAGTCTCTCTTCAACTCTAGAACTGGAAATGTGTTATAGATTCAGAGGATCACAGAACCTTAGAGTTGAAAGGGGCGTCTGAGGTCCTTGAGTCCAATCCACAGTCCAACAGGAAATCTCTCTACAACAAGAGGTCCTCCATACTTTGCTTAAAGGTTTTTAGGAGATGAGGTATCACCTCCTGAGAAAACCTGTTCTCGTTGGGGATCATTCTAACAGAGAACTTTTCTTTGCATCAATTTTTTTCCTTAAATATAATTAAAAGACCTGACTTCAAATTCTGGCTATGCCGCTTTCTATCTCTGTGACACCAACCAGGTCATTTCTCCTCTTGGAGTCCCTGTGTAAAATGAAGAAGTTGGACCAAATGTTTTTGAAGGTCCCTGTAAGCCCTAATCCAAAGATCCCATGTCCTTGCCAAACTCAGTATGTGACCAAAATTTTATGCTTTGGAATTGGTGGTGAGTTTGAAATTGAGGTATTGGCTTTAAATTATATGAGAAGAAAGAATTTGATTTCAGAGCCACCCAGCCCTGCTCAAGCGACTTTTAGGAACATGGACATGCTTGGAAGGGAGGTACATAACAGAGGGGGTTACTCTCCATCAGTAGGAGAGGATAACACTTTTGTCATCTGTAATTACTTGGGAGAAGGTGGCAGCCAAGACAAAGATTCTATTTCAGCAAGTATGTAGTAGGCAGGCTTTTGGATTGGGAAACCCTGTTTGCTCCCCAAAGTTCCGAAGTTAGTAATTAGCTGATCAGATCTCTCCTGAAGTGTTTTTGTTTTTCTGTCTTGTTACAGCAAAAAGCCAAAGAAACCCCAGAGAAGGCAGAACAACCGTCTGAAACCTTTGACCTTGGCTTATGATGGCGATGCAGATATGTGAAGTTTCATCGCGATTGGCGATGACCAACTTCTGCTTCCTGCCTTCAAATGAGTGTCCAGAGGTCCTGAGAGCATTCAGCTTGTGTGGATAAACATGCATTTTGACCTTTTCTTAAAAATGCATCCTAGAACAGAAGAATGGATTTCCCAATGCCAATAGGGATGCTCATGATGGTAGCACTTCAAACTGATCCATTAGCATGGATAAATCTGGCAGATGGACGATTGAAGAAACCTGATTCTGCGTGACTTCTGTCATCTTGTTTGAAAAGTCACCACCTGGGTCCTGTTGTAAGAATGGTACCGGATGCCAAGCTTGATCTTCAGTCTTAAGCAACCCATTGTAACCTGTTAGCATGAAGAGTTTCTACCAAGCACATGCTATATTTGAGCATAATAACCTGTATAGCAACTCTGTTGAATCATACTATTACTCTGTCAGATTATATCCTTTTTAACAAGCCACTTAATGCTGGAAAAGCAAAAACTCTAAACAGAGTGGATTTACCTATGGGGATAGCCAAGCACCTTGGCGGTCGATACAGCACTTGTTGGCCCTCATTTCAGGAGACAGAGACTCAGTTTGAAGATGTCAGTCTTGTGCTGACTTGTCCCAAGTGTCAGTGCCAGTCAGCCATGCACATGCAGGTATCTGGAAAGATAGTGTCTTCAAAGTTAATATTTTGAGTGGCTCATTTCCAGAAAATGGATTCTCTTCAGTTGATCCAATAGGTTTCTACTTTTGCCAATTCTTCAACTTTCTGCCTGCATCTTTTTATTTTCTCTCTTTGGAAGGCACATTTTTGCACTATATTAGTGCAGCATGATATGCACTGGACGGCTCTGTCTAAACAGCCTCTTACCAAGGGATCAATCATCCAGGGATGATGGCGCCTGGAGCTAGGAACGTCATAGAGACATTAGCCAGGGAGCAAATGCACCCTGAAGAGAATAGAGCTCCTTTGGGGCAGCAGCAAGGTGGAGCTAGCACATCTGACTCAAGTCCGTAGAGAATGGCCTCATCCTGGTGGCCGTTGAATAATGAAGAATATGGGGGGATTTCATGTAGAATTTCCCCAGCTTACCTCTGAAAATGGAGTTTCCTTTGGCTGGTTTCTAATTGTACGTTGAAGGCTCTTTAAGACTAGATTTTTTATATTGTTATCTTTGTTTAAAAAAAAGAAAAAGAAAAGAAAAAGTGGCAGCCCTTTTCATTTTGAGTGAGCTGTGAATCTGAAGGAACATTTGCATCATTTCGTGAACTAAAAAGAATTTTTAATTACTTGGTGATTCTCCTTCTTCAGTTTCTCTTCTCTGACACTTGGCTGCTGCAGGTCCCAACATCTCCTCTTTGGTCTTTTCCGCTGTTCCCATTTGAGGGGCACTTCCATCACAGTGATTCAGATAACACTAACATAAAAGCAGATGCTGCATCTTCACTCAGTCATTAACCACATGGATGGGGTTTCCTGGCTGACCACCCTGAGTGCACCCTCTGGGTTCCGTTTATTCTCACCCTTATTCTACCACCCCGTCTACGATGGACTCGGTTAATGTTTGTCTCATTCCCTCTTCCATGATGCTATTCTCCTCACCGGATTCCAAAGTGGTTGGATGATGCACAAAGACAAGGCTTGGTGGGACTGGCCATCTCTAAGCTGGGGGAGGTGGGCAGTGTTGGAGAGGGGCACTAATGAAGCAGTACCACTAGATAAATGGATCGGGTCACTTCAGCTGAAAAGTTAGGTTTTTGGTGAACAAGTCAATCCATTCCACCCTAACGAAAATCAACCAATCATGTTTCAGAGTGAATGCGTGCTCTGGGCAACAAGGCATCTTTCCTTCTTCCTAGAGTTGATTGCCCCTTAGTGGAAATCTAGAGTACTTGATAAAGACTGAGGGTGAACTGGGATGCCAGGCAGGGACATCTGCCTCTGTCTGTCCCTGCAGTGGAATGATCTCTATTTACATCAGCAAATGTTATCGATAGAATATGTTAAGTACCTGTTTTATCCTCACTGTCAGCCACTGTAAGATCTCATGAGAGATCTGATTTTTCTGAGTAAGTGGGTTTCATTTCTTTGAAGAGAGAAAAAAAGATGAAAAACACAAATCCATTTACCAGCTTTCTTTCTCAGAAAGGCAGGCAAACATAAATAAAGCGATTATTACTCCAGGGCAGTGATCCTAAAAGTCTACTCTCAGAGGGACTTCCAGAATGATTTTCAGTTTGGGTCCTGGCAGTACAAAAAAGTGTTTCATTTATCCAGAATACACCAAGGGCGTAAGTTTTTTAGTTAACTGAATACTCTAATAGTACCAATAACGGCTGTCATTTATCTAGCACTTGAAAGGTTTAAGGGCACTCATCTCATTGGAGTCTCACAACCACTCTATGAAATAGGTCCTAGCATGTATCCATTTTACAGATAAGGAATCTGGGGCTCCAGGAGTGAAAAGCCCTTGCCCAGGGTCACATGGCTAGTAAGAGCCTGATGGAGAATTGGAGTCCAGGTCTTCCAGTTTCCAGTTCCAGTGCTATCCAATAGACCATGATTCCTCTGATTCTGTGCCTGGCAGATTACTGTAGGTGATTTCTGTGTATCTTTGAAGGGAGGGCTTGGTAAGTAAGGTTATGTGAGTTATTCCACTGGGTCTAAACATGCCATTCTGACCTCTTTCTGCTATGGAAAATTGCAGTGCTTTTGTTCATAAATTATCTAACTTATTTAGTTATTCCTGCTCATAAGTTTTATAAATATTAAGCCATATCCAAGCCTTATTTTTCCTAAAACTTTGGCTTGGTAAAACTGGATATGGCTTATAAACTTTTTTGATATCTTTTCTATATTTTTCATATTTGTAACTATCTGTCCATATCTTTTTTCTCCTTTCAAAAAAATCCTCTTTGTAGAGGTGTGCATGCCCTCTGTTTGGACCAATATCGTCTGTATGTAGGACTACTTTTAAATCACTGGCATCTTACAGGAAGCACTGGCAGAAAGCCTTCCCAGATGATAAAAGGGTCTTTCTTTGTTGGCTCAGAAGGCTTTTTAAAATCATACAGAGACTTAGGGAGATCCTATGGCCAAACTTGACTGAGAATCTGATGAAATTACAGTTTTGAATGCTCCTCACAAAGGTACCATCTAAAGTGCATGGTACTTATGTAAAGAAAGGTGAATTTCCCTTGGTTGGGACTGGAACTGGGCAGGAGTCTGGGGTTTTTACAGCACAGCCTTTCCTCCCAGCTGGGAACTCCTATTCGGATATTTCTCATCAGAGTTTGGCTTGGTTGTATTTCTGATAAGTGGAAGTTTACTAGACCCTTTTAGCAGAGATCCTCTGTGTTTGGGGCCTGAATTCATTCATTGAGTGCTACCTTGCTTTTTCATCTGAGGCCACCTCCTGAATCACCTCCATTTGGTGATTCGGGATAAGGAGGAAAGGAGGAATGGGAAAGGTAAAACCCTGCTAGAGAACCCCAAGGATCTTGAAGGACAACCAATAGGCAGATACAGAAAGGAGTTTTTGATATTATTTAAAAACTAAATCTCAGCAGAACATTCTATGACCTCATTCGATTGTTTCAATACAAACTCTCTAGAAGGAGAATCAAAATGATACAAAGGAATTCATTAATTGCGCATTGATGAGCCATGTGGGATAATGGTTAATAGTACAGTCAAGCCCCTCCCTCCAAATTCTGAAGTCCCTGACACCAATTCAATATGGTTTTCATTACATAATTGAAGCATCAGTATTCCTTCCTTTCCTTCCTTTCTAACAAAGCACAAGATTGAGATTTGCTGAGATATAGAAATTGTTGGGAACTTGGGATCACATGGATGTTTGGTCATTAAAATGGGAACTTGGTGGCTTGCTAAGACCCTCAAATTTGTTTTCCTAATCACCCCAACACCGTTCATTTTTAAATGTTACATGTGCTTTGGAAGGGTGGAAGTAAGATCACTGTGTTGTATTTTGTCACTCAGCCCTTGGGTAGTGGGGTCTCTGTGGGCTAACTTGGGACTTAGATCAGTTCCTTTAGGTCCCAATAGGGAAGACCAAGCAGGAACCAAGGTTCAGGGATTCCATTTTGGTCATGCTTCCCTACATCCTTAACTTTCCACAACAACTCTCTGTCCTTTTCCCCACTAGCCCCTTCTCCCAAACTTCTTAGGTCACTTAAGTTACCACTCAATTAGATCAGGACATGGTCCCGAGGTAACCTTAATTTTCCAATTTGTACTTCACATCTTTTGCCAGAACAAACATAGCTTGGTTTCTAGTCCTATCTCTAATTCTGACTACCTATATGACTTTGAAAAAGGCATATAATATTCCTGGACCTCAGTTTCCACTTCTGTAAAATAAGGGGGTTAGGCTACATGGTCTGTATATTGCCTTGTAGCTCAGTATCTGTAGACCTATGTACATTTTTCCAATGAGTTTCAAGAAAGGTAAACAAGAAAGAGAATCTGACCAGCCTGAAGCAGGGGGAGAGAGGGAGAGAGGGAGGGAGGGAGACAGATAAGAGAGAGAGAAAGAAAGACTTTGTGTGTGTCAGGATGACTGAACTCCTTTCTTTCCATCCAATGTTGGTCATAATCTCCTCCATCCACCACTTTCTACTACTTTACAAAAGATAAATCCATTACCACAAAAGGTACCATGCACTAAACCACCAGGGGTACCAGGCACCTGAACGCCTCTGGAAAGGACAGTGAACCCAAGGTATTTTGGAGAAAGCCTGGGTCCTAGAATGACTCAGCCATGTGTACTCTAGACCTATGTCCAGGACAGTTTCAAATGGGTGTAGCAGCTCCTCATGAGGTTGAGGGATGCTTAAAGTCCAACCCCATGGTTTGGGGATTCTATAAATTCTCAGCTTTACCTCTGGAAGCAGCCCTTCTCTAGCTCCTGAGCTCAAGATTGTTGGTTTTCAAGAGGGAGCCTGGGCAGGCTGAGCACCTGTGATCAAACCCCTCTCTACCACTTAGGAAACCACCCTTAGGCTTTTCCATGCCATACTTTGCAATGCCTTTTCCAATCCCTGCTTCCTCAACCACCTTCTCTTCTGTGCCCACCACTCACTACTTTTCAATAAATTACTGTAATAAAGAAGTGATGTGACCCTTACCCCACCCCATTCTGGGGCCCCCTCAGCCATCAGAAGTGATCCACTGAATCTATGGCTAATCCCATGTAAAATAGACCTTGATCAAAAAAGCTGAAGTCTCTGTAAATTGTGATCCAGAAGGCCTCATTTTGCCTAATTAAATTTACTTGAATATTTCTTTTGGAGATGGAGACAGTTGCCTAATACTTTTTGTCGATGTTAATCTGTTAAATTGTACGATCTCATTCTTTTTTGCATTGTATCCATTCCTTTTTAAGGCACAAAACGTTTCTGTCCCATGACTACGGATTGCTCAGCTTGTCTTGTCCCTGAGCTTTATTCAGGTATTCAAAAGGCATGTGAAGATGTAAGAGGCAGTTTTACATTTTCATATGGATAATTTGTAAATAAATGTATTTGTTGACAAACAGAAACATGGAAACCATTTTCATTAAAATTATCTCCATGTCTGTGTTTTATTCCTGAAAGCTGGGAATAGGAGTCTATAGGGAAATCCATGATCAAGATGCCTGGCACTTCCATGTTCTCTGCCTTCTTCCTCCACACTCCACTATCAAAGGTGAAAAATTTCTGGCTGACAAGGCCTCCAGACTCCCCCCACCCCTGGCTACCCATGTCCCATCCCCCTAGGCACAGTAAGGAGCATCGTGGACCAAGTAAGAATTCAAGTCCTCCCCTGACTCCCTAAGTCTCCCATAATAAGCCTCCCTTCCAGGGGACCAGAGCCCCCCCCAGATCCCCAATTCCACAGGATTTGGGGGGTTGGAGGGCCATTCAGATGTGTTTCTATGCACAGGCTTCTAGCTCCCTCGTGCCTGGCTCTCTAAGCAAGGGGTCTCTTGTGTGAGGAAGGACCACTGCACCATCATTCCTGCCCCCAGATCCCCTCTGTACTCATTGAATCCAAATGACCTCGTCTTGGTGCTGGGTCTACAGGGCAGGATGGCATCACAACAACAGTGACTGACATCAGCAAAAACTTCAGGTTTGGAAAAGACTTAAACCTTCATGACCTGCACCACAACCCTGAAGGTAAGCAATGCAGCTGCTATATTCTTATCCCATTTCACATATGAGGAAACTTAACCTCAAGAAGAACTTAGGTAGTTTGCCCAGCTACGGGATTTGAACTGAGTTTCTCCACACTCCCTTCTGCTACACTATAGCTCCTCTCTCTCCGTTTTACAGATGAGGAAAATGATCCTGAGGGGATGTTCAATGACTTGTCTATGGTAACACAGCCAGGAAGCAATTTGCAACAGGATTTGAACCGGACCTGGCTTAGCAGGTCTCTGGAAACTCCTTTGAGGATAAATCCTCTTTTGAAAGGAGTTACAGAGATTCCTGCCACAGCCTCAAACCCAGATAAAGTGGACACTAGGACAATTTTATCTGACCCTCTTGAGCAGCCTCAATCCCCCAGCCCAAGTTCTTTTTGGAGGCTGGGCCTTAGGAGCAGATTCTGCTGTGGGACAGTGGTCACAGTCTTGTCCCCAAAAGAAACAGAAAAGTATCTTTGTCAATAAGTCATCTGAATGATCTCAGGCTTGTCTTTGGCGGGGAGATGGTTCGGACTTCCCCTTATCCTCACTTCAGGGGGATGGCATAGACCTGTTCTCATCCCTACCACTCCCTCCCTTTGCACTTGGTCTGGAAGGGTCATCTCACCTAGGAGCCAAAGGTGGGCATACTGGAGAAGAGAGGGCCCTGGGACAGGGAAGGAAGAAAAATAAGATCATGAGGCAGAGGAGGAAGTCTTCACAGAATTACTGGAACTCAGAGCCAGAAGGGCTCTCAAAGGATCCCCACGCCAGTTTTATCACAAGAGGTGACACCAACATGACCAACTCAAGCAATCCATCAATAAAGATTTATTGCCTATTAAGAGACAGGAGCTGTTCTAGGTTCTGAGGATCCCAACATAAAAAAGAAAGAAAAGAAATAACCCTTATGCATAAGCAATATGCCTTCTGATGAGGGAGATAAAAAGAACATGTGAAATATACACAGAAAAGTAACAAATGCAGACACACACAAAGAAGGGTCAATACCAGGCAGTAGGGAGGGAAGGCATGAGCAGCTGGGGAAACTGGGAAGGGCATCACCCATCTGGAGCTGGAGCTGGATCCCAAGGAAGAAAGGAGTCCAAAGAAA
The DNA here is from genome assembly GCA_028658325.1 of Potorous gilbertii. Taxonomy (NCBI): domain Eukaryota; kingdom Metazoa; phylum Chordata; class Mammalia; order Diprotodontia; family Potoroidae; genus Potorous; species Potorous gilbertii. Next base: position 3,636,739 of record CM053770.1, on the reverse strand, counting down.
GGACAGAGGGAATTCCTGGCACTGGGGATGATCCCTGGGCAGCCACAAAGTCTATGCCCTTGGAAATAGAGCCTGCAACAAACCCCTCCAAGGGCCCATCTAGTCTCTACCTGAAGGACCAAAGTTGACTCTTGTGAGAACTCTGCATGCTCCCCAGAAAGGCTATCCCACTTTGGGACAGCTCCTCTTCTTCATAAATGTTTTTGTATATCATGCCCTTCCCCCCATACCCATGCTTATAGTTCTTCTCTCTGGGACAAACAGAATAAGCAAATTCTCTTGTCACATGACAACCCTTGAATTACTTGAACATAGCTCTTGTATTTCACTAGTCTCTTCTCCGAGCCAAACAGAACCAGCTCCTTCAACCAATCTTTATATTCCATGGACTCCTGGACCCTCCTGGCCTGATCACCTTCCTCTAGATGCTCTACACCTTGATTCAGTTTTCAAATCAGCAATCATATTAAAAGCACCTACTACATGCAAGAAAACCAGATGTATAAAGTTGAGATGAATGCCAGCTCTGTCCTCAGGAAGTTTACGGTCCAGGAAGGGGATAAGATTTTAGCATTCATGACTCTGGTTCCCAGTGCTAATTAATAGTGTGCATTGCTCAAGCAAACAAATCAACAAGAATTCACTTATCTCCTACTATGTGGCAAGTATGGTGCCAAGTACTGAGGATACAAAGACAGGCAAAAATAGCCTCTGCCCTTGAGGAGCTCACAATTCAATGGGAGGAGGGAAGAGTAAACATGCAAAAACTGTGTATAAACAAGGGATAAATCAGGAATGATATCAAAGGGTTCCCACTAACATTCAGGATGACAGTGAAAGGCTTCTTGTACAAGGTGGGGTTCCATCTGAGTCTTGAAGGAATTCAGCGAAGCCAAGAGAAGAAGGTCAAGTGGGAGAGACTTTCTGCCATGGGCAGCAGCCAAGCAAAGGCATGGTTTCAGGAAACAGGGTGTCAAACGAGAGAGACAGCAAGGTCAAGGTGGCTGGTCCTGGAGCATGTGGAAGAAAGTAACATGAGAATGCTGAAAGGTGGGAGGAAGCCAGCTTGCAAAGGATTTTGGAAACCAAACAGGATTTTGCACTTGATCCTATGAGTGACAGGGATCCACTAAAGTCTATTGACATGGAGGGATGACATGGTCAAACCTATGCTTTAGGAAGGTCATTTTGGCAGCTGAGTGGGGAAGGGACTGAAGTGTGGACAGCTAGGAAGTGGCTGAGGCAGGATTCGAACTCAGGAAGATGAGTCTTCCTGACTCCAGGCAGAGATCTATCCACTGTGGTGCCGTCTAGTGGCCCTTTCATTAATTACTTACTATTCTTTCATCCAAGTCCCAAGCTGGCTGGGAGCAATAGCTCTGCACCACCTTGTGACCAAGACCAAGAACTGCATCTTCCAAAACCAAATTAGACATTTTATTTCAAAAACAAACTACTAAATGCTTGCTCCATACAAAGTGGGCTGGAAATACAGTCTCACATGTCGTGGAGCTGACATTCTCCTGGAGAGATAATATATGAACAATGATAAATAAAGATGAAGTGTGTTTAAAATATTATCCTGTAATTTGTCAATCAATATTTATTAAGTACCTATTATGTGCTATTGCTCTGCTATTGCTGGGATACACATATGAGAAGGAAAGAGAGTTCTTGACCTTGAGGAGTTTACAATATGGGAAGGAAGGTCACTGTACAAAAGGAAGCTGATGAGGAGAGAGGGGGAAGGTGCTCTGGAGTTGGGGCATGCTGGAGAAGTCCAGAGGACAGCTGGGCTATGCCAATCACATTGGTACAGGGAACATCCACTGAGGAAGATCCTCCCCCAATGTAGACTGACACCTGCTCTGCAATGGTGGTGAAAGCACCAGAGATCACCAGTCAGATATGAGGCTTAAACCAGCTCCCCCTGACTCTCAGGCCCACCCTTGATCCATGGCCCCTCCCCAAAGGGAATAAGCTAAGTCAATGCAAAGTCTATCAAGAAAGAGGAAGCACTAACAACTGTGGAGATGAGGAAGGGCTGGGTTCTAAAGGGAAGCTAGAAAGTCTGTGAGATGGAAGTGGGAACCGACTGCTTTCAGGGCATTGAGGGGAACAGCCTTGCAAAGGCATGGATGGGAGATGAACTGTGTGTGAGAAAGCAATAGGGCCAGTGGGACTGGATGGGAGAGTACATGAATGGGAATCATTGGTAATGGTTCTAGAAAGGTAGGTTGGAGTTCGATTGTGAAGGACATAAGCTGCCAAATAGGGCATTTTTCTTCTGTTCATATTTTTGTTCTAGTGCAATAGGGGGCCATTGGCATTGATTGAGGAGGAGAATGGCACCTAGGTCTAGACTTGAAGAAAAGTGTGTTGGCAGCTATAGTGAGGATATGTGGAAGAAGGGAGAAATGAGGCAGGAGGACCACATAGAGGGACTAAATAGGACACCAAATAGGTACAATATTCTAAGCAAGAGAGCCGATGGGGGCCTGAACCAGGGTGCCCTGTTTCCACTTTCTCTACATGTCTTGTTTAAAATCAGTTCTTGTGGGGGCAGCTAAATGGCACAGTGCATGGAGTACCAGCCCTGAAATCAGGAGAACCTGAGTTCAAATCTGGCCTCAGACACTTGACCCTTACTAGCACTGTGGTCCTGGGCAAGTCACTTAACCTCAATTGCCTCCAAAAATATTGATTCTTGTGGCATAAAGACCAACCAGAGGCTTATTACAAAAGTCCATGGTGAGACAAAGAGGACTTTTCTGGGGGCTGGCCATGTCAGAGGAGAGAAGAGGACATATATGTGTATGTTATATGCATCATATTACATGACACTATACATTATGTAAGTATTCTATATTAGTATATAATATACACATTCTATTATTTATATAAGAATTGTTGCAATGATGAAATCAACAGGACTTGGCAATACATTACACATGGGGGGGGGTAAGTGAAATTGAGGAGTCAGCAGGACGCTGAAGCCGTGATCCTGGGCAATTGGGTGTTACCCTGGACAGTAATAGGGAAGCTGGTAAGAAGGAAAGGTTTAATGAAAAGAAAATGAGTTCATCAAATCCTGAATATTGGAAAAGGTGAAACAGATGACAAGAGTCAATGACGGAGGAATTGTGGGATGACACGCATGCTGATGCATTGTTGGTAGAGCTGTGAATTAGTACAACAACTTTGGAAATCAATTTAGAATTATGCAAATGAAGTGACTAACATGTCCCTTAGATCCAGAGATGCCATTATTGATTTTATACCCAGGGAAGCCAAGTTCCCATGTGTACTAAAATATTTATAGCCACAGCAACCACAGCAGTACCAGGAGCAGCAGGAGCAACCTCTGCCTTCATCTCCTTTCCTCCCCTCCCTTCCTTCTCCTCAGTCTCCAGTGGAGGGTGGTGGTTGTTTCCCTAGAGTTTTCTACCATTGAGTGGGGTATGATTTGGTTAATCTTGATTCATTTACATAAAGAATGTGTTTTCCACTGTTTTTCTGGGTGTGGCTATACCCCAACTTCCTAGGGTGCCAAGATATATGTGTGGGGAAGGGGTGGAGGAGTGGGGCAAGTGAGCCAGGAAGTTTTATATTTCAGAATATGCACAAGTCACAAACCTCACTCCTGGTTTGATGGCCAAGGAGAGCACCTAGGGCCATAATTTATGAGCTGTTTTATTCAGTATGTTTCATTTTTGAACTGCCAAGGAAGGGAACCTGGGGCTTTCTTTCTGTCTGCTCCCTGAGACCATGAACCTCCCTTCATTTCCACTCGTTGTGGTATGGTTCCCTGGTAGTAGACAATTAATTCAGTGGGTGAGGCAAGAGAAAGAAGAGAACAAGAGAAGGAAGTTCCACCTCCAAGAGCCCAGGGGGTGGAGACAGGACAGTCTATAGGATTTCCACCTTGTCCCTCTCTAACTGGGAGGTCAAGAAGTGAGGAGGACGCTGCCCCTGGAATGCCCTCCATCTCCCCCACCACCTCTTAGAACTAACTTCCTTCAAGACTCAGCTCAAGTTGTGCAGATGTGAAATAATGTGGACTTTCTTGATCGCCCCAGCTACAATTGCTTGCCTTGTATTTGTCTATGTTCTCTATCTGAGACATATTGTCACCCCTTCCAATACCACCCCATAAAATATAAGCACTCTGAGGCCAGGGAACAAATTCTAATAACTAGTATGACCAGGAAAAATTTCCTGGAAGAAGTGACCCAAGACAAGAGGCTACTTGAGAGCAGGACCTCGTCTTATCTGATCTTTGCCCCACTTCCCCCACTTCCTCCTCACCCAGAGGCGACCCAGTAGGGTTGGAACTGAGTCAGTGCCTGGGTACTGAAGCCAAGATATGCAGATCTTGGCATAAACTCTGCTGAGCCACTTAATCTCAGAGAGTCATAACATCTTTAGGACCTGCCCCTCAGGGTGCAAAGAAGACCACTTGTGTAAAGGGTTAGTCAGTCATTCTTAGCACTGCAATGTCTTGTCTGGGTTCAAGCTTCCATTCGGAGGGGGAGGTTGCCTGATGGCCTCACAAGACCCTGTTTAGAGACAGGACAATAGAAAATAAATGAGTTTGAATCCCTCTTGTAACTTAGTGATTTTGATCGAGACTCTTCAACTCTGGCCCTCAGTTTGATGATTAGAGAATGAAGTTCTGGGACGAGATAATCTCTGGGTCATCTGCAGGATGCTAGAGGGCCTCTGAGATCGATCCACCACATTCCCATCTGTCTTAAATGGGTGACATTGGCCCATTTTTGAATGATCCCAACAGATCTCCTGCTACCACACACTCACACACTCACGCACACACACGCACACACGTGCACCTGTACACCAAGTCTCCAGAGTGACTTTCACCCAGGTACTACATGGTTCCAATTGGAAAGAGAACATTCAAAGTTTCCATCTTGTCTGCCTCAGATCAGACACGATGGACCATCCTTGGGAAATGTTAGTTGGGGGACTGTCATCAAGTCCCTAGGTGTCCCCATGGGGACCTTCAAACCCTCCTCTTCAGATACCCTGGTCCTCTCCTCTAGCTCCCACAGAGGCTCTATCCCTTTCACAGAAAGGAACCAAAGAGTCATTACAGCCGACTTCCCTCATGTTCCAAAAACCTGGGCAGTTGTATTTATCTTTTCTTCACAGACTCTCACAGAGATAAGGCAAATTCTTGCTGCTGTTCCTTAAAGAAAGGACTATAACCCCATTGAATAGCCACAAGGAAGCCTTGGGCTGGCAGGTTCAGAGCATCCTCCTCCTCAGAAGCTGATGGAAAAAACAGAATTCAATGAAGAATTGTTCCGAGAAGTGCTGCTTATCTGCCCTAGAAAGGAGAGAGAGAGGAGAGGGAAAGACTGACTCTTCTGGCATTTCCAATACAGAAGAGGAGAGAAAGCTCATCTATCTTAGAGGCAGCACTCAGGAAGCGGACAAGAAATATCTCCCCTGTCCTTCATGATGGAAGCATCAGCCACAATGTATTAGCTCTTGCTGTGAAAAGGCAACTAAGGGATTCTGTTTTACCAGCCTCTGTTCCTGTTTACTTGCTATGAACATTAAATGCCCCATCTCTGCTCTGACTCAGGCCACACTCTTGGTCACCAGTGGAAGGAGGACTGGTCCAGTCTGCAGGTGAGAGTCAAATGGAACTTCCAGGGATGGAGCACAGACAATATGGCAACCAAGAACAAAGGTGAAGGGGGCTGGGACATGAATGTCCTGGTGCCCCTAAAAGGAATTTGGCTGGTGGTCAGTGGCAACTTTCAGGGCATTCAAGTCTCATACCCATGGATAAAATTAAAAGGACTCTTCTCCTGAGGGCCTGATCTTGGGTATCTTGGCCAACTGACCCAGGCTTTACATAGTCTTTGAGGGTATTCAAGGGATGGTGCACTCTGGTGCTCACATAAGAGATGGAACAGGGGCACTATGGAAAAGGATTTAATCTAATCAATTCATTTCTTGACACAGCCTGAAGTCCAGTTAGGAAAGGCAATTTCACCTTCTTAGGGGAAACACACACACACATACACACACACACACACACACACACACACACACACACACACACACATAGACACACCTTCATACACACACACTCCTTTCTAGGATCCTGGGGAAGGGGCTATATATTATGTTAGTCTTGTCCTTCCTTCAGTACATTTGTCTGATCAAGGGTAACTGAATCCTGCTTCCTTTCTCTGCCTCACATACCAGGAGCCTCCTAGAGTTTACTTCCCTCTCCCAAAGAGTAGACAAGCTTGGAGTCATTAGTCCAAGTCTGAAACCAGCTTCTTAGCTTCAGTGGGGCCCTGAGAAGGCTGTGACCTCCACTGGAAAGTACCAGTATACTCCAAAGAGGGGAAAGAGAGACAGAGACAGGCAGAAAGGGAAAAAAGAGGAAAGGGGAGGGTAGAAGAGGAGCAGAGCAGAGCATTCTAGTTCCTTATGAACTCATTCAAAAGCCTGATGCGGAAAGTCCTACCCCTCAGTGGCTCCAAACCAACTCTCCAGCCTTAAGTCACGTTACTTCCCTCAATCCACCCTCTTCCAGCCATTCTGAAACACTTAAAGTCAGCCCCTCATCGTCTATCTCCATGACTTTGCACAAGTGCCTCATCTTCCTGGAATACTCTCTCTTTATCACCCCTTTGTGGAATCTCTCCCTTCCTCTGAGGTTCAGTTCAGGAGTTCCCTCCTCTGTGCCCGGCTTCCTCACCCCTATGCCAAGGTAAGGATTCTTACTTTTCAAATTCCCCTAGATACCTTCTTTGCTCCATTGCTCTGTACTTTGTATACATCTCTGTGAACATCCCCAGCCCCACCTCCTCGCACTTTCCCCATGTATCCATTAGACTAAAAGTTCCTTGAAAACTGTATCTTTTTAAAATCCTTAGATCTCCAACATTTAAAACAAGCCTCATGCAGAGTAGATACTTTAAGAAGTGCTTGTTGAATGAACGAATGAGACTCCTACTATTTGCAAAGTACTGATGTGCTCTTTGCCATGAACAGAATCACAAAAATGCAGGGGCCATCTTGTCCATCCCATACCCAAAAGGGAATCACCACCAATCCATGCCTGAACTGTTGCAATAGCCTACTGCTGACAAAGTGGTCACCTAACCTTTGCTCAAAGACCTAAAATGAAAGGGAACTTTTCTTCTCCAACACAACCAAACCTTATTAAAATCCAACATAAATGGTGGACTACGAGATGGTATAACTATTTAGAAAGCAGTTTGGAATTATGCAAATAACATGACTAAGATGTCTATAACTTTCAAACCAGAGATTCCAAATAATTGGCCTTAGACCCCCAGGAAGCTATCAACAAGAGGAAAATTCCCATGTGCACCAAGATATTTATAGCAGCGCTTTTTGTGACAGCAAAGAACTGGAAACAAGGCAAATGCCCATCAATTGGAGAAAGCTAAGCAAATTTTGGTACATGAATGCAATAGAAATTTTGTATGTGAGGAATCCAGAGAAACCTTACATGACCTGATACAGAGTGAAGTGAACAGGCCTAAGAAAACAATCTACACAATAATTATGACCATGTAAATAATTACAACAGTAACACACTAAAATTCAAAAGGAAATGTAGTAAAAGTATAAAGTTCTAACTCAAATGCAACATGCCTGAAATGAACTCGTTATCTTTCCCCCTGCACCTTTCCTTTCTCCTGCCTTCCCTATGACAGTAGAGGGCACCACCATCTTCCTAGTGTCTGAGACTCACAACCTAGGAGTCATCTGGGACTCCTCATTCTCTCTCATCCCACATCTAACCTGCTGTCAAGGCTTGTCAAGTTCATCTCTCCAACTCATCTCCTCTCCTCTGAGCCTGCCTCCACTTTGGGGCAGACCCTCATCATCTCATGCCTGGACTATTGCAGTAGCTACTGGGGGTCTGACTGATAAAGTCTTTGCCCTCTCTAATCATCCTTTCAGCCACCAAAGTGATTTTCCTGAAGAGCAGATCCAATCAATCACCCCCTCTCCTTCGCTCAGCAAGCTTGAGAGGTTTCTTTTGCTCCAGGGTCACATATAAAATCCTCTGTTGAGCATTCAGCCCCACTCATAAGCAGCCCCTCCTGCCCTTCTAGTCTTCTTACACCTTACTCCCTTGCACATACTCTTGCGTCCAGGCTGATCCATGAGCAGGACTCTCCATGTTTTGGCTCTAAGCGCTTTCTCCAGCCATCCTTCTCCTCTGCTCCAGCTCCTGATCTCCCTAGCTTTCTTTAAGTCCTAACCAAAACACCATCTTCCTTTCCCAGACCTTCAGTTCTAGTGCCTTCCCTCTTAGTTACTTCCTGTTGCTTCTGTTGCTAGTTTGCTTTGTATGTATTTATTTGCATATTGTCTCCTCTGTTATATTCTCAACTTCATGAGAGCAAGAACTGTCTTTGACTTCTTTTTGGAACCTCAGCCCTTAGCATTGTTCAATCATGTCCAACCCTACATAACCTCATGGACAAAAGTCATGGGCTTTCTTGGAAATTATACAGGTTTGTCACTTCTTTCTACAGTGTGTCCCCATTTTACAGATGAGGAACTGAGGCAAATAGGGGTTAAATGATTTGCCCAGGGCCCCCCCAGCTAGTAAGCATCTGAAGCCAAATTTAAACTCGGGTCTCCCTGGCTCCAAGCCCAGTGCTCTATTCACTGCACCACCTAGCTGCCCCAATAAACTTGATAAATAGTAGGTACTTAATGAATATTGATTGATTGATTGGTTGATTGAACTGAAGACTATATTAAAGGAGTCCTTATTTAGAATAAGGCTCCCACATTAAGAGACTGGGAAGCAGGTTTTGGAGTCTACAAAGGACAGCTCTGGCCAGACTCCTGTGAAAGTAGAAAGAGGTAGAGGAGGGGCTAAGGAGTGAGGCCAAATGTCCAGAGGCTGTTGTATGATTTGTTCTCATGTGTCATGAACCTCCTCCTTACTCACGCTCCTATGCTATCTTTCACAATAAATCCTCTTGCGATATTCCAGAGGCTGGTGGTGTTTTGGAAAGAAGCTAGATGAAGGAAGCATCGTGGCCTTCTCCCCTTGAGCAACTCATTGTAGCTATTGCAGAAAGACAAGAGGAGCTGGATTGGAATTCTGATCCTGTTAGACCTTGGCTTCCTTCTTTGCCAAATGAAAACTGAACTGGAGAAACCCCAAAGCTAATTGTGCGGAGTGACGTCGTGCAAGGTGTGGGAAAGCCTTTTGCAGGCAAGAACATTGTTTCTTGGTTTGTGATGTCAGACACCCTAGACCCTGGGCCTCCATCTGCTCCTCTAGCAAGTGAAGGGGTTGGACCACTAGGTCTCAGAGGGTCTACATCAAGGCTCTCTTGCTCATTCTCTGATCCAAAGTAAAAATCGCAGAAGAGGTCAAAACCACAAGGTGGTGCCAGTGAGCCAGGTGAGGGCTGATGGATTTGGAAAACCAAACATTCCAGTCATTCTAGTAGGGATGGCCCATCCCTGAGACCCTCTGGCACTACACATGGGGCAGATTGTAACTTCTGACACACTCATGGGCACGTGCTAAATGTTTGCTGCTATTCCGACATGGAAGAATAAGGGAGCCTGAAGGTAGAGAAAAGAGCTCACTTGGGAATGTCCATATTCTCCCCATATGTTCTAAAGGCAACAATAACCTGCATTATTGCCACACTATCTAATGTGTGAGCAAACTGAGCCAGAGAGAGGGCAGGGACTTGTCTAAAGCCCCCAGTCAATGCCTAAGTTAGAAGCAGTTCCTACTGCCACTGTCTATCCCCTGCCCATCAAGTGCCTCTCTCTCTCTCTCTCTCTCTCTCTCTCTCTCTCTCTCTCTCTCTCACACACACACACACACACACACACACACACACACACACACACACATACACACACACACCCTCCTCCTAGCTAGGATTTCTGAAGAGAGTTTGAAGCAGTGTGGGGGCCCATGTTCCTTGCAGTCAGGCAGCCACTAATCCTCAGCTGACTTATCTTGGCCCACAGAGCAGTTATCCTGGAGAGGACAGGAGATCATCCTCAGCACAACAAACATCTGGTCTAATGCTCATAAGAGGGATGATGTACATTCACTCATTCATTCATTCAACAGATATTCATTGAACCTATCCTGTGTGAAGATCCCGTGCTGAGGGAAACAGAGGCAGACATGAGACCTCATCATTTCACTGCAAGAACAAGCTGAGAGCCCAGCAGGGAAGAATCAGACCTTTGCTCAAGCAGCTTCAAAAGCAGATGGCAAATGTTCAGTGCTTAGACAAGCCAACATTTTACATCTATCATCTGATAGACAAACAGACAAGCACTGGCCATGTCAGATCACATGGTTTCCATGGCTGACAGAGCACAGCATGTTGTATCCAAAACAGCATGAAATAGAGGAAGGAACACTAGACATGAAATTGAGAGATGTGGGTTCAGATCTCACTCCTGGCACTGGCTGCATTAGTATAACAAGTCACTGACCTTTTTGGAGTCTCAGTTTCCTCTTTGTAAAATAAGCATCTGGGCACTTCCTTTCAACCTGTTAATATGGTGATAAGGAATATGCTTTGTGAGACCCAGAGGGCTCTGACCATGGGAGGAGGTCATTGCCTCTTTTGAGAATCTGTACTATGTGGTGACCTCAATGTACATTCATTTAACAAATATTTCTTGAACATCCACTGAGGCTAATGGCCCTGGGTGCAAGGGAGCACCCCAGAGGTGCACAAGAAACTGTTCCTCCCCTCAAGGAGCTCTCAGTGTAAACAGGAGAAAAGAAAATGCTGAGCAATGGTGCAAGGAAGTCTGTGAGATGAGCTGGATGCCTAGGTAGGTCTATGGCTTCATTGATGACTGCTCTCCCTTCACCAGGGTAGGGCACAGCCCATCCAAGCCTTCGCACCCAGGGCACAAGCTGGAAGATGTCCAGAAGGTGCCAAGATGGTAGCAGGCCTCAAGTTCATGCCACAGGAGGATCTGGTGAAAGAAGTAGACATGGTTTGCCTGGAGAAGACTCAGGGTCATGTCATGGTGGCCTCTGAGTTTTCAAAGAGCCATCACATGAAAGCAGGAGCAGACTTGTCTATTTAGCCCCAGAAGGAAGACTTAAGAACAGCAGGTACACATGACAAAGGCCAATTTGTCTAGATATCAGGAAGAACATTCAACCCCAAAGTGGAATGGCCTTCCTTGAGAAATGTTCAGCTCCCTTCCTAGAGGCTTCAAACAGGGACGGGATGTCCACTTGTCAGGGAGATTGATTCTTGCAGAGATATGGGCTGGACTAGATCACTAAAAAGCTCTTTTCCAGGTCTGAAAAGCTGTGATCAGTCAAACTCTTACCCAAGTCCTCCCAAAAATCCTACCGAGAAGACCCACCTCATGTGCTGGAGGCTTTGTCTAGGACCCCTGCCACCCATGGGCACCCCTGCAACCCTTCCAATAACTGGCCCATTCTGACTATACTTGACTAGTATACTAACCCCTAAATGCAAAAGTGGCTCCTGGATACCATGGACAGAGTCCTGAGTTCAGCTCCTGCCTCTGATATTTGCTAGTTGTGTGACCTTGGGCAAGTCACATAACTGTTCTGGGCTTCTGTTTTCTCATTTGTAAAATAAAGGGTTGGGATTAGAGGCTCCTTCTAGTGCTAACTCCACCATCCTATGAATTTTTCAAGCTGGAAAGGCTTCTAGTTTGAGCACAGAGTCAGATTATGCTGTAGCCACTTGTGGACTAGCCTGCACTTGGAGAGGTGACTTAGGACCACAGAGTTAGAGAGTATCAGAGGCAGGGTTCCAACCAAGATCTTCCTGACGACTCCAAAGTCAGAATACGATGAGGCCCCCAGAAAGCACCACAGTGCACACAGTCAGGAAGGCGTGAGTTCAAATCCAGTCTCAGACAGTCACTGTGTGACCCTGGGCAAGTAATTTAACCCATGCCTGCCTCAGTTTCCCCAACTGCAAAAAGGGGATTAATATTAGCATCAAGTTTCCAGAGTTTTTGTGAAGATCAATGAGACAACCCATGTAAAGTGCTGGCCATAAACTACCCACGATGCCAGCCTGCCTCTCCAAGATAATAACTGTCACGTATGTGGTGCTTCTCAGACATTACTTCATCTGAGTCTGAGAAAGAAAGCTGCCCCAAACCTCAGCAGAAGTCTCGGTTATCCAGGCTTTTGTCTGTGCTGAGAGATCTTGGACAATGATAAGTAGACTAAGTGAGAATATAACAAATGAGACCTTGAACAGCAACAAACTTTGGCATCCCTTGGGATGGAGTTTGACCAGCACTTATTGGATCAGTAGGTTTGAGGTCGAAGTCCCCGTGGGTATGCCCTAGCTAGACACCCCTTTCCTCACTTCTACTGTCTGGTTAGCTCTCACGAACCTTTTCTGAGGAACACTGAGGCCCGGGGAAGGAAGTTCAGTCTGAGGAAGGGGTAAAATTAGGAGACTGAGGCCCCCAGGTTCATCAAAACAGAGATACTGCTAAGGAGACATCACATGGGAGGAGAAAGAATGAGAGGGGGAGGGGGAGAGGAAGCTGCAGTCCATAGCCAGAGGGGTATCCAGTGCTTCCAGCTTAATTATTCTTGCCAAATAGGTGCTAAGCTCTGTTGTTTCCATGCTGCTGAAGGGCTGCCAGGGCTCTGGGCCCATCTCCATTCCGAGCCCTTTGAACTCTTAATGCAGGTACCCTGCAGCAAAGCCCTGGGATGATCACCCACACAGACACAGTTCCTTGGCTACAATTTACTGAAGGCTGTCAGACTAATTAACTTGTAGCACTTAAAAAGTAACAAACTTGAACTGTTTTTCTTGATGCCATTAATTAGAAGTTAAAGGGAGTCAGCCCTAAACATCAGCATCACTCACACTTCTGGCACTCTCAGAGCAAGAACGAAAGCCAAACTGTGTGGGGAGGGTGAGGAGGGAGAGCAAGGGGAAATGTATCCATGTTTAAAGATCAGAGTCCAGTCCATGAGCCTAGACTTGACCCTCCCAGGCTGTGCCTCAGCAGGAACAGTCAAGATGGAGTCAGTCTCTTTGCCCACTGATGCTGTTGTAGGACCACAACCAAGTTCAAGACACAAGCAGTCCTAAATCCCTTTCAGTAAACAGAAGGAAAAGCTGCCCTGGCCCTCCTTGCTATTGCTGCTGTATTCCACAAGAGGGCAGCCGAGCATTAGTTTTGGGTTGGCAGAGCAGCCAGCCTTCTAAGGAGCTGTCCAGCATTTTCCAGATTTATCCAAGGACGCTGTCTCAGAGACTCAGACAGTACTGCCCCTCCTCAGCCAACAAAGGACGTTGGAAGAAAGGTCAAAGGCATTGGTAACAGACTGCAGAGCACAATGACTTTGCCCCCATTGGTTCCACAGAGTTGAGGACCGTCAGGTGTAGCTGAAAGAAGACCATTCCCTCCACCCCCAGCCCTTATCCCCAGCTCCTATTCATTCAACTCTTTCTTAGCAGCCCTGGCTTCCCTAATCCAGCCTGGCCTGGCAGTACAAGGAAGAAAAATCCTTTAGCCCTGGAGCCAGGAGCTCCTGAAGCATTCTCTGGTTCATTTTAAGAACAGTGATCAGGTGCCGTGTTACTACTTCAGGGATCTAGAGTCCCCACACCCTGACTGGAACACACAGATGCTACCTAACAGTGGATGGGCATGTGTTCACTCCTTCCCTGAGGGTCCAAAATGGACTGTGTGGCTCCTCAGCAGGACCCTGGGCCACATGCTTCTAAAGCCACCCAGAGAATTCATAGGCCAAAGTGAGAGGGTCCCCCTATCTGCTTGCCTAGAGATTAATAATAACAAATAAAACAATGGTTACCAGATCTTATATTGGCATAGTGCTTTAAGGCTGGCAAAGCTCTTTACAAATATTACCTCATTTAGTACTCACAAAAGCCTTGAGAGGTGGATGCTACAATCAACACCCAATTTATAATTGAGAAAGCTGAGGCAGAAAGGGGTTAAATGACTTGGTAATAAGTGTCTGAGGCAGCATTTGGGTTCAAATGTTTCTGACTCCAATGCTCAGTGACACAGTGGCACCACCAGGTACAAGTTTTATATTGGGGGTGGGGTGCTAGTTGCTTTGCTGGAGCAACATGCCCCCTGGAAAAGGAAATGTTTTTTATCATTTCCTACTTGGGAACAAGGAAACTAAGTTAACCTTTAAAAAACAATTCCTTCAAACTTCAACTTCCATTATTTCCCCAGGGTGAATTCTTATATATGCCCATATATGTGTATAGATATGTGTATGTATATATACACACACATATACATATATGAGAGAGTATACTTATATGTGTTTATCATGCATACATATATAATGGGTGTGTATGTGTGTAGTGTGTATAGTGAGCATATGTAAAGACAGAAAACATAACCAAATATAGAAAAACAGGGAAAGAACTATCACACAAACACCCACATTCCCTTGCTTGGAACAGGGAATTTTCCATTCCATCAAACTGACTAGGCTTATCTCTGATAGCCCAAATGCCTGACTGGCACAAAGTAGCCATGAGGCAAGAAACAAGTCTCTGGTTCTACCACTGGCTCTCCTTCCATCTGCACCATATGAAAGGGGAAGAAGAGGGCCATGTTGGCCCTTTGCTAAGGCCTGGAAATGATCTTCCCCCATTTTTGCCTCTTTCCCACCCACAGAGGCTGGCAGGCCCTGCCATCCTTGACATGAGGGTTACCCTCTTGCTCCTTCCTTTCCAGTCTTTTGTCAGGCACACACCTGGGTTTCTAGGGACATGGAGGTGAGATGGGAATGTCAGCCTCACCATTAATGAGATGTAACACTCCCAAGCAGAGCCCTTGGACATGACTTTCACTTGTCTGCCTCTGAAGGTGCCAAACACCTACCCAGGCCCAACCCTTGTGCCATGCTTTGCCTAGAGTAAGCATAGTGCTCTCTGGCTGCCACTGGCCTTGGACTCTCCCCTGCTAACCACCAGGAATGAGTGTTTCCACTAGTTCACTATCAAAACTCCATGGAGGACTTAGTTCTCCTTATTATATTGTGTCAGGGCAGAACATGTCTAAGATATAACCCTTCTCAGAGGCACCCAAAATCCCTAGCTGGATACAAATGGCTGCACTTATGCAAGGAGCAAGAAGAAGGATAACACAGGCCACAGTAAAAGTATATTTGGTGGAGTCCACACTTCCCCCAGCTCCACAGTCAGGAGCAGTGTCCACATTCATGCTCCTCTGGCCTGAGGCCCTGGGACCACTAGGAGAATAATTGACCACGGGAACTCTCATAGGAGAAGACTGCCAGCAGCAGTATGGGTCAGCATCTTCTCCAGCTTCTTGCCTTAGAAAGGGGCCAAGAGGTCAAGGGTTGGGGCACCCAGAGGGCATGTGTTCCAGGCAGGGCTTGAGCCCATATCTTCTTCTTACCTTCAAGGTCAGACCTCTATCCATTATGCCATACTGACTCTGTATGTCTCCTTAGCTCCTGCTCAGCCCTATTGACTCCCTCAAATAACCAGAGAATGTAGCTGCCTTTGTTTATGAATGTCCTCTGGAGAAACACAAAAGGGAATAAACCTGAAAAAAGTGACCATCTTCATTTATGGAATGTCTGGCTATTCTTTCAAACCAAACCCTTTGCCATCTCTAAGGAAACACGTATGCAATCTTGGCAATCTCTCTAATGGATTGATCAGGATATACTGCACTTTGCAGGGACCTGTACTTGTGTCCTATCTCCCATTAGATTCTAAGTGGCTGACTCACTTTTTCACACCCCCCAGAAGGAGGACAGTGCACTAGACACAGTAGGTGCTCCTGGAAAGCTTGTCCATTTTCATCACTGCTGTTCAGGCCACACCTTGTCATGTATACCTACGATCCCTGCTACCAGGAAGGCTGAAACTGTAGAATGTCTTGAACTCAGGAGTCTGTAGATACAGTGGGTCAAGCAAATCAAGTGCCCCACCAAGCCTGGCACCCAAATGGTGAACTCAAGGTACAAAGAGTCTGAAGAGGCACCTGGATGACCAAAGGCACTCTGCAAGACTCTGGGGACACACAAACAAAAAGGTAACAGACCCTACTCCCAAAGAACTTACATTCTAATGGGATAAACTTGGTTGTTGTTCTGTCACTTCAGGCCCAACCCACTCTTCATGGCACCATTTGGGATTATCTTGTCAATTGCCATTTCTTTCTCCTCATTTTACAGATGAGGAAACTGAGGCAAACAGGGTTAAATAACTTGCCCAGGGTCAAATAGCCAAGCAAATGTTTGAATTCACAAAGATGAGTCTTCCTGGAGGCAGGCCCAGCACCATTGCACCACCTAGCTGTCTCAGGCTAAACTGGACCAGTAGAAAGGAGAACTTTATTCAGTCCCTTTTAGGGTCCAGTACTATGTCTTCCTAGGAAGTTTCATCATTCTACAAGCACTTTGAGTACCTACTATGTGCTGGGCATGGGACTCAGCCATCAGGGGCTGCAAACAGCAATGAAACAATCCCCACTTTCAAGCATCTTGCTTTCTAATGGGGGAGACAAGAAGCTCAGCTTTGTTTACATATGTAGAGATACATAGAAAGATGAGAAATATGATGGAGATTGTGAAGGAAGGCCCCAGGAGCCAGTCCCATATCCAAGGTAAAGGACTCTTCTGAGGTAGAGGGAAGGGTAGAACCCATTCCTGGCATGAGTCTCTGCCATTCCCAAAGCAAGGAGAGGAGAAGGTGCCAGTTTGACTTGATTCATTTGGGAAAGGGAGGAGTATCTGGTGAGGCTGAGTCAGTCAATAAATATTTATTAATCACCTCTTCTGTGCCCAGCACTGTACTAAGAGCTAGAAATACAAAAAAAGCAAAAGACAGTCCCTGCCCTGAAGGAGCCCCCAACACAATGGAGGAATGTGACATAGAAAAAAATCTTTAGAGGGCCTGGGGTCTATGATGAACACCTGTAGCCTGGGAGGGCATGAGGGGAATTCCTTGAGTACTGTCCTTAGGTGGTGGAGGATCTGGAAGGAGCTTTCCAGGGTCCACCCTCTACCTGCTCCAATCAGAGGCACAGAGGGGCCCAAGGGGCATGGGTCCTGAAGACATAGGAGCCACAGAGTTGAGCTGATCTTGCAGGGGCATGAGTTTCTAGAGACAATGATGAAGTCCAGGCGAGCAACCAGGTAGAAAATGATGATAAATTGATAAGATAGGTTGGAAACAGATAACAGAGGACTTTAAAAGCTAAACAGAGGAATTTATATTACCCTAGAGATAGCCAGTGAAGCTTATCGGAGGGAGGCAGGGAGAGAAGGTGAGGTCAGACCTGTGCTTTAGAAAGTCACATTGGCTGCTGAGTAGCGAATGGAATAGAAAGGGGAGGACAAAAGCAATGTGACCAATCAGAGAATTGCTGCAATTCTGGATGGAAGGCATGATGAAGTCTTGCACTAAAGTGGCAGTTGTGTTGGTAAAGATGAAGGTTCAATCTATAAGAATATACTAAGTGCCTACTGTGTTCTAGACACTGATCATATGGGAGAGACATTGGGAATATACAAATGGCAAGATATGGTAGCTGACTGGTTATGCATCTTGAACAACATGGCAGAGCAGCCGATGATACCCAAGTCATGAGCGTGGTTTTTAGAAGGGTGGGCCAGCAGACCCTGTTTGACACACACTTCTAGGCTTCATCATTCTAGAATGGCTTTGGATACAAGCCCAGTGATGGGGTGCCTCTGTCATCCAAGCCTCAAGAGCCTCCTCACCAGAAAGCTGAGTGCAAAATTTGGGTAAAAGGACCACTTGTGGGAATCATCCTCTCAACACCAGGTCAGAGACTATGACCAGGTCAGAGGAGAAGAAAACTCCATGAGAAGCAGACGCCTGATGGGACCAGTCTGAGATATTCTTGCATCTATCTTTGGCTCTCATCCCACTCTCCCTTCTCCTGGCATTTGAAAAGCAATATGGTCTGAGAAGAACCCCAAGTTGAGAATTAAAAGGTCTGGATTTTGATAACCTCTCTGGGCCTCAGTTTTCTCACTGCAAAACAAAGTGTCTTAACAGAAGGACATCTAAAGCCACTTCCTGCTTGAAATCCATGATTTCTTCCTAAGTACTGGAGTCCATGAGGCAGCCTTCCTCTGTCGTGTGTCTGGTTCTGCTGGCTGTTAACCAATCTTCACTAACTTGCTAAGTTAAGGCTTTAGAAACATCTAAAATCCTTCCAAGGGCATTCAGTTCTAAGGTGAGGAGATGGGCACAGCTTAGTCAAAGCTGCAGCTGGAGACAAGACCTGGGATCAAACTCTGGCTGTGAATTACCACTTTCCTGCTCTGAGACTCAAGTCCCCCAGCTCCTACAAAATGGAGCTATGAGGGCATGGTGTGCCTGGACCAGAGTGCTTGATCAGGTGGAGAAAGGGCTTTGAAAACTTCAAAGGGCCGTGGAGACCCTCTTGGCTCTTGTGTCCCTATTGCTCTGGTTTCTGACTTCTAGACCAATAGATTTCCTGAGAGAGAAGTGCATTTTCATGATATAGGGAGTTTTAATTGAGCTAAACTTTCAGAAACTCCTATTTCTCAGCTCTAACAGCCTTTCCCAGTGAAGTGAAATCTTCTATCCCTCCTCTGAATGCCTTGTACTCAAAGCTCCCCAGAGAGGTCGACAGCAGGGCTTCTGGGAACACGGGCTGTTTCAGTGACAAAAAAGCATCTGTCCCTACTGGTTTCTGGGTACAAATATCACCTATTTTCACTAGCCAGACATCCCCAGACATTTATCCAATTGTCTGGCTGTGAATATTGGATGGAGAGAGCTGCCCAGGGGCCTAACATCCCCAAGGCCTGCCTCAACAGCCTCCCCCACAGAAATAGGACGGAGACAGCAAAAAGCTTCTTTCAAAAACATCTTCAGGACTGAATGTTCCTGCTCCTGGTGACAGCCACTGTCACCCATAAGAGGTGCTGAGAAGAAAGAGGAGGGTCCTCAGGTTATGAACAGGTCCCAAATCATGTGCAGGGGTGTTACCCTATGGAAAGAACTGGAATCATCTCCTTTAGATTTTTAAAAGGGGTGTCTAAAAGATAAAAACAGGGCTTGGTCCTTAAGGACAAATAGAAAAAAGTAAGATACCCCTGAGACTATGTCAGAGACGCTCAGCTGAGCCTGCTGGTCGGTGAGAGCATTGCAGCAAAGAACACAGCATTCCAGGCAGTGTCACAGGCAGCCAGGGAAGATGCTCCAAGTCAGAAAATGGAGTCTGAAAAAGCCAACAAGCCAGTGGGTCCAGATAGAAAAGTATGACTTAGGGGGAGGGAAGTGTAAGGGATAAGAAGACTGGAAGGGTGGAAAGGGATCCAGGGCTGGGGCTAATCACCAGCAGGGAAGTTAAATGGAAGTTCTTGGTTTGAGATGGTTTGAAGTCAGTGCCACTGCAGTCCCTTGCAACCAACCAGTTGTAGCTTTCAGTGAAGTTACTTTTGGCTAAATGGGGGAGTGAGAGAGCCTTAGAGTGGTTTCTTATCAACTGTTAGTCCAACTCTCCTCCATTTACAGATGAAGAAACCAAGTTTTTGAGAAGTGACTTGACTTGCTTGGGGGAAAGCAGTTACAAAATGGGGATTTGGCCTGCAAGGCAAAGGTCTGTCCACTGTACCACACTGCCCGGAGCTGAGAGGGGCTTCTTGAAGTACTGGAAAGATTCCAGAGCTGCCAGTCTAAGCAATTAGCCAGATTTGATTCTAAGCTCCAGCCCCATTGCTGGGTGACCTTGGACACTGACCTCACCAGTAAAATCAAAAGCATAGGCAAAATTATCTCTAAAGTTCCTTTCTCTCCCAAAATATATATGATGCTGAGGAAAAGAGTTTTTCAGAAAACAAAACCTAAAATCTCTTTTACTCTCAGCCCCCTTGGGACTTCCAGCCTCTCAATGCAGCAGTGAATGGTTCCCAGGGCTCAGAGTATCAGCCTCCCAAGGCTTCATCATTCTCTTCCAACCGTCCATTGTCCTGTAATTTGGGACACGAATCAGAAATCATGAGCCAAGTGCTCTCAATTATAAAAAGCTCAGGAGAAAAGAATCTTGTCCAGCGGACAAGAAGTGATTGGAGGCTGGGCGGGGAGGTTGGGAGCCTGGCCAGTGAAGGGGAAGGGTGCAGGGATTGCAGCAACAGGACAAGCCTCCCCATGATTCAGGAGACTGCTCACATAGGTGGTCCCACGCTAAGCCAGGACCCTGTCCCCCTGGCTGTCATCAAACACGGGGCTGAGCCAACAGAGCTCTTCACGGCCTGTCATCAGACCTGGCCCTCATCCTGTCGTTGGACTTGGTGCCCCTGGGATCCACGAGCTGCTAGGACCACTGCTCACAGTGTTGACGTCAGCAAAAGGCCAAGAATGAGCTGAGGTCGCCCCACTGGGGTGTCCAAATGACTGACAGAGACCTAGATGTGGATAGCTCCTAAAGAAAGTTACTTCTGCAGCAGGAGGGCTCAACTCAAGCCCAGGTGATGAAGGAGAGAAGAATTGGGGTATAAATTACCCCAGAGACAGTTTGAGTGTGTGGTCCTCAGCAGAACTTGCACTGCTTGTTCAGTCCTGCAATGGTAGCCAGGGCTGGAAAGGGAGTTTTCATCCCCTAGTCTCACTCCTTCATTTAAACTGAAGAAACTGAGTCCCAGAGAGGCAGGCCTCCCAGGCACTGCAGCACATGGCAGAGCCTGGGCTTGAATACTACCTCTAAAGCTAGGAAGAAGGGCCCAGCCTCCTCCAGGATGATGGCCCCAGGTGAGCTTTGCTCAGTAGGAATGTGGGAGGTCTTCTCAGCTGAATGACAGTTGGCTACTTGCCTCTGTGGCTCCCCTGTAAATCCAGATGCTCTGACTCCATCCAGGGCTCTCCTCACTGTGCCACCCTGCCTCTGTCTGAGGGCTCCTGATGAGAGGCCAGACACCATCTGTGCTTAGATATTTGACTTCAATTCCCTTGTGGAAGCTCTCCATGGAAGGGGCTCATGGAAACTGGGCTCAGCTCAATTAGTAAAAGTCAGGTATGGCCCGCAGTCAGTTGTCTCTGAGCTGCTTCCCCGGGCATCTCTGCAGGACAGAGAGTAAAGGTCCAGCATAAGGGTACCACCCCAGGCCTCCATGTGTCCCAAGACAGGCTTTCAGCAGCTGTATCAATAAGTATCTGCCTTAGGGGAGCCAGAGCTTCAGACTGGAGGACAAAGTTCACCCCTAACTTCAAGAAGAAATTGGGGACAAAGAACCAACTGTAAAGAAGGGAAGGGAAGGTTGGAGTCATTGGGGCTGGAACCAGCTGGGAGACGCAGCACCCCCTAGTGAGGAAGATGGCTTCTGCCAAGCTGGATGCCCCGTGAGAAGAAAGGGGCAGGGCAGGTGCTGAGCTTTCCCTCCTGCTGGGGTCAGGTCCAGTCTCAGGCAGTTGGTGAGACCTGGTATGTCCCTGCCGGTCATTTTTGATGGATCTTCCTGTTCTTCCTCACTAAGCTATGTAAGTCTCCAAGTAAGGCCCAGAGAAGAGTGGGAAGGTACCAGAATGAAAGGAGAGCCAGGTTCTTGTCTGAGGCCTGAGGGCAACTGTAAAGAAGGGAAGGGAAGGTTGGAGTCATTGGGGCACACATTCAATCACACTCACACACAAACACTTATACACTTTCTCTCTCACATACTCTCACACTTACACACACATTCCATCACACACTTGCACACTTTCACTCTCACACACTCCCACACTGACACACTCACACACATACTCAATCACGCTCACACACAAATACTTACATATTTTCAGTCTCACACGTTCTCACACTCACATATTCAATCACACACATACACACTTTCACTCACACACAAACACTTAACACACTTTCAGTCACACACATTCTCACACAATCACACACATAAACACTTATACACTTTCCCTCTCTAATACACACTCACACACAATTATAGACACAGTAACACAAAAGGGAAGATTGCCTCTTCCTCCTCCAGTTTCTCATTTTTGTCCTCTACTCTCATTCCTCACAGTTATTTGTGCCCATGTCTTTCCCCTCTATTAGACTTTAAACCATAGGACCCTAAATGTATGCTCTGAGTTTGGGTCAGGCTAATGTTGCATCACCACAGAACAGACCCATAAGAAATGATTACTGTATTTTATAAAATAAGTTGAAGTTCACCCTGCTATAAGGGAGAAAAGGACAGCTTGGCTGGAGGTGTGAGACCCTGAGAGCTGGCTGCTCATTAGGGGCCTATTCAGAGTCAGTGGCCACCTCTGGCTCAATGCCCATCTAGATCTATCAGGGCTTCAAACTAGTGAACACAGCCTGTGCATCTGCCCATCCCCCAGTCCAAAAGGCAGCAGGTAGGGAGGGGACCAGAATGGGGGGACTTGCAGGTTGGGGCACCACAGCAGCCAGCCTGGGCAGATTCTGTAGCAGGGTCATGTGAATCCAAGAGGGAAGGCCTGCTGAACCAGGGGATGCTAGGACAACTAACTTCCCCTGTCAAGTCACAGTCTTCTGTTCTGGGCTCCTCAAAGAAATGATTAATGGCAAATGAAGGCCATGAAGGGGCACCCTTTGTTCAGGGGATGGAGAAGGGGTTAGGTCACATCTTGCACATGGAGAGGTCACTTCTCTTCCTGGCTAGAATCTGTCAAATGTGTGGGACGGCATCTAAGGTCCATTGTAACCCCAGACTGAAGCCTCAGAATGCCCCCATTCTTCCATCTGCTCCATCCTGGCTCTTCTTGAGCACCATGAGCTGTTCAGACCCCTAAGGTTCATATGGAGGGTTCCACAGAGACCCACTGCCCCGTGCTAAGTTCAAGGGCTAGCATGGTCCAGAGTCTTCCTAGCATCATCGCTCCTTAAGGTAGCAAGTTCAGGGAGGACTAGACTGGTACCTGGCATAGAAGCAGCTTTGGAAACGCTTCCTCATCCTTATCCAGTCCACAGTCTCATGGCATGTGGCTAGAGCATGACAAAAGCATATTTAGCTTCATGTCCTGAACACTAGTGACCCCCCCCAATTTCCCTAGGGTGTGAGTGGGGCATCTGCCTTCAGGAATTCCAAGGGCTTTTGTATCTATTCATCATAGAGGAGAGTAGTCTGCTGAGAATAAGTGAGTGAGCCCTTTCCCATATGCTGTGAGATCTTTTCTGAGCCAACTTCCTTGATGATGGAAAATGACTCCAGAGCCAGGGCAAGTGTCCCCATGATCTTTGGGTGGCAAAAGCACATGGTTTGGGCAATATCTGGCTGCCTTCCAAACAGCCTAGTGCCAGTTCAGCTGCATGAGGAGCCCTGGCTGTTGAGTGAGGGGCTGGCTCCAATAGCCTCCTCTCCCCATATCCCTTCAAGGATAAGACTAGAAGAGGCAGCTGCAGAGCTGTCTCCTCACAACCAGGACCTAAAGCCAGATATCCTATGGGGAGGTGAAGGCAAAGCTGATGTTTGTTTACTTACCAATCTTCTCTCCTCAAGCCCTAGGTAGAACAAAGTCCCTGGGTACTGAGAGAGATCAGGATCTCAGAGAGGAGACCTACACTGGCACCACAGATCCGCAGCTCAGGGTTGGGACCACTTCCCTTTATAATACATCACTCTTCTCTGGGATTATGGCTAGAAACTGAATCCAAAGCCCTCATTTTACAGATGAGGAAACTGAGGCCCAGAGGATGGAAAGAGGACAAGGAGGAAGAGCTAAAAAAGATGAAAGAAGTGATGAAGGCAGCCATAAAATGAAAGACAATGTAACCTGCTCTCATGAAAGTTCCTGCTGAATATCCTCTCTGCCCCTGGCATCATGTAGGATTATAACTTGGCCAGAATTTGCAGCCCCTTCCATGAGATCTGAAGTCACTTACTGCCTCCCAAGTGAAGAAGCTGAGGCCACATCTCTCCCCTTCCCTCTTCCTCCTTCACCTGCCCCCTGCAGACCCTCCTCTTGGAGGGGAGAGGCAGCTTACCACCTCATGTAACCATAATTGCAATAGCAAACTGAATTCAATGTTACATTAATTAATCAGCAAGGAAGCACTGAAGGTGCTGTCTTATTATATTAATTGAACAAGTGAGGCCTGGAGACAGCTGGGAAGGGGGCTGGGCTTTGATTCTCCCAGTCTTTGGCTGGGCTGCTCCCATTTGCTGGGTTAAGGGAGATGTTGCAGCAAGAAGTACCAAGTCACCAAGAAACATCTCTCACCTCTTCCTGAGTCTCCTCTTCCCCCATTCCTTAGCCAGGAGGCAGTTGCATTCCCAGGATCCTGTTTCCCATCACTTGTGTTTCACAGGGAAGAGTACCTTTTGTGCCATGCCAGGCTATATCTAGGGGCACGTACTTGAGCTGAAGAAAACCTCTGGTGGAACCTCTTTCTCAAAACAAAGGTTACCTCCAGCCAAGGAGTGGTAGAGAGGCAGATTTGGAGATGGAGAAGAAAGAGGCTGCCTCCAAGTAGCCAGGGATATGGATAGACAGATGGAGGGAAGGATGGATGGATGGATGGATGGGTGGATGGGTGGATGGATGGATGGATGGGTGGATGGATGGGTGGATGGATGGATGGATGGGTGGATGGATGGATGGATGGATGGGTGGATGGATGAGTGGGTGAGTTGCTCAGATATCTTTTAGCATCACTTCCTTACCCTCTTAACCCCTGCTCTACCATTCCACTTAGCTATTCCCTTGGCAGACTGACAAACCGGTCCCCCATTTTTACATAGCTAATTCTGCATGTTTATGTACATAGGTATGCAATATGTTTATGTACATAGATATGCAGTATGTTTATGTACACAGATATGCAGTATGTTTATGTACACAGATATGCAGTATGTTTATGTACATAGATATGCAGTATGTTTCTCTCAAGCATATTATAACCCTAAATGTTATGAGCATCTCCCAGATGCCCCCCCTCAAACCAACTGTTTCCCAGGGCCCACACATTCACCCACCCAAGACTAGAGCCAGCAATGGAAAATTGTGACCATTCCTTTCCTATGCTGAGTCTTCATTTCCTTGTCTGTGAAATAAGGGGATATAACTAGATGATCTCTAAAGTCCCTTCCTCCTCTAATGTTCTGTAATTTGTGGTATGAATAAACATCAATGGCAGGTCTGAGTTGTTCATCCTTTACTTCCAACATAGCCAAGGACATCAGAGGTGATGCCTTGACTTGTCTGTGAATTGGATTTAAGTGCGACAGAGTTGCACAAAGTCATCAACCTCACTATTTCTTCCAGTGTCTTAGAATCCTAGTGGCAAGATAAAAGTTAAGACACCTGTCAATAGTGTGGAAGATAGTGGATGACCTTGATGTCTTCAATTTCTGACCAAGCTCTAAGCGTGCCACAGCACCAGCTTCGGCCACCTTCATGGTCATTAGGACAAATTGTTCTCATCCACCCATTCTTCTGGGATAAGTCTTCTCATGCTTGGAGTAGACATCCCCCTAACTCAGCAACAGGTTTAAGACATATTGGTTATCCTCAACTTGATTTAGCCTGTCTGCCAAGAAGGTGTTACTGGAGTGTTGCTGCTATACATACTATAGCTTCTTGGAACCACAGATGAAAGTTGATGAAAGGTAAACATCAAGGGTGGGTGAGCAACCTAAAGGGCTCAGCCAGCTCTCACACAAAAGACACTGATCCTCTCTGAATATCCCATACCCACCAGGTCTGTGTTATTATCTGACGCCTATCCTTTGAAATAGATTCTTGCCCAACTAGTATAGGTTTGAAAACTGGAATATCATGCTGCTGGGGATTTTGTCCCTCCTCTCATCCTCCTCCCACATAGCATCTCTAAGAGGCTGCTTAAATGAGGACATTATTGAACTGACACTCAGACCCTGGGATAAACACAGAGTCACAGAATCTTTTCCCCGAGCTGACTAGGGAAAAGCAATTTGAGCTCCCAGGTGGTTCTCCAAGCCACCAACTTGATCTTAACTTTAATTCTAACCCTAAAAGGTGACAAAACTACATGTAATGCTCTTCAAGGCCAGAGTCTGACCAGAGAAGAGGACAGAGGACCTATTGCCTCCCTAGTCTTGGACCCTTTGCTGCTTTTCTTTATTGATCTAATGATAATTTTAGGGTTTGGGCTTCCATATTGACTTTTGTTTAACTTTCAGTGCATCAAAATCCCCCAGATCTTTTTCAGACAGACATTGCCTCACCACATCATGCCAGTCTGATGGTCATGAGGATGAATTTTGAAGAATCAGTAGATATGTGTATGATCAAAGGAATGAATTTGGAAAATAAATCTGGCCGTGGCAAAGAGGAGAACCCGGAAGAGAGTTTGGAGGCAGATAAATAAGAACAATTCTCAGAACAAATTTAAGGACATTTGTAAAATTACGCTCAACGCCAGGAAAAGCTCCTTCACAATCAGAGTTAGGAAGAGTGGGAAGGGCTGCTTGGGTGGCCATGGCTCTGCCCATCAGAATCTTTGGAGCAAAGGCTGGTCATCCCCTTGTCAAGGGTGCTACAGACAAGATCCCTGCATGGGGCCAGTTTGGAGTCTTAGGTCCTTTCACATCCCTGCCGGCATCTATGAATCTGTTGGTTTGTATTAATTATGTTTGTGAGTTTGATATAAAACATGGAGACCCAAGAAAGTGAAGTTAGGGAAACAGGGTAGAAAACCTTCGTGCCTCTCTGATACACCAGAGAAGATAGGATTGGTAAGGTTACTTGACATATCACCTCTTCTGAAAGTTCTAATTGGCCCCTGTCCACTGGGAGGGGAGAGGGTGATGCCCATCATTTTTCAAAAGCCACCTCTGAGAATAGACTGCACTTAAATCTCAGAACCCACCTATGGTGCCAATGCTCTGCTTCTTACACTTTGAAACAAAAGCAGAACCATGCCTCTTTTGGCTCCCATTAAAAAAGACCTCAAATAATAAGCAGTAGCAAAGAACCAATGATTATGCAGTCATTCATTCAAAGAATAAATAAGTACCGAAGGAAACATCAGAAGAAGGGGGAAGAGGACATTCAATAAATATTTTATATCCTGGGTTGAAAACTAAAGAAATCAGAGATTTCGACTCCTCTTCCTCTCCCCAGTGGTACCTCTGTTTTGTACAGTTGGGGGTAGCATAGAAATGTCTTCTGCAACTTCATGCTAGGACCCCAATTAGTTGCCCTCAGTTCCTAGGTGCTGACTTAGTCATAACCCTCCTCAGCCCATAATTCACAAGCTTCCCCAAGAGTATTTTTATTTTTTACCAGTCAGAAAACACACATTTATTAACAAATGATTTTTAATTAAATAGCTATGCAAGTTAACCACAGAACATTCCTCACCCACCCTCCTTAACCGTAAACTTGATCTCCCACCAATGCATGCACATGCATACACACAGAGTGGATGTTTATAAAAATCACATGCAAGAAATCTACACACAGGAACTACATGGGCATTCACACATGAAGGAATAGACATATAGGGAACACGTGACCAAGGCACATGGATGGAGGCCACACCACACCTCTAACTGCAAAGCTGGCCATGACTTCTAGGGGGGTCATCTCTGTTGAACTACTTCCTGCCAATCCCTGGTTTAAGGCTAGCTCTACCCCACCTCCCATGCCATGCTGCCCTTGATTAAGGCTGTTGTCATTAATGTTGCCCTTAGCCCACTGAAGAATTTTGAAGAGATGCTTTTTGGCCCCTTCTGGCCCCAAGCTCTAGACTCTGATTTGAAAGTTTGACAATTCATTAAGCAAGGCTGGAAAGTGCTCATCTATGAGTCAAGATCCATCTATGTGTTGAGTTATGTGAATGCCAGGGCACAGGGAAGAACATGGAACTCGAGTTTTCTGTCAGTAGACCATCTCCATCCATCATGCATCTGGAAGGAAGCTGTGTTCTCATGCAAGCTATTACTGAAAAAACAGAGTTGGGAACACAGATCCTCAAAGATGAAGGAAACATTCTTCAGGTTGTACCTTCCTCCACGGTATGGCTGTGGCCCTGAGACTGTGACAGAGATCAAGTAAGCAGTTGCCTCACAAAGCTCAGAGCAGGACTGGGAGGGGGGAGGGGCTCAGGCTGACTTTGGGAAGGACAAGGGGCAAGAGGACCAGGAGATCTGCAGGGGATGGAAGTCATTCTTTTGTATAAGAGGAAGATTTGTATAGTACTTTGGTGTAGTGAGATACAATGGCCTTGTGTGAAGTCCAAATGTATTTCCTGTTTAGACAGGTTGGTCCAGAGTGTGGGCACTTCCCCCAGATAAACAATGCAAGGTAGCATAGCCTAGGCACCCAGGAGGCAAGAGGGGACCTGTATCAGAAGTGTGGGGGAAGAAGAAAGACACTGAAGTGGTCTTCTCCTTCCATCCCTACATTCGTCTCCACTGTTGCCCTCTGCCCAGAAAGCCAGACCTTACCTGCTGCCCAAATGGACCTCAGGTTGACCATGCCTGCAGGACTTGGAGATTCAGAAGCCCTTGGTTCAGACTAACAGATTTCAGACTCTGTGAGCCACTCACCTCTGCCTGTATGTGCCACAAGAGCCAGTGGAGGCACAGGAGGTCTTGAACCAGGCTGCCCTTCTCCCTACCTATCAGCAGGGCCAAGATGTCACTGACAAAAGTGCTTGGAAGTCAAGAAGACGAGCCCACCAGGCAGGGAGGTACCAACTGAAAAAGGTCTGAGCCCCCCGTGTGGCCCTGAATGTGGAGCCAATCTGTCTGAAGCATGGGGTGCTCAGAGATGGAGATGACAGCACTGTGCCGTCAGGGTGGCAGATGGCAGGCAGGAGGGGTGGGGAGCAATTCTGAGTAAACAAATTCTTTATCATTGATGGGTCATGGGGAGAATGGAGACTGTCTCCAGGCTGCCAGGGACATAGTCAGAGCAGCCAGAAGGAGAAATACGCAATCACTAAGGACAGGGAGTCGGAAAAATACAGAGATGATCCCAAGACACAGAAACCATTCACAGGACTTTTTAAACTGTGCTTTGCTAGCAGTAGACAGAACACAAATGAGAAATGTGCCACAGAGAGTAGCTATCAGGGAGCTGGATGGCCTTGGAACCCTCAGGCTGATCATGCCCAGTAAGGCCACTTTGGGTGCCCTTGATGAGAAACCATGGGGTTCACTCAAAGAGCTGTTCCAGCCAGGCCCCTCTCCTTCCACTGGGGGATGGGCACAGGCTTCATTTCATTCCAGGCAGCCTAGACTTCTGGCTCTTGGGACTTTGCCACTTCATAGTACCTTCCCACATTCAATTGTGTCACCTTTCCCATTAAAATGGAAGCTCCTTGAGAGTCAGGATCATCTTTCTTTTTAAGTGTGTGCTTGGCACAGGGCCTGGCAAACAGGAAGGAGTTAATAAATGCTTGCTGACTTCCTACCATCAAGGTAGAGTCCCTGGATCCAAGGCAATGGTCCCAAGATTCTTTATCCCGGACCATGATCGGTTTAGGAAGGACTTGGTTAAACGGGACGATTCAGAAGAGGGCAGCCAGGATGGGATGTCCTCATGGGATGTGAAGAGTAAAAGAACTTCATTCATTCATTCATTTACCTAACATTTATGAAATGCCTACTCTGAGCCAAGCACTGTGTTAGGTACTTGAGATACAAAGACAGAACAGACCCTTCTTTCAAAGAGTTTGCATCCTAGTAGAAGAAAATGACATATTACACAGCCAAGTGCTTAGGAACTATATGCAAAACAACCAGCACTTTCTGAGGCTATGGATCACACAAGGATAGGGGATTTACAGAGCTCAGCATCTCACCTAAGCCTGGAAGGAAGTAGAGGAGGATATGAAGCAGCCTATATAAGGGGGAAGTGTGTCCCTATCATATGGTCTAGCCTAGGAAAGATGGCAGATGAATTTGGCATATTTGACTTAAGTAAGAAAAGACTATGGAGGGGGGTGGGGTGTTGAGTGCAGATCACAGCATCCAGTATTTGAATGACGACAACATGGAAGAGGACCACTTGTCAGGGATGTTGTAAAAAGTATTCTTGGGTCAACCTCTCATTAAACAAGGATAAATTCAGTTCAACAACCAGGCACCAAGTGCTCATGATGGGCAAAGATTTGCCCATCTCTAGCTGCTGAGAATATCAGCTTCTGTGTTTGTGCAGGTGAAATATTTGAGCCTCATCATCTGTAATTTTGTTCCTGTTCAGTGTCCCTGCCATACCCTGGAGCAATGGACAAACAGCTGGAGGTGTTCATCAGCTAACTGGTGCTTACCCTCCTTGAACAGAATTAGCCTTATACCATACCATTACTGAGCCAGCAAATTCTTCTCCAGCCTCCACTGTCAAACAGGGTCAATCGTCAGCTTCCTCTTTATCCTCTTGACTGTTCAGTCCTGGCAGGGGCAGTTCTATTGCCTCACAGGAAAGAGAATGCTAAGCAGTGAAGAATCACATAATGGTTACAATCATTTGAAAGGTTAATATTCAGACATTGTTAGGACATCTGGAAGAAGATTTCTCACTCCCAATTTGACAATTCACCTTCACTCAGCACAGCCCAATCAACGCCAAGTGGGCTCCTTTGTTCCCAGTGGTTTCTCTCTCCAGGCGACTCCCTCTAGGCCAGTCTTTGGCTGCCACTGTTGCCATGGCAACTGCTCGAGTGGTTGATACTCTGATTCCTGGATTTCACAAGGTTGGGTACCGAAGGAAAGAAGATACAAAAGAAAGCAGCCCCATCTTAGGCACAGGTTTACCTAGAAAACTATATACTCATGGAAAAAGGGGAAGGGGATTCCCCACTATAGGAAGGGGTCACTCTTTACACACACCCTCTGGAGCTCAGAGACCAGCAGGGAAAGGGTCTTTAGCCCAAGAGGTCAACAGAAGAGATTCC
>CM053770.1:3548121-3605297 GCA_028658325.1 Potorous gilbertii | reverse complement strand
TATCTGGGATAGACTTTATTCCACCTCACAAAAATATGGAAAATGCAAAGGACTCACAGAAGCTCATACACAAATGTAGAAAATATACAAAAGACCACAAACAGTGACAGCCTGGGCACATGTACAAGCAGAATTCCTGGAAAAGATGAAGCAAGAATTTTAACAAAGACCTAAAAATTTACTTAAAAAAAGAAATAAGAATGCTAGAAGAAAAATGGGAAAAGAAATGAGAATTCTAAAGGAAAGATTTGGAAAGAGAGAGTCAGGGGAAGAAGAACTGGGGACAGGGGAGGGAAACTGGGGTTGGGATGATGACATGCAGGTTTAAAAACCACTGGGATGGGAAGGGTAGGACCAAGCATGAGAACAGTCCTCATTGAACGGAGATATTCCTTTTCTCTCCAAAGGTACATGGATCGTTGCTGGTGGAGCTATTAGCTGATCCAATCATTCTGGAAAGCAATTTGGAACCATGCTCAAAGGGCTACAAAAATTTGCATACCCTTTGACCTAGCAATACCACTTCCAGGGCTGTATCCCAAAGAGAACATAAAAATGGGAAAAGGACCCACATGTACAAAAATTTTTATAGCAGCTCTCTTTGTGGTGTCCAAGAACTGGAAATTAAGAGTATGTCCATCAATTGGGAATGACTGAGCAAGTTGGGGCATATGATTGTGATGGAATATTACTGTGCTATAAGAAATGATGAACATGCGAACTTCAGAAAAACCTGGAAAGATTTATATGATTTTATACTTCTTCTTGTGATGTAATTTGCCATTTTCTGCTTCCTCCTTTTCACACCTTCAATTACAATCCCTTCTCATACTTAAATCATATTTTTTATCTTGAGGTTGTAGAACATTTATAAATAAATAAAATAAAATAAAATTTAAAAAAAAGATTTATATGAACTGATGCTGATTGAAGCAAGCAGAACCAGAAGAAAATTATACACAGTAACAGCCGCAGTGTACAAGGACTGATTTTGATGGACTTAGCCCTTCTCAGCAATGCAAGGACCTAAAACATTTCCAGAGGGCTTCTGACACAAAATGTCATCCACATGCAGAAGAAGAATTATGGAATCAGAACGCAGAATGATGTAGACTGTTTTCTCCTTTGTTATGTTTTGTTTTGTTTATCTCATGGTTTCTCCCATTTGTTATAATTCTTATATGTAATATGACTACTGTGAAAATGTATTTAATGGAAATGTATGTGTAGAGCCCATATAAGATGGCATGACATCTTGGGAGGGAGGGGGAGAAAATTTAAAACTTATGGAAGTGG
The DNA here is from genome assembly GCA_028658325.1 of Potorous gilbertii. Taxonomy (NCBI): domain Eukaryota; kingdom Metazoa; phylum Chordata; class Mammalia; order Diprotodontia; family Potoroidae; genus Potorous; species Potorous gilbertii. Next base: position 3,604,001 of record CM053770.1, on the reverse strand, counting down.
ATGTTGAAAACAGAAAACAAATAAATTAATAAATTTGGGGGAGAAATTTTTAAAAAGAAAAGAAATAATAAGCATTTCTAAACTAATTGTAGTAACCATATCATTTGGAAATTAAACTGCTTAATGGAGAAAAAAGGGCAAATGGACACTGGGCTGGAGACGAGCATGAGGTGGGAGGCTCTACTGCATAACTCCTCTTCCTTTATGCTGTCCATTGAGGCAGAGAGAGGGAACATCTCCCCCCTCCCCCAAATACATACACAGAAAAGTAAATGCAAAATATATGCAAAGCCAATATCATCCAAAATGGAGGAGAGAGAACACCAACCATGGGGGGGTGTCAGGACAGGCCCCAGAAGGAAGCTGAACCTGAAAGGGAGAGAAAGGTGAGGAACGTGAGCAGGCCAGGAATGGAGAACAGCCCTGACAAAGAAACGGGATATGTTTCAGGTCCTTTCATTGCTGTGAAAGGCTAAGTCTATCAAAGTCAGTCCTCACACGCTGTGGCTGTTACTGTGTACAATGTTCTCCTGCCTCTGCTCACTTCACTCAGCATCAGTTCATATAAGTCTTCCTAGGCTTTTCTGAAGTCCACCTGTTTGTCATTTCTTATAGCACAACATTCATATACCACAACTTGTTCAGCCATCCATTTGCCAATTGAAGTAACAAGGTAATCAGAGAGGTGAAAACATTGCTTGTGTGATAGGAGCCATGAATATGCAGTGAGTCTGGAAAGGTCAACTGGACCCACCATATGGAGACAGGCTTTAAAGACCAACCAGAGGAGTTTGTATTTGATGTTGAAGGGGAAAGAGAGGGCCTCTCAAGTTTCTAAGCAGAAAAGATCGGTGCTTTCTTCATCGCTGAAATGAGGGATCTGGACCTTGTGGTCTTTCCCACCACTAGATGCTATTGTGAGTGGATGTATTAGTATCATCCATGTAGTTTCTGTGTTTCTATATGGGTCTGTCTAGATGTGGCTCACAGAGAGGCAAGCATAGAGATCTCTAGTGTCTTCTCCATCCACCTTTCTCCAAGGGTCACTGATCCTCATCATCAGGGGAAGCAAGAGATGGAGACCATGGGGCTGGCCACTCTACTCTTCTCATAGAGAAAGCACTAGGCTAGAGTTCTATCTTTCCTCTCCCCTTAAATATTACTAGCATTGGGGGAATAATATTAAGGTTTAAGCTAAGCTCCCGATCGCTGTCCCTTAACAGGGAAGGTGTGCTCCAAGCTACGTATCCCAGGTCCGACCCTCTTCCCACCAAAAGCCAGCTACATGAAGACTACACGTAGCAAATAATAAATGAACCCATTTGTGCAAACCAATAGCAACTGAAAATCAGAGAAGTGAAACAGATGAGAGTATTCCAGACAATAAACAAAGTGAATGAGTCATACCATCAGCTGTGAGATATTTGAGAAAGAGAGAGAGTATATGGTCCCAGTTTTCCACGAAGGGGAAATTGCCTAAAGTCCTTGATGTGGTAAGCCAGGGATACAAGACATAAGTGAGGTGCAGCTCCTCTGTATCAGCTTCTTTCCTTCCCATCAGAGATCTCTTCCGAAGGAGAATCTGGATTGGTGGGTATTCTTTCTTGAAGCTGGAAATGAGAATACCAAGGCCTCTCTGAAGCTCTCACCAGCACTTCTCATGCAGTTGCAAAGCACTGAGTAATCAATTTCCATCACTGAGGAGAGTCTTATACCAATGGGCTTTAAGTCCCTCCTTATACTAGAAACTCTTTTTTGCTGATTTCTTAACACATGGGCAAGAAGCAAATATACTGTCTATTTATGCCTATAGTATTAAAGTAATGGTGAAGGGTTAGTGGCCAGTGTGTCCAATATTTTGACTTTAGTTGCAATTCATAACTATGATGCCAAAATGAAATTGACCTCCCTTTCCCTTCACATTTCCTCGGTTGGAATTACAAAAGTAATGAATTTCAGAGTGAGAAGGGACTTTAGTCCCTTCAACACCTTAGTCCACTACAACACCCGTGGCAAGCAGTCCATCCAGACCTTTCCCCCAGTGAGGAGGAGCTCAATCCTTCTCAAGGCATTACATTCCACTTTTGGACAATTCCAAGGGTAAAGAGTCTTCTCCTTGAACCCCCCACCTAAAACTGTTTACTAAAACATTGTTTTATTTTGTGCACTGCATAGAGAAGCAACAACTGACCTGAAGGACAGTAGAAAACTGTGATAGAAAAGGAAAGTCTGCCAAAGAGAAAGCAGTTTGTTTCTCACTTTATCCCCAGCAACAGAATTAAAATCAGCAAAAGTTCGTAAGATGTTCCTAGAGGAGAGACGGTTAAAGCCCTGCCTACTGCTGCTGTTAATGGGCATATTTCATCATTTCAAGAAAAGAAAGCACTGGGTACTTACATTAGAATTTGTGACCTAAATTGTGGCAAAGAAAAGTTTTCTTAATTTGCTTTAAAATGCGAATTGCAGCTAAGGAGTGTTGGGCTCCTGGAAGTTTATCGGAAACAATTAAACCCACAACTCATGGTGGTGCCTTCCATGCACAAGGTCTAGCCTGTATTCTCCTGCACTCTTAAAATCTTAAAAGTAAAAAACAAACATGCCATTTCCTTAACCTTCTGCTTAATGTGGCCCATACCCTGAGAATGCCTACATGTCCCTGCATACAAACAGCCCCAGTAATCTTCAGGGAGCAAGGATGCCTAACAACCTATTGGATATATTAATGCAAATAAAACATCTGGATTACCAGGGTTGGGGGGTTTTTAAGCCTCTATTTTCAAATTGCATGAATAGTCAAGTAACATTTTAACTCCCTAGGATTGTGGTTGGCCTAGATAAAGAAATCTGACTGTAAAAACGGAAAAAGAGTAAAGAAAGCTATCCTACTCCAAACCCATCACTCATCACCTAGGGTTTTTGTCCATGTGAAGAGAGGACATTCGGGGAAATACGTCGTGTCGAGACAATGAGGATGGCAGCTCTCCACTAATTGCTCCCTGATGGATGCTTAGGAGCTCTTGAAACTCTTTAATCCTTGGCCCCAAATGCATTTAAACAAATTCCAGTCACAGAGTGGGCAGCTGGACCAAGGACGAGGCTCTAACAAGAATTGACAGAAAGAGCAGTGGAGGCTGTTGTGGATCCCCTGAAGTCTCCCTTTCCGCTGGCATGTTGACAGCAGACAACAAAAACCTCAATGCTATCATTTATGACAGGCCACACGACATGATAAAGAGGAAGGGATTGGGACTGAATAAAAAGATGGTCTAAAATCCACAGGACAATCGACAGCGACAGCTCAGGGCCCTCTCCACATTCTCTTTCTAACATCTATTTCATGCCAGCTCGTTTAAACAGGCGGTAAGCCCTATTGACAACAGTGAAGGCGGAATGAATGAAAGCAAAATGGGAAATCTCATTAAACACTGCCAGCAGCTTTGGACCATTATAAATTTCCCAACATGGCACCCAATAATCCAATAAGGATATTATGTTTCCAATAATGCAGTCAAGTATATCTCCTTGCAACTAATTTAAAAAGTAGATTAACGCAGCACAAGTTCTTTGTATCAGGAAAAATGAACTTGGTGGAAAATGTAAATAAATGACCTTAACCACCAAGAAGGGGACCAACAACCCATTTGTCCATCTGTCACAATGTTGTCAGCTCAGCTATCTCAGGAGGAAGTTCCAAATCTCATAAAATGTGTGTGTATGTGTGTGTGTGAGTGTGTGTGTGTGTGAGTGTGTGTGTGTGTGTGTGTGTGTGGTGTGTATGTGGGGGAAGTGTGGTGTGGGGGGAGTGTGAGGTGTGGTGTGGGGATTACTCACAATGATAGCTATGTATGACAAGGATGCCATGCTTTCCTTTCATTTCAAGAGCCCAAGGTCTTCAATTTCTTTCCACCCATCTGCCTCCTGTAATCTGAGCTACTCCAAAAATAACCATGTTGATTATACCTGGATGTTCCAGTGGAGAGATGCATCCAACTTGTTCCAGTCAAAGTCTGACAGTTCCCCATGATCAAAAAGTGTCAAACCAGACTACAGGACACAGTCTTCACCTTCTGCCTGGGAGGAGTGTTCCATGGCATGAAGAGGTGCCCATGCAGAGAGCCAAGTTCCAACCTGATTGTGGATGGTGGGGATGGAAGGACCAACTACCTACATCTAGATAACTCTGGGAATTTCTACTCTTGCTAGTAACTGCCCTTTAAGCCAATAAAGATTTCCTTTGCCTCTTGCACATCCTGCGAGGTAGATGTGCTCCCTCGTCTGACCCCCGAGCTCAGGAACATCACAATGGAAAGTCATTTTTCTTATCCTGCACAGAACTTGAGATGGCTCCTTCTTCTTGAGGAAATAAACGTCATCCAAAGTCCCGTCAAGGTTATGTGCCGTTGTCTTTACTATTTCAGCAGGCTATGAGGTCTGCTCTCTAAGCCTTCACTAGCTACCTCCCAGGGCACTGAAAGAATTGGCAGGTGTGATTTGGGGGCTGTTCTTGGTGACTGTGGAGAATGGGAGACAGGTAGGGGTTGGAGAGCGGGGCAGGAAAATGAAAAAGCAATCCCCTTGATATTCATGTCCAGAAACATCATAGCCGCTGCTAGTCCCGGCCTCCTTGAGGTTACCCTCTATCTACATTGTATGGACCGTATGTCATCTCCAACTATAATAGAAATCGATTCCTCCCTCTTTCTTCTTCCTACCACTAATCACCATCCATGAGATTCCACAGAATTGTCTCTGAGCGGTTCCTTCCCAGATAATAAAGGATCAGTAAAACTGAGTCAGCAGGTGTGAAGGAAAATTCAATGCAGCCAAGGAATTAAAATAATGAGGACCCTTCTAAGAATAGATGGGAATTCATAGTGTTCCTTGAAATATCTACTCAATCAGACCCTCTCTTACTTGTAGAATAGATGAATCCCAGGAACTTATCTGGGTGTCTATAAAATCAAATGCTGCGTCTAGATTCCTGCTTTTCCATTCACTACATTAAGTGGTAAATGCTCCTAACATGGCTACAATAGAGTATGAGTTCTTGGACAGAACAAATGCTTTCATCTCTGCCTAGGTAGCCATGTCTGACCATGATAGGTGCATAATAAACGCTGTTTCTTTGTTTGGTTTTGTGTTCCCATCAGTGACTGAGTCTCTGATCCTCAAAGGGTCAAGAAGGGCATGTAGACTGGACACACTGCTACCTGGATCCCACCAGGAGATCCCCGAGAACATCAGCGCCCCTATCAGAACAGAAGCCACCCCTGAGTCATCCTAAGGCTAAAAGGCCAGCTCTCTGAGCCCTTCACAGTTTGACTCCAGCCAACCTTTTTATGTTCATTATTTGTCCTCCTTTGTGTGGTCCAGCTAAGTGGTCTACTTGTTCTTCCCCAAATGTAACATTCTGAACACCTCTAGCCTCAGAGTCTTTGTTCTTACCTTCTCTTTCTCTCCTATGCCTTCCCTCCTCACTTCAGCTTCTTTTCCTGTTCAGCTCATGTGCCACCTTCTCCAGGAAGCCTCTTCTGAAACCCCTGGTGCTAATTCTCTTGCCTGTCTTAAACTATCATGGGTTCTTATATTTGTTGGGGTGTCATGTTGTCCAAGAGAGAAAACTCATGGACGAAAATGATTGCACTCTGATTTTGCCTTTGAGTCTCCAGCATCTCCAGCACCTAATACTGTGGGCAGCACATCACCATTGATGCCAACCAGTGATGCTTTAATTGAGGTTGGTGCCCTCCTGACCTTCTCACTGGTGGGAAAACCAAGCTAGAAAGTGCTTGGTCATCAAACCTGGAATAGAGAGTGTTCTATTCAATGCCAAGACCTGTGAGTCCACCAGCAGGCCCTTCTACTAGGCTAAAGATGGTGAAGCAGCTTTATTGGTACTATATTTAATGGAGTGTAGACTTTACTAAATGTAATGGAAATTGGGCAGAGAGAATGTGTCCCCCCTTCTCTCTCCCTCTCTCTCTCTCTCCATCTCCTTTCCCCTATCTGTCTTAGGCTAGAAGTATAGTGTAGTGCCCATTCCTGGACTCAATCTTGCTGCTGCTCAGCATGGAAGCTCTAATCTGTTCCATCTCCAACCAGGGTGGGTTTGTTTCTCCTTCAGCAGCCTGCTGGCCCCTGCCATTAAGGGCTTGCCACATTGGTGCTAGGCTTACTTGATCAGCATCAGCCCTGCCACAGCTCTGAGCTCCCAAGTGATATACCAGCTTAACACCCAGGAATAGGGATAACAGGCATGTGCCTCTATAATTGACTGTTCTAGCCTAAAAAATTCTAGCTGTTGTTGAGATGTTCAAATTTCTTGATCAATCACTGTACAACTATGAAGGGTTTTCCCTGTGTCAAGCACTGGGGATGCTAACACAAAAGCTGGCATTTTCCCTACTTTCACATAGCTTATACTCCACTGGCTTCCCACTCTGGCCTCTCAAGTGGCCCATGAAGACATCAACAAGCCCTCACTCAGTCTTTGCTGCTCTGTTTTTGGGCTTCCCCATGGGCATAGGCCACAATGGCTCCTGCAGCTGCACAGACCATTCCTAAACTCAGGGATGCTTCTCTGGGATCTTACAAATTGGATTTGATATTCAGGATTGACTATGGTGGTGGGAAATGGGAGGGAACCCTCCAGTCCATCCCTGGTAGCATCAGATCCGATTAGATCACAATGGAAAATTTTCTTCAGTCCATCAATTGTATTGTCAACAAACCACAGACATAGAGAGTGAGGATGTGGCAGGGGCTGAGGGTCACAGAGACAGGCCCTGACCAGGGAGCTGGGCTGCTTCTCATTATTCATCTGGGCAGAACCAGGACACACTAACCAACTTAGTTTTATTGTGAAAGGTGACAGATTCCTACTTCTTCAGTTTAAAGAGAATCTTATCTGCAAGACTACCAGAAGAATGCTGAGACCTGAACTCACAGCCAGGAGGCAAGGGAAAGGGGAAATGCTGAAAATGGAGGCCTCCTCAACAAGGTGAAACCCTGCCTCCTGCAGAATTCTCTTCACATATTGAGTGCTCAGAGGAAGGTCTTCACCCCATCATCTGTCCGGAGTTGGTCATCATCTGTCTTTTATCCATCCTTCTCTTCTCCCTGAGTTCCTACTCAGGGATAAATCCTTAGAAATCAGAGTGGATTGGGAATCTGGGTGCACCTGCGCAGGGAGCAGTCCTATTCATTTTGTTCCAGGATCTCTTTCAACTTCTAGGATCCTATGATTAGTCTATAGTAGCCCCAGGTGTGTAAATTCCCCTCACAGATGCAGTAACAACAGAGGGCTCAGCAAACTAGGAGGGTGGATGACTTACACACAATCATACTATTAGTATGCTGGAGGGAACCTTGAACTTGGATTTTCCTGACTTCCAATCCAGTACTCTCTCCACTACGTAATCCAGCTGTCCCAGGTCTTTCTGGATCCCAGGCTAACTCTCCACCCAGTACACCAGACCGAGCGAGGATAAAAGCAACCTAACCTGGCAGGGGACATCCAGGATTCTGAACTGTGTGACTCTTCATTTGGAAATGCTGAGGTTGGGTCTACACTGGAGTAAAAACAGCCAGTTCATTGGCAAAAAGAGACCATTAATTCATTTCAAACCAAGAAATGCGCTTTTAAAAAATAATTAAGTCACTTTCAAACTGTCCTTGTGAATACTGATGTGGCTAGAAATCATGCCCCCACTTCTGCAGTCCCCACAATATCTACCCCTAAGGTCTCAAAGGGCTTGCAGATCTCACCTGACCCTTTCCCAGGCAAATTCCATCTACAGTACTATCACTGAGTGTCTGTTAGACTAACTGATAAAAGTCCAGAGTCAGAATCCTGGCTCCTGAGAACGTTTTTTTCCATGACAGGAACAAGGACAGTATAAGCAAGATACATTATAGGAAGGAGAAATGCACCATCTTCTAGTGAGTCAAACCTGGTTCCAAGAATATCTAACAATGAGAGCCACTGATGGGCTCAGCAGCCTGGAGGACTAACCATTCCCTGCACTGGATCCACATCCATCCAAGGATCAGCACTGGGAGATCCCAGACTGATAAGTAGGGTCAGGCTTTGTTCCATTTCCTCATACTCTGACTCATGACAAGGCAACATTGTCTAAAAGATGGCTCCCAAAGTGGAGTGGGCTACGTTGGGAATGAGGGTCCCCAAGCAGGAACTATGGAAGAGAGGATTCTTCCTCAGGGATGGGCTGGCCCTGCAACCTCTGAAAGTCCCAGACAGCCCTGGGATTCTCTTATCCTGGTCATCTATCTCATCAGATCTCTCTAGGAAAAAGAGCATGGTAACTGCACTCTTGGTGGCTGAGAATCTAGGCACAAAGCATTCCATAGAATTTCTGTCTCTCTTTGCCTTTTCTATCACTGTATCTTCTTGTCTCTCTAAATATTCTTGGCCTGAGGACTCCTGACTAAGAAAGGAGGTACAAACAGTGCATTTCCCTTCCATTTCTGTGTTTTATAGGCCAGTAGTGGAGGGAAGCAGCAGCTGAGGACTTGGGAGCCATCATTGGGTACATTTGTTCTCCAGGAACCTACTCCTGCTCTGGGGGCCCATAGGACAGCCATGTCTCTGATGGAGCATAGACCACTGGCAAACACAGTCCTAGGTTCCAAAATTACCCAACCATCCAAGATGGCTTTCTCTTTTTATATTATGGGGAAAAGAAACTGCAGATGAGTGGGCAAAGGGCTCATGAGATCCCTATTGACCTAACTCCTTAGAGGACATTCACCAGTCTGGGTCATCCTGAATAAGATGGATGAATAGGATGAGACTCTCCTCCCACAATCCTCCAGGGAATCTTATTGAGTAGAATGGAGGCTCTCTGAGAGCACAGATGGCTTCATTTGTGTTTTTGTATGCCCCACCCCATCACGGTGCTTATAGGAGGAAACCAAGGAACGAATGAATGAATGAATGAAATACTTTCTGTGTTTCACACACTGTGTGAAGACCTGGGGCACAATACAAGGAGTTCCCATCCTAATGGGAGGTTCTAACTCCAGATGGAAAAGTCCAATGGTCCTTAGGGCACAGATGGCAATGGGAATGCCATTTCATGGATTAAACCATATGCATATCTGCTACTAACCAATCAGGCAGCACCAAGGGCTTTGGGAGGGGTGGTCTGTGGTCTGAAGTGGGGGGAGGGACTTCCATTCTTGGGACTCTAGAGCCTACCTGCCCAAAGGTAAGGACTTAACAAATACTTATTAAATAAATTGAATTAACTCTGAGAATGGGGGGGGAAATGTTCATACTCCTTTTTTAAGAGTTTTGTTGTTTTTTGGATCGCTTTCATTTCCTAACCCTAATTCCATTTCTAACCTTCATGCACCTAGAGAACCTTCCCTGATAACAACAAATAAAAAGGAAAAGAAGAGTCAGTTCAACAAAACTAACTAAAATATCATTGAGTTTAGCTAACAGCATATACAGCATTCCACATCCATAGACCCCATCTCTGCGGAGATCTCTTCTTTGGGACCAAGCTTGGTCTTTGAAATTACCCAGGTTCCAGTTGAGTTTGGGGGTGCTATTTTTTTCCTTTTCTATTACTGCAGTCACAGTATCTCTTATTTTCTGGTTCAGCTCCCTTTCCTTTGTATCTGTACTTTCAGCTTCCCAGACTGATCACCAATATCATTTCATATTGCTCAGTAAGATTCTATGACATTCATGGACTCCAATTTCTTTAAGCACTTCCCAGCCTCCAGGCATGAACTTCACTTCTGCTTCCTAGTCTCTACCCAAAGGGCAGCTCTATGGATCCTGGAGATTGATCTTAGTAGGGAGTGTGCCTCATTTTGGGATCTTTGAGTCAAAGGGGATGGACAGGGTGGCCATCCCAGCCCCACTGTCGGGTACGCTGGCATGTGATTTGAATGATAGAGTTCATATCCAAGGCCTCTTTTGACCAATTTATTCCTTTTTCAGGTCAAATGCCATTACAACAGATTGTCTCCTACTGTGCAAACCCAATTGACGACATTTGATTCTCCCACTGGCAGCTGTCCAAAGCTATCTGGACAAGCATGTCTCATCGAACTGAGGACTTCAATATTTTTTCCACTGGGTTTATCAGCAGTTTTCAAGCTGTTGAAATGATTTCAGTTGCTCTGAACAAAGTCATCCCTCCATCTTTGCCCCCACCACTGTCCTTTGAAACAAAGAATGGGTACCATATGTAAGTTTATTATCTTCCAAGGCTTGGGACTAGAAGGTGTGTGTGAGTTATCAATCAAATCAAATTTATGAAGTTCTGTTGTGAAAACCCTTCAAGGCACTGGGCAAAAATCAATAGAGAAATAAATGAAGTTTGTAAAGTTCAATTAAATTAATGAGTTTGTAGCTTAGTCTGGAAGTGCAGGTGGAGCTAGGAATGGGACTGGATGACTGCACTCACTTGCTAGCCCAGTCACCTCCCCATTTGTTTTCCAAGTGCAGGGGGTTCTCCCACAACTACCTCTTCAGTCCTTGGTAGGGGAGCCACTAGAGAGCCAGACTTCTTCCTGTCTGATTTGGGCATGAGTCTGAGTGCTTGGCTAATGACTTAACCATCACTCCTGGTAAGTACCAGAGGGAGACATCTGAAGACATAAGGCTAGAGGATCTTTAATTCAGAAAACCATTTTTAATTATGAACACCAAGAGAATCTTCTGGCAATGGCATTAATCAAAAGTCCATGGAGCCTGGCACTGCCTCTGCTGGCATCATCTGGGGGGACCTCACAGGGCTGGTGACTAAAGAAAAACTTTCAGCAATAAATAAGCTGCTCAAGCCTTTCATGACCTCAAGTTCCTACCTCTGCTGCACACCCTTCCCAATCATCTTTTTAAGGCCAATATTTCCCAGAGGGAGGGAGTGTGGCAGAGTAGTTGGTGAGCAGGCTTTGGAGGCAGGAGAACCTTGGGCTGAAGTCCTGCTTCTGACATATAGTTTCTGGGGTAAGTCAAGGCCAACTGGGCTCAACAGAATTCATCAAATTCTGACCTTTATGGGAAAAAAAATTATCTCATATTTTTAAGATCATGTTAGACTATTCACTGTTCCTGTGATTTTATTCACATAGGCAACTCTCAGCCAAGGAATTTCCCTCTACCAGCGTGGATTGGCACCTTCTCTGAGGCTAAGAGTTTCCTGGAATGTGGAGAAGTGGAGTGACTTGCTAAGGTCACACAGCCCAGATGTGTGGAAGTTGGTCTTCAGTTGGCTGGCTCGATGTCCTCTCCACTAGGATACTTCTCAGGATTATTGCTGAGAGTTCTGATGCACTTGGATGCTTGTCCTTTTCCCTGGCAGTAAATGACAGTTCCTGCAATTAAGAGTCTCAGTCCTGCACTGCTTCCTCAGCCTTATTGGAAGAGCCTTGCACCCTCAGAGTCCTAGGGGAAGACTGCTGAGACCTAAAAGTCCTAAGTCTTTGACTTTCCTTGATGCTGCTGCAACTGAGTCTACTCAATTCCTCCTTCAATGCAACCCTCCCCATCTTTCTCCCTGTAGCTCCTGAATCTGTGCATTCTTGGTGAGGTACCTCTATCCTGATTACCAAGGTTCACCACCTGCACACCCTCCCTGAGTCCTCTCCCTCACTCACAGCCTCCATCCCATCCATTGCCAAGGCTTGTCAGAGTTTACCTTCCCAGCACCTCTCACACCCTGCCCCTTCTCTTTCCAACACAACTACCACCTGCAAGCAGGCTCTCATCGTCTGACAATCCTGCCATAGCTCCTGGGGGTGGGGTAGGGGGTCTCCCTGCCACCCTTCAGTCGTCAAATTCATCTTCCTAAATCCTGGATCTGGCCACATCATCACACTATTCAATAAACTCCAGGGCTTCTAAAGACTCCAGAAGCTTCTGTTTGCATTGAAAGCCCTTCACAACCTGCACCCTCTGACCTTTCCAATCGTCTCAGCTTCCAGCTTCCTTCAAGTCTCCCTTCTCCAGGAGACCCTTCCCAGGCCCTTTTATATCTAGTGCCTTCTATCTGCTGATTATCACCCAGGTCTCCTGTTGAGCTTGTTTGTACAGAGCACTCTGCAAGCTGTCTCCCCTTTAGATTGAACTCCTTGAGAGCATGCACTGTCATAAAAGTGCTGAGCACAGCACTGGGACACATAGTAGGGATTACAGAAATCACTTATATCCTCAAACTTAGCACAGTTCTTGGCATACAGTAGGTACTTAATAAATATTTACTGACTGACCCTCCCTCTCTTTTCATTCTTCTTCCTTCCTTCTCTCCAGCTGTTCCTTTTCTCATCTCTCTTCCAAGGTCCTTTCTTTTCCCTCCTTCCTCTCCTCTATTTAGTCTCCTCTCTCTCTGCTACTGTCTTTCTGCTTGCCTGTCTGTGTTTCTATCTGTCTGTCTGTCTCCCTTCCTGCTTCATGCCTTATTCACATGGGCCATGCCCTGGATCTGGTATTCATCACTTCCATACTCATTGGAAAGTGCTGAAGGCTGAGTTCGGGGGCCACCTTCTAACGAGAACTTTCCTCATTCTCTCAATCAAGAACTCTTTCTTCTCAGATCTCTCCGAGCATTTGACCCCCATCTCTCCTTTGCCCTCATCACATTCTAACGGACACATGGGCCACTTGCCTTCCTGCCTGCCCTATCTATTCCATCAGCAGCTCCTGGAAGGTCATTTTTATCTTTACTCATGTAGTACTGAGCACCAGATCTCCCCACACGTAGGAGGTACCTCAAAGGTGAGTGTTGAACAGTATGGAATAGATAGGGCCAGCCCAGAATTATCGAAGGCACAGGACAGCAGGTATTCCTACTGAGTGAAATTGTCTCAAGGCCCCTCCTGCATAGATTGCTAAAGCAGGGCTTGGCATACTGGAGTCAGGATTAACTGAATTCACATCCTGCCTCAGACATATACCAGCCTTGCGGCCAACCTTTTGGAGCCTCAGTTTCTTAATCCATAAAATGGGGATTATTATAGCACCTCCCCCACAGGACTATTGTGAGACTGAAAAGAGAAGACCTACTTAGAGTGCATGCAAACCCTTCTGTATGACAGAAGGATTAATTTGAATGACATTTTACCTCAATTCTTATCTAGCCTTTAACTACTGAATGGGTGGGTGTTCGGACCTGGGAAAGACCTTCACTTGGAAAGACCAAGGTCTCCCTGCATCCTGGGCCATGGTCAGTTGTCTTGACCTTTGTCCTGCTAATGAACTCCAGTGACTGAAGGAGAGAGTGAAGTTGGCAACCTGGTGCAACTCTGTCTCACTTTGATCCAGCTCACTCACCAGTCAAGGCATCGCCCCCATGACGTCATTGGCCCTCTTTGAGAATGGAGGACAAGCTACGACAACAACCAGCTGCGAAGCAGCTTGTTAATGAAGGGCCCCAGGTCTCAAATCTAGCCTTCCAAATGAACAGCTAAGGGCACCTCAGTGTACTAAGCACTAGACCTGGAGTCAGAAATACCTGCGTTCAAATCAGCCTTGGACATTTACTTAGATCCAGATCACTGTATGACTCTTGGTAAGTCACTTAAATTCTGCCCCAACTTCTCCACCTGTAAACTAGGAATAATAACAGTATCTCCCTCTTAGGGTTGGGGTTGTTTGAGAATCAAATGAGATGATATTTGTAAAGTGTGAAGCATGGTACATAGTAGGTGCTTAGTAAATGCTTATTTCTTTCCTTCTGTTACCAAGCCACTTGGATTACAGGTCAGTGGCTTCACTCCTCTCGCAGTTTATTTCCTTGAGTATGTTTTAAAAATGGGGCAAAGGCTCTCAACAGTTTTCAAAAGGGACAAAACCATGAAAATTAATAACTGAAATGCTTCACATACCCTGCAGTCTGATCAGCTCCTACTGAGGCTATCACCAAAGAGCTTTCTGATGCTGCCTTTGGCTATTAGTCTCTATTTCCCTTTGAGACATGATCAGTAGCATCCAGCACAGCCCAGAAGGCATCCAAGCCAGGCTGGAAGGTGTTGGGGAGGAGTAGATTCCCCAACAATGGGGTAGGAGTGAGTGGATGGCAGGTTACTGTGTCTCCAGCGTCTGCAGAGAAGCTCAAGGATGGAGTCACTGTCATTAGTAATGTCGCTCAAAAAGAGTTGAGTCCAAGAAAGGCTGGGTATGTTCTTTTTCTTCTGCTTCATGCTACAACAATGGCGCATCTTGTCCATCAAAGACAGATGCTTTTGGAGGGCACCTCTAACAGGAGCTAGGGCCATGACAGAAGTGATACCAGTGTGCAGGTTGGGGCTGTTAGACTTGACTTCCTCCTGTCATCTGCATCCGCCCGGGACTCCTCTTGGATAACGAGACTAGGCAGCAGCTGGTTTGGCATCACCCTCCCTTGACATTGGCCCTTTGGCATCACCTACACAAGAGGACTGTGGCCTGTTACCCTTAAACAAAGAGGAAAAAACCATGGCATTGCTGCTGTCTGCCTTAGGTTTAGGCTAAGGCTGCCTGATTTGATTAACAAGAAAGGTTTATTTGACTGTCTGCCCACATCTCTCCTTCAGATTTGGTGGTATGGTGTACCACCACAGAGCATAACTTTGGAGGTGGTATTGGATCATTTCATTTGTGTCTGACTCTTTATGAACCCATTTGGGGTTTTCTTGGCAAAGATGCTGAAGTGGTTTGCCATTTCCTTCATCAGTTCGTTTTACAGATGAGGAAACTGGGGCAGAGTTAAGTGACTTGGCTAAGGTCACATAGCAGGTAAGTGTTAGAGGCTGGATTTGAAGCCAGGAAGATATCTTCCTGACTAGGCCCAGGGCTCTGTTCACTTTGTCATATAGCTGCCCTTTTTGAAGCATAATTACCATGGATTGAATAAGCCTTTCTCCCAGGGTACAAATGTGGAAGGAGCACTTTGTCTTTGGATGAGACAAGCCCCCCACCACCAACTTCTGCTAACCTTTCCTCAAGTCATAATGACCTCCAACCCCATCAGCATGGTCATGGAGTAACTCTCCTGTGTCCCTTCCAAACCCAGTGGTTACATGGGCAAATACTGAACCAGTCCTGCTCCCCGGGGCTGTCCCTCGAATCAGACTATCTTCTGCATCATTTCTGCCAGCTCTCTCACCCCGGAGAGTTTTTTGCCCAAAGTGAAAGGATTCCTAGTCACACTTCATAAAGAAGTATGACCCCATTAGCGATTTAAGAGACTGCTGAAGTGCGGACCTAAAGGAAAACAGATTCAAATTTGGTTGAATGACCAGATCCAAAGAATAATTAATGAATAAGTTAAGTAACAGGAAATATCAGCTTGGAGGGAGATGTCTCCTGGAATCCTCCAGGGATCTATCCCCAGCCCATGTGTCATGGACCAGCTCACAACTCGATTCTCTGACTGTGGTTCCACTAACATCCTTCTAGGTCCATGGGGATGACTATCCCATTCAGGGAACTTGGACTCCTCTGGCCCCAGCTCTTACAACCCTTCTTTAGGCAGGACAGGGTGACCTGGGACTGCCAGCCCTCCTGGTGAGCCACACACACTTGAATCTCTGGCTTCTTTAAATCTCCATCCTTCTCACACTTCCACAAACTGAGGCTCTCCTTAGAGGCAAAACCAACCCTCCAAGGAAGCCCCCGGACCTTCACTAGCTACCAAATGCACTGATTGACACCCCTAGATCCCACAGGTTACTAGCCTCTCACAGAGGATTCCACTTCTATTCTGGACATACCATCAAAAACAGATTTGTGCTTCATCAGAACCCCCCAGGAGTAGGCTTCCTAACCAGTCTGAGGTAACTCAATACCAGCACCAAAAGAACAAGACAACCATGATTCAGCAGAAGGTCTGGGGACTCTAGGGATAGGGACTGGACCTGGGAAGCTCCCAGGAAGGCTCACCTGTACCTTTTCTACAGCTTTAGAGAGCAGTTTGGACTTAGGACACTGCAATGACTTGTCCAGGGACACACAACCAGAGGACCTCTTTTGAGGAAAGGCTTTGATAAGTTGGATGGCTTTCAAAGGGAGATAGTCATGTAAGGGGTGAATGAGAGGGTCTGACAGTGGTGGGGAGGGAGAGGGAGAAGACAGATATGACACTTGGCTTTGAGCAGACGTTTGTGAGATGGAGAGAATGTTCTGTTGGCATCACAGGGATGATCTGAGGTGGGGAAGGGGAGTACAATGGGGCACATCTAGGCTGAAGGGCAGGAAGACCACTGGACAAACCAGTATTTTAGTCCCTGGTCACACCAGCACAAAGGACTTCGCCATCATGAAATTTGGATGTTATCGTTTGTTTTCTGTGACATCTAGGGAAGGAGGAAAAGCTTGTTCGAAAACATGCGCGTGCACACACACACACATACATACACACTATAACACAGAGGCACTCGGGTCTTACTTCACTCAGTTAAACCAGCTGGGTTTATTTACCTTTCTCTCCCTGATTAGCGAACGAAGACCAATTGTTTTTCCATTTGTTTGCTTTTGTCCTTGCAGGGTAATTATAAGGGAATTGAATCAACACATCCAGACTCCCTAATTTCTGACTAGAGTGGAATCCAGAGCTCCTCCCTGAGATCACGAGTACTCTGGCTCGTGCTGGGATGACTGGAACACTTTGTCCCATAAATACCCTAAGGATGCCCTTCCATCAGCAAGTTAAGATGAGTCTTTATTTGGCTAAAATACCCCCAAAGGAACAATTTTTCCTCCATTAACGTTTAAAAGTGCTCAAGTAGATATTGTTTTTCTTATTTTGTTAGCTGGGAAAAGTGGGTGCTGCTCAAACTCTCTCACGGACATTGGACCAGGAGCCCTTCTGGGATTCCCACCTCCTCATGTCGGGTTTTTCCAGACCCTTTGTGTCTGGTTGTTTACAACAATACCCAGGTTTGTTTCCAAGGTGCTAGGCTCACTGGTACAGAGGGCTTTAAAATAAATCTGCCCAGGTAGACCCTCCAAGGTGCATACAGGAGAGAGTAGCTACAATGAAGGAAAAATATCCAATGAGGCTGAGATACACAAAGTTCACAAGACCCAAAAGCCAAAAAAAGAAGCCAAGGGTATAACTCAGGGTTTTAAGAGACTAGACAGAAATGCTCAAAGATTCGGCCAGAGGCCCAACTGAAGGGAAAAAAAGTTTACTGCCTGGGTACCACTGAGACTTCATAGGCTAAAACTTACAATGGAAATATGATCTGAATGGGTCCACCTTATTTCAAAGAAAGAGAGAGAGAGAGAGAGAGAGAGAGAGGCAAGTTTGTCCTCGAAGTAGATTTTAGACCACCTGTGTCCAGGAGGAAAACAAGGAGGAGTGGCAGAACCCAGTGAAAAATGTGACCCAACAGACTTCCATTATCTAGACCTCTGTGGGAGCACTCACTCATCCTGACAATAACACAACAGATCACATCTCCTTGACTAGCCTGGATCTGAATTTCATTTTTTAAAGGGAGAAGGAGCCAACTGCAGTCTGGCAGAAATTGGATTTAAACCAATGGCTATTCCAAAAGGACATGTGACTGAGCTAGAAAAGGTCACAGTATTAAAAAAAAATTAGAGGAGAAATTGTACTCAGGACCTAATCCTCAGTAACAGGAAAGAACTGGTGTGTGTGTGTGTGTGTGTGTGTGTGTGTGTGTGTGTGTGTGTGTGTGTGAAAATGATGACTAGGAATATTGAGAGGAATTAGCCAATCCTTTTCCAAGTTTATAAAACAGGAGAAGGCTGAGAAGCCCAGCATGCACCCTATAATCAGGGACAACAGTTTTCAAAGGGTTCAGGAAAAGGATAGGGAGGATCTCATGAAGTGACATTAAAAGGGGCAATTTTTTCAGCCCATACAGGAGAATGGGCAGCTCTCAGGACTGAAATTCTAAAGACATGAAGGAAAAGAAGGAGGTGTCTGAGATGCCCTGTGTGGATCTCAGAATATCCACCAGCAGATACAGACCTTCCACAGAAGATGGAAGCAAGGGCAGGAAACAGAGGATGAATGGAAGAGTGTAGTGCCATGCTGTTAAAATGAACCCCAAGAGCACCAGTGCTCAGAGAGGGAGTTGAGGCTTGTTAGGAAGGCCAAGGATAACCAGAATCACAGGGCGGAAATTAGGAATATAAGGCACAGGGAGGGTGGCTACCTGGAGTGCACAAGAAGCTGACAGTTGACACCAGGATGAATGGTTTGCCAAGAATTATGACCTCTGTGCTGGAAATGAGAGAAGTGAAAGGTATAAGTCTTAAGTGCCCATTGCCAGGCACTGTGCTAATTTCTCGATTGATCCTCTCTCACAACAACCTGGGAGGCAAGTAAGATTATTTTCCCAGTTTTACAGTTGGAGGTGAAGCGATATGCCCAGCTAGGAAATGTCTGAGGCTGCATTTAAACTCAGGTCTCCATGACTGGTCCCAGTGCTTTAATCATTGCATCACCTAGCTGACAACAAAAAATGACTAATGGGAAGTTGGTGCCCAAGATAATTAAGGAGAGACATGGTAAGAGAATGCCTCCTTGCTCTTGAGGAAGTCAAGATGCCCAAGACCAGATGAACATCTCCAAGTCTTGAAAGAACCAGTAGATGTGATTGCTAAGTAAACAGGGGATGGACAAATGGGAAAGGAAGAAACCAGAGTTACCATTTTGACTTCCTGTCAGGCTAGTGTGATTCCTGGGAAAGTTTTAGAATGAATTCAGAAAGAGATGATTGGTTAACATTAGAAAGGGGAGCTGGGATTACAAAACAGTTTCTAAGCCAGGGTCTGCTAGACTAAGCTTGTTTCCTGTCTTGCCTGGGGTGCTAAATGGTGTTGGTTACATCAAGTCACAGAATAAGGCCATGCCTCCTTCCTACCAGAGACATGCAACCTCTCATAGGACACTGAGGGCATTCTAACCCAAAGGACCTCAAAGGTGTTCTGGTCCAACTCCCTCATCCAAAGAAAAGGAAACTGAAGCCAAGGAGGATAAATGACCTACCCAAGGTGACATAGATAATCAGTGGCCTGAAATTCAGGCCCCCAGACTCCAAATCTAGCAATCTTTGAATTGCACCAAAAACCTCTTTCCTATGATGGCCCTGAATTATCTGAATCAACCAATCAACATGATAAATGCCTGCTAGGGTACCAGGCATTGTGCTAAGAGCTGGGACCACAAAGCAAAGCCAAGGTCAGTCCCTGCCTGACAGGAGCTCACAGTCTAATGGGGAGAGGTCTGAATCTGTCCATACAAGACATATGCAGGGCAAAAGGGGGGGGGGCAGGGGGAGGGGCTGTCACTCTACAGGGCACAGCAGCTGAGAATGGGGTGGAGAGTGGGACCACCACACCCTCTGACCTTCTTCCAGGATAAATTTACTAGTAAAGTCAACTCTCCACCAAGGAAGAGCAGACCCTACTCTGCAACTTAGTCTTAGATGGTTTCAGGAGCACTGAGTGATTTGTCCAACGTCCCACAGTGTGTCAGAAACAGGACTAGAATTTGTCCTCCCAAAGTCACCATTCTGCCTTTCTGTTCCAGACCCATACTGTCTCTGATGGTCTGTCCAATGACAGCTCCTCAGGATGCAAATGGAAGGCTTTTACCACCCTAAGAAGATGTCTTGGTTGAAGACAAATTATAGAAGAACAACTTTCAGGAAGACATCCACTGCAGTATTCGGTCCTGGCCAGACCATAATCAGAACATAGGCTTCCATTCAGGTTCAGTTCTTGGCATCACATTGTAGGAAGGGTTTTCATAATCTGGAGAGCTTAAAGCTTCCAAAATTATACGTATGTAAGCACATGTACATGTGCATATATGTATGTGTACAGGAAGAGATATTGTGTGTACATATCTACATCTATGATGTGTGCATAAATGTGTATACACTTAAGGATATACAGTCTGCATATATCTATTTTATAAGTGTTTATATATCCTTATATGTTATATAGTTAGATATTTTTAGACATATTTATAGATATAATATGTAAATATAATCAATATTTAATTATACCTATTTAAATTCCAATCCTACCTTAGATACTCAAGCTCCATGTGATCTTTCGAGTTCTGTCAATCTTAAAAGGTTTACATGAAAGTTCCCTAGATTTTGACATTCTCCCATCACAAGACTTTGCCATCACCTAGTCAGGGGTCCTGGATGCAGATCTTCCAGTGAAAGTCTCCCCTCAAGCAATCACAGATGCCAAGGCCTGCCGTGCTCACTCTGTGATTCCATTAGCCCCAGTGGATTCATTGATCATCTCTGGGCTGATGATTCCCAAATACCTTTCCTGTCCTAATGTCTCTGCTGACCTCCAGCCTCACAACCTCAGCTACCTTCCAGACATGTCATACTGGACATCCAGTAAGATATCGTAAATGAAACATGCCCAGAATGGAACTCATCTTTTCCCCTAACCCTCCCTTCCTGTAAAGGACACCTCATCCTACCAGTCCCTCAGGCTCCCAACCTAGGTGTCATCCTGGATTCCTCACTGTCTCACCCCTGATGTACAAGCTATGGCCAAGATGTTTCCATCTTACCTCTGCAGCATCTCTCACATAAGCCCTGTTCTCTCCTCTGATGCTGCCAACACTGTAGGTCAGGTTCTCACAACCTCACACATGGACTGTGGCAGTAGATGCTGATGGCTTTCCCC
Source organism: Potorous gilbertii (assembly GCA_028658325.1). Taxonomy (NCBI): domain Eukaryota; kingdom Metazoa; phylum Chordata; class Mammalia; order Diprotodontia; family Potoroidae; genus Potorous; species Potorous gilbertii. The sequence continues at coordinate 3,583,348 of CM053770.1, read as the reverse complement.
GCTCCACTCCATCCTCCATTCAGCTGCCAATGTGATTTTCCTAAATTGAAAGTCCAATCATATCACCCTCTACTTGATTCCAGTGGTTCCCTATCACCCCAGGATCAGATAGAAAATGCTCTCTTTGGCACTCAAAGCCCCTCATAACCCACTCCCTATCTTTCCAGTCTTCTTACACTATACTCCCAAACAGTAACTCTTGGATCTAGTGGCGGTTCCATGAATAAGACTCTCTACCTCTTGGCTCTGGCCATTTTCTCTGGTTGTTTCCCCAGGGCTGGGACATTCTCCCTCCTCTGCTCCATCTGCTGACCTCTCTGGTTTCCTTTAAGTCCTAACTAAAATCTAGAAGCCTTCCCCAAACCTTATTTGTCGTAATTTCCCTCTGCTAATTATCTGTCATTTATCGTGTGCGTGCTTGTGTGCGTGTATGCACATGCATGCGCATGTTCATATGCTTTCTCCTTCTATAGATTGTAAGCTTCCTGAGGGCAGGGTCTGGACTGCCTTTTGTTTTCTTTTGGGTCCTAGCACCTAGTAGGCACTTAATAAATGCTGACTGACTGACCACTCCCCCTAAAAACAAGACAGTTAATGTACAGCCTTGGAAGATAAAAGCAGGGAGACTCACCAGTCACAGAAGTGGCAGCCTCAGAAGCCTGCCTCCCCTGCCACCCCTTCAAGTCCCTCTTTTCCCCAGGACATGTAATAGAGGGCTGTTTGTGGAAGAGCTCAATATTTGGATAAATTTACTTTCCTATCAGGAGTTCAGGGTGGGAAGACAAATTAATTTAATGAGAGTAACTCGCTGTTTGTGCCCTTATGAATTACTTCCCAATTGCTTTTAATAGCATCTCTTTAATCTCAAGGCAGGCAAATACAGTTGCCCTCTGCTGGTTTCTTTTATAAGGAAGCTCATCAGAGACCTTTGTCTCCTGACCCCTTAAATTCGAACTCATCCAAATTCAAGTCCAGCTGTGTCTCTAATGTTGTCTATCCATTAATTAAACCCTGTGAACTTAACAGCTTGGGTGCTGGCAGCTGTAAAGGATGAGGAGGCAGCTCTCCTGTACTGACAAATATTTGTTTTCTTTGGGGGAATCAGAGAAAGAAGGTCTTAGCCAAGGGAGTGTCAGCAGCTCCTAGGGAACACATGTGCTGGACAGCTTATGCACATCAGATGCCTCTAGGAAGCAGGAATAGCTCCCATTCATAAATTATGAAACATTAGTTAGTATGGATGTCATTTTCCATCTGGTCTGAGGATGGGGCCTTGGCCTTCCATCTTATCTTGAATACACACAAGTGAACTTGCAGACAGCAGCCAAGCCACCCCAATGGGAAAAGAGGGGATTTGTGGGGTGGGAGAGGGACATTCCCATTTAGTAGTAACCATTGACTTCATGGCGATTGGGGGTAGGTACAAGTCACTGTATATTTTAACCTAAATCTCACTGCCCATGAGTAAAATGAAGTAAAATTCCCCAGGGGGACAGAAGCAAGATGGTGAACCTTGAATGCCTCAACAGATGGGATTCCTGCATCTTTGCCAAGCCCTGATCATGAGCTGGTGTATTCAGGAGAAGTTAGTTCTCCAGTGACGTACACAGGTCCTCACTGGGCTGTTACTGAAAGATGCACAAATCACAGAATGATATACTCCTGTTAGCCATGGAATGTCTGGGGGGTGAGGGTGGGGCAATACAAATCTGTCCTAAGACCAGAATATTGGGCCACACCCACAACCTGGAATTTAAAAGCAAACACAAAACCAAACCTACTCCTTCTTTTCCCATTGACACCTTGGTCCAGATCCTCCTTAGCTCCTCTACTCTCTCCTCACTATAGTTTAATCTTCTTTCATGTATAAATCTGGTCATTTCACTCAGCTCAAGAATCTTCCATGGCTGCCTAGTAACTACCAAGGACAGGTCAAGCTCCTTCTCCTCACCCTCCACAAACTCCCAGAATCCTCTTTTCAGTCGTCTGTGCCTTCCACACCTCATTTAAACCGAATGGCTCCTATCCTTCACATTGACTCTATATTTGTCTGCTTCTGTGACTTTGTTCATTCTATCCCTTATGTTTGAAAATGTCTCTCTCTCCCTCTCCCCAAATCTTTGCCTGTTAAATGAATTCATCTTCATCCTTGCAGTCCAGTTTAAATGACACCTCCTCTAAGAAGGTTTCCCTGATCCCTCTCACCACCATGACAATGAGTGACAGCCTCCCCATCAGCCCTCACATCCCACTTTGTTTTGTTCCCTCTAAGGCTCCCATCACGTTCTCTGGGTTGTCCCTATGGCAGATGATAAGCTCTATCTGGGCCAGAGGGTCCAGCATGGGAGTGCACAGTAAATAACAGGCACTCAGTGCATCTTTACTGGATTGCCCTAGAAGGGAGTTGAAGAAGGCTGTAACAGTATCTTTATTAGCAAAGGCAAAGAGGTGAGTTTTGTGTTGGACGAGATCAAGAAGATACATTGACTTCTGAAATCACTCCAAAGATCATGGTTGCCATGACAACTTACAGCAAGAAGTGGTCAGGAGATGAATGACTAGAAAAGAGGATGGACCAGTTACAGGGCAAGAATGAGGTTAAAGAAACAAGCCCCCAGCATGTTAGGGGGATCTCCTTCAGAGGAGGCCTCCAGGGTTTGGGGATCCCTCCTAGACGTCTATGGGAGCACATGGGCAGAAATGGCACAGAAACAGGTACATACAGGTTGCAATCTACATGCTCACAGGAGGGCCCACGTCAGTTACATCATGCATCCCTGGTGATATTGACATCATCATTTGTAACTAGAGTGTTACAAATGCTGCTGCCTACCTTTAAGCATCTCTTTGGCCTGAAATGCTGTGGCTTTCCCCCATCCATGACATGACCTGAAGGGTACCCTTAGGGGCTTATGGCACACTCAGAAAAGACATATGGTGGTGGAAAGGGGCCTGCATCTCTCTAGGCATCAGGAGGCTAAAAGCACCTCTAATCTGAATTATTCTTCATCTCAAGGAGATGGGACAGATGCCTCTGCTTTCCACCCCATCATGGGCTGGCTTATCTCTGCACACACATGTATCGACCCATGCACAGGGAAGAGATTGTATTTCAAGCCCTCCGTGTCAAGGAGAGGTAAATTATCTAGGCACAAGTAATAGAAGGTGGCAGGAGGAGGGGAAATATGGCCAGACTTGACTGCAGCCCCCAAGACCAGACAGGCATGACGTCTGGAAGCTGTGTGACTGACAGAACAGAATGATAGCTGCTTCACCCCACCTGGCAGAGCAGCCTACAGGTTAGTCAAATGGATGGGAGACGAGGGCACTCCTCATGGCCACTCTTGCTACAGGCCAGAGGCTGATGAATAGGCAGATTTATCATCAGCTCTTCAAGGCATCGCTGGTCAGAGGGATTCTGGGAAGCTTGCCTTTGCACTGGGCTGATATCCCCAAGGATGAGTGGGTGTCTCCTCACATAAGACACTCATCTGCAGACATGGATTCCTTCTTTCACACTTGGACACATACTGGCTGGAGTGTGAATCAAGTGGGATGCAGGATGCCTGTGGCCTGTGTGCCTCCCATACCTTTTCTTACAGGCCTAAATCCTTTGAAGGTGCCTCCTCCTCTGAAAATTTGAAAGAGGAGACAGCCAACTTCACACACACACACACACACACACACACAATATGCAGGTGGGATGCCCAGAGATGGGGGAATAGACTACTAGATGACTGTCCCTCTCCCATCACCATCACCAAAGGCCACTTTCAGCCTCTGATTCTTTTTCACACTATTTTCTTCTGAGTATCTAACATGACTTTTCACAAAGATGTCAGAGAAAAGAAGAAGAAACTGATTTAGTTACAGTGGAGGTTATTGGGTGATGACAAACTGAAGAGAGCCTAAGCACCTCAGTGGATGGCTGGGTTTGTGCACTGGCATTTGTAGCCTCCATTTCAACCCAAAGTGACCTCCAAGTATGAAGGTGGTGAGTGCGGAGGGAAGGATGCTGAAGACTAACTGCAGCAGCAGCAACAGTAACAACAAATCGTAACAATAGCAGCAACAAGAAATAACAGCAACAGAAACAGTAGCAACAAGGGAATCCCTGTGAAGTTGTGCCCTTGGGTCCAAAAAGCAATTGTATAACTAGGAGATGGGGAAGGCATGGCCCGAGAGCAGTTGTTTTGAAAAGGACCTGAAGATTCTAGTGGACCACTGGCTCAGTGGAGCCAGCAGGGTGCCGAAGAGTCTGGGGTTTCCTGGATGAGGGTGGTGATGGCCCCGCAGGGCTCTGTTGTCATCAAGCCTCAGAAGGAGAATTGTGCTCAGGTCTGGGCACTGCTTTCTAATGAAGCACAAGAAGCCAATGAGAGTCAGGAGTGGGAGGTAAGGCGGGGAAAGCGGTTATGCCCGGAGGTCTTATCATATGAGAACTGTTTGAGGGAATCAGTTACGTTGAGCCTGGAGAAGATGAGACTCAGCAACCATGACACCTGTATCCAGAGCTTTGGAGAGCTATTGTTTGGAGGAGGGAGGGATTGATTTCTACTGCTTGGCTCCAAAGGGCAGAAGCAGGAGGAATCACAGCCATCGCCATTCAGGTTGGACGTCCAGAAATCCTCCTGACAACAAAAACCGTCCAAGAAAGGAAAAGGCTGCCCTGGGACAGGGTCTCCATCTTTCCACATCGTCCAATGCAGGCAGGACGGCCATGTGCTACATGTGGGTCATTGGGGAGATGCCTTCAGGTACTGATTTGGCCAGATGGCCACCGGGGCCCCTTTCAAACCTGAAACTTTATATTTCTTTGATTAGCGAAGGAACCAGTGATGAGGGGGAAGGTAAATGAGAAAGGGCAACCGAAGGAGGAAGAGGTGGAAGGGAAAATGAGCATCATGGTTGGTTCAATACTTACATGTTCTCAGAGTGATTCAGAAATTGTTTTCAGTTTCCTCATAATAATATTGAGATAATAAGAGGTACTATTCCTAGCCAAGCACAACATCATGGCATCACTTGGGCATGTAGAGGCATTTGCTTTGGCAAGGAGAAGAGTCATTTTATGTGATATGAGGTGAAAGGGGAGACAGCAGCAGAAGGCATCTGGGTGATCTAGGATGAGAAGTAGGGGGTGAAGGAGGGACTTGCAGCAAATGTCCTCAAGACATGGTTATCAGATGAGGGGGAGCAATGGGATGTTTGGGGAAAGATGAGAAGGTTTGGGAGTCAATCAGGGAAATGTAAAAGGATTGCCTTGTGACCCAGAGGGTCTGGTTGAGACTACATAAATTTGGAATTAGAGTTAGAAATGGCATTACAGTTAGGGAGCCACAGTTTCCCCATCTGTCAAATGGCAATAATACCTATGGCAGAAACTTGAAGTCACATCTGTCAAACATACCACAAATCTTAAAACACTAAAGAAGTGTGAGCTGTTATGGACCTGGGATGCCTCCATGAGTCCCTTCCCAGTTTGGGCTGCATCAAAGGAGGTGTAGATGAGGACACAGACGGTGGGCTCTCCCTTCTGCTGCTGGGGCGGGGGGAGGTCCTTAGCATGCTGCAGGTATAGACAAAAGGCTTTCACAGCGCCTTCACGGTGAGTTTCCCTGATGTTAATGAGATGGTGGCTGTCTTCTGAAGAGCCTAATGGCACCCAGCGCACGCCGAAGACGCTGGTGGCCTGCTGGGAAACCAATGATCTGGCTCTGTTCTGACTGCAGGCAAAGAGACTCTCATCAGAGCTATAAATTTCATGAGTCTCTTCCCAAATTTAAAGCCCTTGCAGAAATGGCTTTCATGGTTCAGTGGTTTTACAGGGCTGCTCTTTCTAGGCTCTGTAACAAGGAAATTAATTGTTCTCCTAAAACAAATCAGACGCATGGCGGGCCTCGTGCTCATCCCCAAGCTTCCTCTGCAGATAATGAGGCTGACTACGGTGATGAGTGCCCATCGACTCCCCATGGAGAGCTGTTCCTTCCCTGCCCTAACAGGCCCCTCTCCCTCCTCTTGTGTCAGCTGAGGTGAGAGCTGGGACTCCTACATCACTAGGTAAAAATGGCTCTCTCAGTAATGTGAAAGAGCTGGTTTCTAATCAACCTTCACTCTTCATAGACAGAAACCCCTATAGCTGAGGTGCCTGAGGCCTTGAGCCTCTCTGCCAGAAGCAGCAACTCTGACCCACTAACATGGGGCCCCACAAGAGTGACAGATGAGCTGTCCTCTGGCCTTGCTGGGCCTTGGTGAACCTCCTCAGAGTGCCCTCCCTCCCCCAGCCTGGCCTCTGATTCTGAATTCATCTTCATTCCAGGCTGGACTTGGCTAGCCTTGGACCAAGCCTTTCCTACCACCCGGTTCTCAGCACTCCTGCTTTCCTCAGATTACTTTGGATTTCTTTATCTGCTTAAACAAGCTCTGTAATTATTAGGGCTAGTATTTCATATTCTTGGCAACAGCACAGTGCCTGGTATACAGAAGGTGCTTAATTAATGCTGATTACTTGGTTGATGGTCTTCCTATGGTCAGGGACCCTTCCAAAGTCTCTGTTTAGTTTGGAAGTCAGAGCACAGGGGTTCAGATCTTGCCTTGCTTCCTAACCACTTGTGTGACCTTGGGGAAATGATAGAACTTGCATGGACCTCAGTTTCCAAATCTGTAAAATGGGGAGGTTGGACTAGTCTCTGAAGTCCTGTCTAGGCTTTGGCTGGGAATCTGGAGCACATCCCCTCTCAATATAAGTCCCACTTCACTGGAGGAGGTAGCAGACATCCTTGAGGGTGTTAACCACTGCCCCACACTATGGGCTGCCATTCCCCAGTGTTCCTGGGTCCTTGGGGGAGGGTCACTGGCTAGACAGGCTGTGATAATCAAATCCTCCTCCCTCCTCCAGTGCCTCTGGTTCTCTAGGGCTATGCCAGGGGCTCAGTGACCAAGGACCAGCCGGGTTCTTTACCCAAAGTCTGGCAATGACTTTGGATCACAGAAACTAAAGATATTGTATCCCTGTTTCAATGTTTCAATGAAGGAACAAACACACCAGAAGCTGACATGGTGGTAAGCACTGACAGTTTTAAGCAAATCTTTCCCCAAAGTGAGCATAGTCACGTTGGGAAACTGGCCACTATGTGGTCAGATTTTCTGATGTATAGGGACAAGTTATCAAGGAAAAAAAAATCTCTCCTACCCCCACCTCTGCCTTCCCAGAAACCTAAAAACAGGGTGATCCAAAGATCAGGGACAGGATATGATCTGCTAAGGCCTCCAGGGGTTCCTGCCTAGCTGAGTCAGAGAGAACTTTACTGTGGTGATGGGAGCTGGGGAGGTAGACAGTGAGGGCCTAAGGAGGGGGAAGGGAGTGGTGGCTGAAAAGGAGTATGAACAGACCTAGCTGTCTATAACACTGTCCTCAAAGTGACTTTTGTAGCCAGGGCTTGCACTGGTTCCCCGGCCCCTCCCTGACACCTGGTTTTATGGCCCTCCTTCTTTCCGTCTACACCTGCACCCACACCCACTTCTGTGGACCACCGTAGCCAAGACACAGAGCTTTAAAGTCTGTAAGGCATTTTGCACAGTGGTTTATCTCACCTCCGCAACAATCTGTGAGTTAAGTGCTATTAGCTTTCCTTCTTTAAAGATGAGGAAATGGGAGGCCAAGCCTCTGAAGCTGGACTCAGAACCAGGTCCTCCTGACTTGGTCTAACACTACCCATCACACCAGCAGGCTGCCTTTCAATAGGCCTTGGGACAACTGGCTACATTCCTCTGGAGGGTGGGGTGGTGCACCCAGGAAACTCAGCCAGTGGGATGGGTCAGGAGGGTGACTGCCCATGCTCTCAAAAGGAAAAGATTGCACCTTTTGAGTTCTTTGGGCCCTGTCCCTACCATTATTGTGTCTTGGGAAATGCAGCCTTAGACCGATCAAACCAAGTCATCCACAAAAGTCAGTGTGCTAATGGGTGGATGGTTTCCTCTTTCTAGGTGTTCAAAGACATTTGGTGAGGGAAGGTCCAGAAGGAGCACTCCAGATGCAGCCCCATCCCCACATGTCTAATTTCAGGGGAATCACGAGCCTCCTGTGGGTCTCAGGTTCCCAATGGGCAAGAGAAAAATAATGCCTGAATGTGTAACTCACAGGAGTATTATGTGGGTCCAATGACAATGGGCACAAATTTGTCCTGAATGTCTGTTAATGCCATGGTACTTCTTAAGGTGGACATTAGAAGCAGCAGTGGGGCTGACAACCATCCGGGGATCTACCACTTGGGGAAGAAGGATGATACTTTCCCTGGGCACTGCTGCTGCTGTTACAGTTTCCCTGTGACTGGAGCTGGGCCACACCATGATAATATAGTCAAGTCCCTCTTGGGGCTTGGATATCAGTGCTCAAAGTCCATTTTGAAAATAGGTCTCTCCCTCCTGGAGCCCTTGAGGACCTTGCTGGGAAGATAATATCTGAGTCTGACAAGAAGGAACATGAAGAGGCCTGGAATTACCCTCAGCCTAGGGCACTGAAGGCCTCTGGTCTCAGAATGATCAATTAACTGGGGGCTTCTTTAGATTATAATTCATTATAATGAAAATGCCAAAAGAAAACCAAGTGGGGAATGGCCAACTATAAAGTAAATGTGACCATAAAAAGACAAAATACCTGCAAAAATCACAAAAAGAAATCCAGACACGGCACAAGACTCCATTCTCAACAGCTTTATTGAGAGCATTCTGAAAATTGTACACCAAGGACTCTATCCACTACAACGTGCACCACTAACGTTCCCGGCAGTACAGGAATTCACTACTTCTTCGAGGGTTTGTGCTCTAGGCTAAGATCCTGGGGGGCCTCTTTTCTTTCCGCTTCATTTTCATCCTCCTGTGGAAGGAAATTAAAAAAAAAATTAATGGCTATCTGTATTTGTGACCATTTTAGTAAGAACGTAACAATTCTACTCAGAATAGGAGAAAGCCTTCACTCTCTCTGTGAACACAGCTGCTCTGACATCCATTTACTCACTTCAAGGAATTCTGAAAATCTGGAGGGTGAAATTGGATGGTCCCAGCTTTTGGGGGGGATGTTATTTTTATATGACTCTGACCATGTTCTGCTTTTAAAATGAACATATTTCATCACTGTCCTCAAGAGGACTTCTGAAAAGATGTGCCAGTGAAAAGTGTTCTCACTTTCTCTTTTTTGAAAGCAGACACTTTTACTTTGCTATTTGATGAAAGATAATAAATCTAACTTCAGAGACACTTTATGTGCTGCGGCATGGCCGTCTGGTCCCATCTAGCATATTTTCTTGACAGGTCTGCCCATTTCCCAATTACTTGTACCACCATCTGTTATCTGAAGATCAGTCAGGTCTAAAATAGGAAACATGAGCATGTCAGGCAGGCGTGGGTTTACAATCTTCTCCACTTTCAGCTCCAGGAGGAGGAAGCATAATTCACAGTGGGCTCTCTCCCTCCCTCCCTCCTTGGGAGGAAAGGGAGTGACATCATAGCACCTGTTTCCCTAGGTATGGCTAAGCATCTCATGCCCAAAACAGAACGGTGACCTCCAGAGAATAAATCAGCAAAGACTGCCCAAGTATTTCTGGGGCTAGCGTGTCTCCCACACAAGTCTATTAGGTCTTTCATCAGCCTCTGAGCAGGAAGGAGATCCTGGCTTCAAAGTACTTCCGTGTTTCTACATAAGAGCTGAAGACAAAAATGTTAACTGAAGCGCCCGCATCAATTACCAAGCTCCTAACCCTCAGCCAAAGCGAGGTTAAAAGAGACTTTTATAAGCACAGCAGGGAACCTAGTGGCTGGAACAAGGATATCTACTTTAAGCAAGGCCTCACAGTTCTTCTGGCTGGTGGGGGGAGGGGGACATCTGGGGGCTCTTCCTGACCCTCCTCGAAGTAAGGAGGTCACCCTAAGGATTCTCCTCATCCTTCCCTTCCTGGACTTCTTCATCTCTAGGAACACCATTCTACCAAATGCTCTGGATTATTTCCTGCCCCCTCACCAGGTACTCCCCCTTTGCAGATTACTTTTCCATGTCATCCTTCTTTGTAAGGGTGACAAATATTGGGTAATTCCATCACCACCACCCCTATTCTCCATCAATGTAGAGTAACTCAAGGTCTGATGCACAAATGAAGTCCTCTCCTGGCCCGTCAGAACACTTCACTAAAACGACCTGCACAGGGCCAAAAACACAGGTTCACATTAGCAGAGCGGCCCAGGTTAAAATGAGGCCGCGCTCTCCTGGCACCAAATGAAGGAAACCTCTGCTACAGGCATAGCTCTGGGAACACAGAGCAGGCAGACAGGCCTGGCTCTCTCATCCCAAACTTTAACCCTAACCAAGACTACACCATCGGGGTTCTGTTAGGAGTCAGCCTCTTTTCCAAACACTGTAAGGCTCTGGATCTCAGTCCCTCTGTGTCCCTTTCCTCCTTGTGTGTACAAAGGAGGTTGGCTTATATTATCACTTGGGTGCTTCTGAACATGGGATCCTATGAAATAAGAACCCTGGAAAATGAAAGGCAAGTGATCCAAGGACCCCACCAGCTACTCACTGCTGGGCATTGGAGAGGGACACAAACTTGCAGCAGTAGACTCTGCCCAGGAAGGGCCGGAGGGCGGATCCTGCCTCCACGGATCATCTCAGTGACTGCTCTGACACGTTCGTGGATGCTCACAAGCACGAACTCGCGCAACCACCAGAGCACGTCTTCCTCGGAATGGCCGACCTTGTTCACTCGCTCCTTAGAGTGTCAGAGCTCCTTTTTTTTTGTGGCCCAAAGAGGCCAAACATGCTGAAAGTGGCACGTGCCCAATTACTCCAGTGGTTCCTGCACGTCTCCCCACATCTGAGCCACAACTATCCTGGAGCAGGGACGCAAAGAGGAGCAGTCGCGGGGGTCCAACTCTGTGGCAATCCTTCCGACTGCGAGGGCATTAATCTGCTCGAACTGCCTTCCAACGGGGACCAGAGCTTTACCCTTGTCTGGTCTTCCCCTCTTATCTCAGTGGCCAAAGACGACGTTGCCTGTTTCCAAACTGTCCAAATGCCACCGGTGCTCATCACAGCCCCGGGAGGGGAAGTCGACGCTCCACCGAGACGCGCTCAGCCCCATTGGCTTCTTCCGGCTTTCGGGAGATGACAACTCCCCTCACCTGGAGGCTCCTACCCAGGTGGGTCTGCACCCAGAGCGCGGCAGAGCCACACCTGGGAGTCTAGCTCATAGGTAGGGGAGGCACACCTGGGAGCCAGGTGCCTCATTTCCTTAGGAACAAAGTGTACGTGAAACCTTTTAGCGTTTTCATTTACCTACACAAGAGGAGTAGCTCATGGGGCAGCTTCCTATTTGCAAACAACGTAGGTAGGAAAGCCCTAGGGAAATTGACCGGAATGCCTAGGTGAGGCCTCTACTCTCTCAGGTATACCTACCTCTCCAGCAAACTAGCTGATGTTCACCTACTATGAAATTAAAACATCCGTCCTGTTTGTTTATGCTGTCCTAACTCAGAAAGAAGGCAAAACGCATCTGCCAGATGGTCAGTCTATCCCTCCCCACCAACCCCAGCACAAATGCTTGGCGGTCAAAGGCTGCAGAGGGTCAGTCTTAACACGTTAACACTGGTTTAGAATTTTTTTGGTTTGTTTTACAGCCTTCTCTGAGTAGTCGAAGGCAAACAAACCACTCTAACACAGTCCACGTGGATAGCCCTAAAGCCAGACGCGCTTTAAGAAGGTTAAAAACAAAACAAAGTCAACCACTATCACCCCAAACCAGGCAGATGCGAGGTCTTTCAGTGAGATGCAGGAGGCTGTGGTAATGCTACACAGCATGGGGTATTTAATGCCTCTTAACAGAAAGGCACATGTGGAAAAGCAATAAAGAGACAACTAGCTGGGCTGTAGAATCCTCCACGTTTTGCAGACAAGACTCAGGGAGAGAAAGCCTCCCTCCCTTCCAGGACCTCTAGGAAACCTGCTGGCACTGCCCAATGGGAGAAAATTTATCTCAATATATGAAAAAAATACTGACCCTAATGAACACATTTTAGGCCAAATAAGCCCACTGCATGCTTCTGACCAAAATTAATTAGAGTTTGTAATGTTCTACAAGTCCACTATAATTCTTTAAATGGAGCATTTATTTCATAGTAATAAACACTTGGTTCATTAAGTCAAGCGCACGTGTGTGACATGCTACACAGAGGCGGCCAGCCATTGTTCTGTTCTCTGGGACACGGTTTTCTAAGGCCCTGAATAAGCAATTGAAGACCACAGTTAAATTCGCTGAGCTTGCAGATTTACCATTCTTATTTCATTTAATACAAAGAGCAATTAATCTCCTATTTTATAACAGGATTCCAACTCTAGTGGGCCATGAGAGATATTGAAATGAACTTACAGGAAACGCTTAATTAAATTTACTGTAAAAAGCTCCAGTGAAATCTTTTCTTATGACAGAAGAAGTTGCATATTTAACTAGAAAATATAAAGGTCCAATATGAAATCAGACTTGGAAATTCTTAATAACTTCAGCTAAAATATGTGTGGCATTAAATATAATAACCATTTGAAATAATTTTCAAACTTAGTTTTTCTCTTCCTGGTGACTTAAAAGAGTTCATTAAAATGGCTAGTTTTTATTTAGTACTGGTGTTGATTGCCCAGATCCCTTTGGCAGGCAGCAAATGTAACAGGCAGGCAGACCATAAAGAAATTAGCATTTGATTCACAGAGGTAATCAACTTCCAATTCTTCTCTGGGGGTTGACAATTTCTATTTTTGAAAGTTTTATGGATGTCTTTTCTGTTTTACTGGTCATTTATGCATATGGTCAAGTCTACATTGTCTGTTTTCTCCTTTCCCTTTCCTCTCTTCCCCCTCGGTGGCACCAATACTGGTACTTTCTAGTCTGGTGCTCAGTGAACATTTCTATTTTGGGGGAACAGGAAAGAGGGAATGATGAGGCTTCCTTGAGCCTGATGAAACTAGCTTCTTGTAGGACTCAGCACACCTTCAGGGAAAGTGAGAAGTGTACAAGGAAAAATAAAAAAGCTGTTTCTCACAGTGTGATCATAGTATGTGCCATCGAAGGAACTAGTCACATGAAACTCCCATCATCTTCATCATCATCATTGTAAGATAACATTTAAACATTTTACAAATAATCTCAGACTGGACTCCAATTCTAGGTCAATTTCCAAGATATTTTGTGCAAAGGATCTGCCCTTAGCCTTGGTCACACAGAAACTTCCTGGAAATGTCATGGCTCACACCTAAGGGTTAATGAGTTCCGAGTCATTGCTGGGAGTGTTGAAGATGAAACTCATACCTTAGGTATGGTTGGACTAATGAACCACTCTGAGGTCCTTGACAACTCTGAATCTGATTCCATGACCAAGAAGCAATTCAGGACATCCATATGTATACACTTTGACCCTCATCTGCCAACAGATATCTCAAATGTCTAGAGAATCACTTGGGGAGCATTTTCATTGGCTTTGTTTGTACAAAAACTTTTCATTTTAATTTAATCAAATTATCCATTTTGCATTTCATAATGGAGAACATTCCTCCATTGGTCAGAATTTGGTCAGAAATTCCTCCATTCTCCATAAATCTGAGAGATAAACTATTCCTTTTTCTCCTAATTTGTTTATAATATCAGTCTTTATAGCTAAACCATGTACCTATTTGAATTTTATTTTGGCACAGTGTCAGATGTTGTTCTATGCCCAGTTTCTGCCATATTATTTTCTGAGCAGTTTTTCTCATAGTGAGTTCTTACCTCAGAAGCTGGAGTCTTTGGGTTTATCAAACAACAGATTGCTATAATCATGGAGTATTCCATATAAACATTGACTAATCTATTCCACTGATGTACTCCTCTAGTTCTTAGCCAGTATCAGGTGATTTTGATGATTGCTGCTTTGTAATACAATTTAAGATCTCATATAGCTAGGCCACCTTCCCTAGCACTCTTTTCATTAGCTTCTTTGATATTCTGGACTTTTTGTTCTCCAGCTCTATAAAATAATTTTTGGTAGTTGGTACAGCACTGAATAAATTAATTTAGGTAGAATTGTCATTATCATTAGCTTGGCCTACCCACAAGCAACTGATGTTTTTCCAGTTATTTAGATCTGACTTTATTTGTGTGAAGTTTTTGTAACTGTGTTTTGGATTTGTTTTGGCAGGTAGACTCTTGGGGATCATTTTCAATCACAGGCCCCTCCAAACATCCATTATCTGACACATTAATTGGGGGAGCCGTGAAATATTCAGCTTAGCAACAAGGCTGCCACAGCTCCATCCACAAAATATTCACACAGGACACTGATTTCTCATCTTTACCAGGAGACTTTTCATGAAGGTGTGACTCTCTGGCCATGGTAATGACCCTGCCACTATACAGAAACCAGAGGGATGTAAATTAATGGCCACAACAAGGAGATCAAACCCAGAAAATATAGGAGTTGGCCAACATTTGATGCAGAGATAGCAGCCAAATGCTACACCAGGTTAGAATATTAACTCACCTGTAAAACTACATGAAGGAGGGATAATTGTGAATGGTATAATGCCATAAAGGGGAAAGAAGTAGTAGAGGAAAAAGCAGTTTAAAGAAACTTTGGCATCTCAAGGATCTCAATTCATTTATGCATGAAAATGGGAAGACAAGAAGAAAAATGGAAAAGCTCTTCAGATTGTTTTCATAAACCACCTTCACCAATGAGGTTGTTCTAAACACTCACCGTCCCCCTCATCATCTGTACACAGAAATGGTACTACCTTGACAACGAAGCTGTGAACTGGCCATTTGGAAGAACAATCTGGAAATACACCCAGAAGACTATCAAACTGGGCATACCTTTTGACCCAGAAATATCACTGCTGGTTCTGTATCCAAAGAAGCCAAAGAAAAGGGAAAAGGACTCACGTGTACAGAAACATTTTATCAGCTCTTTTTGTGGTGGCAAAAATGGAGGGGGGCCCATCAATTGGGGAGTGATTGAATAAGCTGTGGTATATGATTTTACTATTACTGTGCTATAAGAAAGATTTCAGAAAAGTCTGTAAAGACTTCCATGAACCGATGCAAAGTGAGCGGGATCACGGGGACACTGCACAACAAGCAACTGTGAATGACTTGGTAATCGTTCCACACCAGGAGCCACCAGAATTCCAAAGGAGTTATAATTTTTTTTAACGCTCTTAACCTCCGGACGGAAAACTAGCAGACTCTAAATACGTGGAAGTACTTTTTTTCCTTTCTTTACTTTTCTTGCTTTTTTTTTTTTTTCACAGAAATGTTTTGCATGACTTTATGCATGATGGGTATCCTATTTCCTACCATCTCAATAGTGGGGGGAGGGGGAGGAGGGAGAGAATATGCAACTGAAAATAAAAATAAAATTTATATTTCATCCACCTACCCCCCAATCTCCAAAGAAAGAGCACTACATGGCATCAAGAAAGAAAAAGCAGCCAGAGCAGACATGCACATAAATGAAATCTATGCCAGCTAGGAGACTGATAGGATTTATCGAGGGCATGGGAGAATCTCAGACCATATCACGATTTAAATAAGGCTACTGTGATCAGAGCAACAACCACCAACTTAAACGGTAAATTTCCCACTTACAGAGAATCATCTATTTCCAAATCAAGGGCATGCTTGAGGAGGGCATTATGAACAAGCGGCTCTTGCAAGCAATATTGAGTCATGGACCGTGTCTTCATTATTCTGCAACTAACCGAAGGATACAGGGAAGACAAGACACCATGGTCATTAATTTTTCTTTTATTTTGAAAAAAAAAATCTAACAGAGCAAAGTGCTGCCTTAAGGGCACTTTCTCACCAAGGTGCCCCCATTTATACAGTACGGATCATTCCAGACTCCTCGAAAGATAAAACCCAAAAATGACTCTCTGATCACCAACACTGAGAGAGACATGTCGGCTAATGACACTGCTGACCAGTGGGTAGAAGATCCAGTGAGGAGCCCATGTAGATGAGGAGGCCCTCAATGTGCTCCTATTCCCAGAGTACACAGCCCTTGCTGAAAGAAAGTAAGCCTAGGACACCGAAGGGCCTCCTATTTGGGATCTGTGACCACTCCAGGGTGACTAGTGCATCAGTGACGATGTATCTTTGAGTGGACAACCTACAGGACGTGACTACTGGCATGCATATCTGGATCAGGTCATATGAATGAGCAGTGAGGTGGACCCAGAGCCAACCATGAACAGGAGACTGGGATGGCTTGCTTTGAGGAAACTGCAGGGGTCCTTTAATGCCCTAGAGCTTCCCCTGGAATTGAGAGTTTGCTTTTTTAATGCCAATGTGTTACTGATGTTGCTGTATGCCAAGATGGGAAGAGAGCTGCTTCTGACCAACTAAAAATGGCACTGGGGAGCACAGGAAAGTGACAACATACTCTTGAGGAAGGCCTCTACAGGACGTCACCCAGAGAATGTAGGCGAGGCTGCCCTCATGGCAAGCAAGGTGAGAGGTAACAGGGCTCCCAAGGGTTCCACTGACTTTTCTGGGATGGCCTTTAGCATGCTAGGTGGAGCCTGTTGAGTGAACTTATGGCAGGGACAGACGAGATGCAGAGATGGGCTGGGGATGCCCAAATCGATGTGGTCCAACATCCACTGAGTATCTGGCTAGCCTGCTCTGGTCAGAAGACGGCTGCAGGACTGTGTTCCATTCTGGTCCAGCAGTGGAGAATATCAAAAGCTGCTTTATGCCACTGGGGGCGCCACAGGGCACAGAGTACTGGACCTGGAGTCAGGAAGACCCAAGTCCAAATGTAACCTTAGACCCATACTAGCTTTGTAACCTAAGTCACCTAACCGCTGCCTACCTCAGTTTCCTCAGCTGTATATGGGGGTACTAACAGGATCTCCCTTGCAAGGTTGTTGTAAAGTGCTTTGCAAACTTTGAAGCACACATAAATGCACACTATTATGCTTATTATTAATGATGATAGATTCTCTGGACTGCAGAGCTGGAAGGGGCCCCTAGTCCAACCTCGGGAGCTGCAATCCCCTTATCAACATTCAGAATAGATGGCCATCCAGCCTCTCCTGGAACACATGTGAGGGAGGAGGAGCCTTCCTAGGTAGCCAAACAAAACAAGTCCACCCCCCCAGACCACATGACAGCCCAACACCAGATGGCAGCTAGGATATTCCAGCCCAGTTTTCCCCTCTCCTGGCTGAAGACTCTCACTGTTCTCCAAAGAATCCCTGGGCCCTGGAGCTCCTGAGCATCCTTTGGAAGATGTGGTGCAAAGGAGTGAGCCACGGGCCTCAAGGTGGCCCATCATGAGGATATCATTTTCTTCCTGCTGGATGCCAGGCCTCACATTACGCTACCCATGAAGGCCTTGTTCTTTCTGGCTGCTGTATCTCACACTTAATGAACTGAGCTTAAAATTGACAACAACTAAATCTTTGAAAAAAATTATTTTAAGAAATAATTAAATTTTATGGATGCTTTTTTAACATCATTCACTTCCAAACATAGCCCCTTCTCCATTTCCAACCCCAGCAAGTCCTTCTTTGTAACAAAAATAACAAGGAAAAACCATCACTGAAGTCAGCTGCCGTGTCTGCTCCATTCAGCAGCACACGCAGCATTCCACACCCCCGCCTCCCCACTTTTCCAACGGAAGGCTGAAGGTGTTTTTCTTCATCTTTCACTGAGGTCAAGGTTGGTCATTGTAATTAAATATTAGATTCTCTCAGGTCTTTAAAAAACCTAAGTGCTCACCGTGAGTCCATCTTTACTTGTGAAGCTAATGTTTTTTTGACTCAGTGTGAATCATATTTAGATATGACTTATTGTATTGGGTCAATATTGATTGGACCAGACAGCATCTAAGATTCTTTCCAAAGAGCAAAAAAGAGGATGCCTAGATATCTAATAAGCAATGTTAAATATAAAAACAGACCATTAATTTTCAAGTGCACAATTATGACTCAATTTTCCAATTTGAATATTTATAACAAGTGGCTATTATTTTTTTTCCAAATGGTTTGGAAATTTTACTCTAGTTCATTAGGAGATGTCACCTTGTTTCTCACAAAAGCTAAATCAAACCTCTTTACTCTTGATTCAACAAATTTCCAAGATTGTTACATTCCAAGTGGCCAATGATGTGAGGTTCTAAAGCAAAACAGGACAAAATGATCCACCAAGGACATACAAAAATGGTGTCAGAAGCCTGAGGGACTGAGGCATGTTCCCCACCAGACAGTGAAGCTACATGTCCTGAGGCAGGGTTCTAAAGGCTAGGGTCCTGCAGTGGGACATGTCTTTAGGAGGGCCATAAAGTGAGTACTACTTCCCACTCTCACCAAAAATCCACGTGATCAACAAGGCTGCATGCGGGCTCCATCCACTCCCTTGGGATTTCTGTGCTATTGTCCTGTACTTAGGAGAAAGGGCTGCCTGTGGGTCAAAAAAAGTGCTGGATCACTGTATATCCATGGCTGGCTCCCTGGCACAAGGGCCTCAGGAACAGCCAGTGGGCATGGAACATGGATTGGGAAAGGCCTGCGGCATGTTGGAGGGATCTCTTGTGGAGTACTTGTGGAAGGACAAAGCTTACACAGGCTGGGTGGTAATCTGCACCACTGGAGGGAATACCCACTCTCCCATCTGGGAGAATAATGAAGGCTTCTGGGAAGAAATAGAACCTGGCCTAACCCTGAAGAAAGGGAAGGATTCCAACAGGTGAAGTTGCTGCACCAAAGTATGCTCCATAGTTATTTGAACTTAATAATAAGAAATACACTTTAAAGAGATCAAACTTTGAAAAGTCAATCTAAAATGCTATATCCTCAGAGAATGTGTCCCTTTCAAGCTGGATGCTCTTTTCCCCAAAGTGGGCCATTAATCTTCATATTTCCTCTGGAAATTAACAGCTCATTAGACACTCAAGTGATGCAACTCCTACAGTACATTAGTTTTTCATGGTTAGGACCAAGGGAAGTTCATCTTGCTTTAAGAAAATTTAAGCCATTAAAAATCTTTTGGAAATTTCCTAAGATAAATAGAAGTACTGAACCTGCAACGTCAACAAAACACCATAAATATGGCAAACTCAGCCTAATCCTCACGTCCTAACCCTTGTGAACAAGCAGTCTCATGGTGACAAGATGGAGCCAGGCCAAATAGCCAGCCTCTGCCTAAGAGGGACAGAACAAAACTAGTCAGTGAGACCAACCAGACAAGTACAACACTAGGTTGATCTCCCTTTGCTACTAGAAGCATAGTGCAGGCTTGTCCAGTAAAAACTCTCTCCCATTCCCAAGGACCTGATCTTCCAGGAGGCACATGGGATGAGGCCTGCTGGGCACCAGGTGGCATTGTCATTCAGATGGAGGAGGGCCATTCTGTGATTCTCATGGCTGATCTGGTCACACAAGGGAGTCTCCTTTGCCCAATCCTTTTTCATTCACACACAGCTAGGCTTCTATTTCATGCTGGGGTCACTGTAATAAACAGGCAGTGGAACACTCATCAAACTGAGTGAATCAGCAACTCCCCTTTTCAAGAACCCAAGGATCTGACCACAGAAATCAAACATGACACCATCAATGACTATAAATACTACATCATTGTTATTTCTTATTAAGCTACAAAACATGAATGTTAGTAGATTATGGAAAAGGCCCAGTGTCTTCAGAAAGTTTTTAAAAGCTTAGATTCCAAAGCTTCCGTGTATTTATATAAAGACACTGCATAACAGGTACCACATAATTCCATGCTCATATTACTACATAATTGAAAGAACTAATGAGAAAAGAAGCAATGAAACAATATTAAAAGAGAATAAATAAAAGATCACAAAACCATTCAATCATCATTGAAAGAGAAGTTTGACCTAGAACTTAGTGGCAGAAAGAAATAAATTAGTTTGTGAGAATGGGATCTATCCCTTTGGTTATCTTAGTAATATCAGTGATCAAACACAAAAGGATTTCTGAAATATTATTACCTAACTGATCCCATTCATATGAAATACTATGTGGCATTCCTGTTGGAGACAAAGGACTTCAATTAAATTGTTTGGGGAAGTTCATGGGTGTGGTGTGCTTCTCTCCTAGGACTGAAGATCCCCTGAAGATCCCTCACAGAACCTTAGTCAGGGTCTATAAACCTGCCATTATTTCCTCCATTTCAGAGGTTCCAGGGAAAACAGTAGAGGCAGGGAACGGGTCAGGAGATGTTGAGAATGCTTTAGAAGTAAAGTTCTGATGTGTCTCAGGGAGGACGGTTCATTCATTCCCTAAATCCACTTGTAAAGAGGATTTATAATCAAAGTCCATAGCTTTTTCCTTTCTTTGACAGCTCCAAACATAAAACTTTCCATTCCAAGGGAGGCAGAAGAACCATTTCTCTATACAAAGCAGTATTAAGCCAGAGTTAAGAATGACTTGAGAAGCTTTTGAGGTGTTTCTGAGAGTTTAAACTTGAGAGTCTAAATGGAAAGCGTACAAAATCAACTGGTACACTGACTTCCACCCTAATAAAACTGAGGATAGTATTCTAAATTAAAACAGCTAAGAAAGCTTCAGGTTTTGATGTAAAGGACATATGTACACATGATAAGTATTTCTTCAATAGATCACTTAAGCAGGCAGAGGGTTTCTTACATTTCATCTTGTTTTGGCTTTTTAACATGAACAATAGTTGAACCCAGAGTTTAGCAGGGGAAGGAAAATATGCTGGACTGCCTTCAGGAAATGGAGAAACTTCTCCAATGACCTCTAGCTCCCCCTGGAAAGAAAGGCCCATCTTTTTAATACCAACACACCAACAGAACTGAATGTGAATACATTAGAAAGCAAGAGCATGGCCCAGGCAGGGTGTGAGCAGGTCCTCTGAAGACAAATGGGAGGAAAAGATGGCATTTAGCAAAGCCTCATGGAAAAGGACAGGTCTCCATGTGCTGAGAGCTCAGTTGGCCTGCTGCAGCGTCAGAATCAAGAACCTGCACATTATAAGCACATGGAAGCCTAGGGGAGAGGGATGACATGAGTCTTAGTTGGCCCCAATAGGTTGAATTAGGAGCACCAGGGAGAAGTTGCAGAAAGAACACAACTTAGATGTCAGACAAAATTTCCTATCAATGAGAACTGTCTCTAAATGGCAGAGGCAGCCTTGGGAAGACATCACATGCTCCGTTTGGAAGCCTCTAAGATGCTAGATCGTCACCTGTGGGGAATGCTGCTGGGGGAATTCCTTTTGCACATGGACTGGATGATAAGGCCATCAAAGACCCTTCTAGGCTTAAGCTGTATGATTTGGGGTCCAGGATTCTTGCATGCCTCTTGTGGGGGTGGGAAGACATGGGCAAGCCTCACCCAGAACACGGAGGGGACAGAAAAGGAAGGGTTGCCATCTGTGTCTCTGACCTCATTACATTATCTTCCCCATTTCCAAAATCTCCTACTGCTGTGCAGGCTCATCTCCCAAGTTTACAACATAAGTGTCATCTATGACTTCTCACTTACCTAGTCCTGTAGCAAGTCCTGTTTCTACCTTCCTAGCCTCCCCTACTCTCCACTCAGGTCCCATCACCTCCTCTTGCCCATACTTTGGCAGTGATCTTCTATTTGTCCACCTGCCTCCAGTTCTCCCCCTCCCCCATCCAATCCCACTTCCATTCAATACAGGTCTGTCAACACCCTTCCCCCCATTCTAGAATTATCTCTCACATCCTTTCTTGATTTGGGGGGTTCATAATGTATGTTGGTCTTAGTCTAACTCAGTTATACTCATATTGGTAGGCACTAAGATGCCCAATCAGAGTTTGGAAACCAGTGGCCAAGGTCAATGATTGCTCTGGAGAGCAAGACTTGAAGTTGACAAAGTTTTTCGAGGATCTTAGCACCTCTGAGAAGGAATTCCTCTCTTGAGAAGGAAGCCCTTTCCATGTTCGCTTGACTGTGATGAATGTCCTTTTTCTTTTTTCCTCCTTTTACATTTTTTTTTTTTTGGTCATTAGGCATGGCTCTCTGGGAGGTGGATAGCTGGTAAAATGCAGATGATGTAAAAGTGGAAAGAACTGATGAAAACCTACTTTTTAAAGAATCTTGGCTTTTAGAACCTGGCCCTCCAGTATAATGGGTCTGCAACAGAGAGGTAAAAATTCCATCATGTTTGGTTATGGTCCTGTCCCATTATTCCTTTTCTACAGAAAGGCCCTGGTGAGACTAGTCCTGCTCTGCCATCATCACCTCAGGTAGCTGCCCAAGGCAAGCAGACCCAGGTCAGCTCTGTGCTGAGAAGCCTACACTGCCAATAACCCCCAAACCTCCCAGGTTTATTTAGCAGGGAGCTCCCCTCAGGAAAAGGAGCCAATTAGACCCTCCTTGGATTCAAAGCAAAACCAAGTCCTTTAATATCATGAGTTTTAACTGTGCCTTCAAGTTGTGAATTCAGTGTGAAGTAACTAACATGCTTTATTAAATAAGTTTCACTGCCTTATCGCAGAGTAATTAATTTCTTATAGCGCATTAACAGCATTCTTATCATCAGGAATATGCTAATGTAGTTTGAAAGCTGAAACCACCATGTGACCAATTAGAAGATTTGTGACACTTGGGAAATGGGCTGCATGTCACGTAATTATTTTGTGACCTATCAGTTAACTTCCAAAAACAGAACAGCTTCATTTTTTAAATCTTACAGAGTGCTTCCTTTAAGGAAGCTCTGGGGTACAGAAAGGAAACCACCATCCCTTCCCTGGTCTCAGTTTAGGGGATCAGACATGATAAATGTCAGGGTTTCTCCCAGCCTCTATCTCAATGTTTCTCACCTGATAGGTATCATTTTAAATCCTTGCCCCAAACCTATGGGTGAAGTGATAACCCAGGCCAACTTTGAAGGCTCCTCTCCCTCGGCATGCTAGTCTTTATATACACACCATGTCTTCTGTGCCTACCAGAGCCTCTGGCCCAGTCACCAGTTGAAGACTCTGGTGTCTCCAGACTATAGCCAAGTCTACCAAGCATCCACAGCAGGTATTCACAATTGCCATCTCACCAGGAGCAGGGGCTACTCCTTGGGCTCGGACAGAGGACAGGGGACACTGCAGAACAGCCAACTGTGCTGGAATGCCTGGCTACATTTAATTTGAAATCAGCACTGATTTTAGAGCTAGCCTGAAAGCAAGATTTCCTTTGATGTATGATCATCTTCATGAAAACAGACTCTGCTGTTTGGTTAATTTTTAAGGAACTGAATTAGAAGTGATGCAAGAGGCCTATTTCTTTTGACTATGAATCACACTAGAAAAAGCCAAGGTGATGAAGTTTGAAAAAAAGACGTTCCCTTTTCAGCAATCCTCAATTACCAACAGAGAGTACACGACAAGTTAAAAATCCTGGGTCAGCTTCCCCTTACTGCCCAGCACAGGACCCTCTCTCACCATCAAGGCAATGAGCAGTAATAAAGGGTTGGTTAAGTGAACAGACTCACAAACACTGATGTCACAAAAGGAAGATGCATTTGACGACTGCTTCTATGGACTTTGGGATGACGTGACATTTTGCACCTTTCATGTGAGGGTTCCTTTTCATTAGCATGGAATACCTAGCATTCACATGGTTGTGGAAAGGATGTAGTATGAAAAACAGAAAGATTCACTTACAGAGATGAAGTGAGGCCTCAGGCATTCTAATGGCAATGTTCTATGTACCTAGAGGTATGCTTGAGGATGCACTGCCCTCCATGAAAGGAATCTGCTGCCCTTGGATACAAGGCACAGTCAGACCTGGCCCATGTCTGTGGCCTTCTAGTTTGATGGGACGCAGCAGAGTATGAGTTCCATGGTCACCTCTGGCAGGACAAAGCACCAGAGAAGACTCTGGGTGGGCAGATTATTCAGCAAATTGCCACATGGTCCAAAATTGTTTGTAATAGATGAAAACACAGGGAAAACAAATATTTTTACAAGCAAAGACAGAAAAATGACCCTTCTTCCTTTCTCAACCTGTTTAGAATGTCAACAAAAGAATACTTCATTAACTTAAAAGTAACTAAATGCATTGATGCCCAGGTTGTTACAATTAATTTTCAAAGAGATAAATCCAACTAATAAAAAGATGCCCAATTATTAGGACAAGAAAAAGATTTTCCTTTAAAGAAACAGGGTTGCTTTCTGTAGCTTGTTTTCTTTGAAGTGACTTGAAAAGTGCCACCTAAGTCATCATAAAAGATGCTGACAAAATTTTCTCAGAGGCAGCTGCATGTACAGTGGATAAGACCCTGGGCAAGTCACTTAACTGCTACCTTGCCTCAGTTTCCTCAATTATAATATGGGGATAAAAACAGGGCCTAGCTTACAAGGTTGTTGTGAAAATCAAATGAGATATATTAATAAAGAACTTAACACAGAGCCTGTTTAGTCAATGTTCATTCCCTTCCCCCAACTGGGCAGTCCCACCTTCCTTCACACATTGTGACATAATGTAGGTTATCAAAAAGCAAATCCCACCTCCCTCAAAGGAATTAAGTGGTGGCTGAGTCCTGGGACTCAGAGAGACAAAAAAGGGACAAGAACTTGGTTGTCTTTTATATCACAGTCATCTGAATATGAAAAATATCCTGAAGATCTCAGCCCACTTTCCTATACTAATAAAATGATACTATTTATTATGCAAGGAAGAAAGAATTATTATAAAAAATCTTAAAGCATGTATTATAGCTCTATTAATGAAGTCATTAATCTGATGACAGCGAATGCAGTAAGAGTCATTTAGCATTAGCAATATCTACGGTAAATGTAACTGCCTTTGCATTAGCATATTTCATTATCAAACACTTCCTAAAATGGTACATTTAACTATATTTATTTGATTAGAAAAGTGATTCTTATAATAAGAAGTTTGGCAAAATGTATATCCACGCAGAATATCGTGTGGGGAGAAAAATGCTCTAAAATGACAGAAAGGCCCATTACTTTATTATGACTGGTTCTGCTGCTAAGTAGGGATGTGAGCTGCAGTAAATTGTTAACCTCTCGGGGACTCAGTTTCTTCAGCTGTGTGCCTGGAGAAGGTTATTGCTAAGATCTGACAGTATATACAACATTTCTGGAGAGAGAGCCCAGCTGCCAGGTAATATTCCATCTCATTCAGGTACCTGGGGAACATAGGCAGTGTTATGCCCTGGTCACAAGTTTCTCTGCGGACACAGTATCATGAAGAAAGCATCTTGATTTTTAGGCTGGAGACCATCACTAACCCTAAATGATGCCCCCAAGGGTGGCCATGGAAGCGAACAGGCACTTAGTGAGGTGGAGCCCCTTCCAATGAGCACAGAGAGAGGGCCATATGGGCTTTACCAAGACTAAGAGCCAGCTGTCACTAGTTTAATGACAATTAAAATAACAAGGAATGGGAGGTCTTCTACTACAAAGTAAGTAGGAGGCAAACCTCCATGGGAGTGGTGGAGGCTAATCTCATGCCAAGATGTTGCAGGCAGCTTTTCAGAAGGACTGAGACCAATAGGGTGAAGTGACTTGCCCAGTAGTAAGTGCCTGAGGCTGGATTGGAACTCAAGATGAATCTTCCTGACTCCAGGCTGGGGGGTCCATCCACTGTAGCACCCTCTAGCTGTGATGATCTTACTAACCCAGCTTGGGCCCTGCACAATCAGGGCTTTGAGGAAAAATTAAAAAGGAAGTTCTGCCAGTCTTCAAACTATGATAACAATTCCCCAAAACACCAGCCCACTTCCCCAGGACTCCCGGGAAGGTCCCAATGATTCATATTCACAATTCACAACACATGAGCAAAGAGAAATACCAGGCATACAAGTCTATTCACATGATCCACAATTCACTTATATTGGCAGTTTATTGCTCATTCAGATATTTCATCCTATTTGTTCCTTATCAGGACAGAAATTCAGTTGAAAGCATCACTCTATTCCAGGGGCCCTCACTAGCAGCCTCTGATGGACTCCCTTGGCTCCTGAAATGGACAAGCACAGCAGCACTCAAGTGGTGTTTGTAGAGTAGAAAGTTCCCTGACTTGAGGGTCAGAGGGCACTCCCGGGGTCACTCATTTGTAAAATGGGCAGTCTGGACCAAAAGCCCTCAGAGCTGTGTTCCCTCTTCTTGGTCTAAAGCCACAGCTGATCAATACCACCGGGAACTAGAGATGACGATATGTCTTTTTTGGGGCACTCAGGTGCTCCACAAACTGTTTACCTGGTGCTTTTGATATGTGATCTTTGCCTCACCAGAGTTTTGGTGAGGACAGAGTTAAACTTGCCACAAATATTTAAATAAAACACTCATGCCCTCCTGTAATTCATAACAGATATATTTTCAAGAAGTAAAATGCTGATGATATCTGGGTTATAAGCTTACTGCCGAAATGATTTAGGTAGCTTTTTCTCCCACACAATAACAGTGTAAGGTCTTTCTTTCCAAGCAATGAATTACAGTTGACATCTCAAACCTATTCTCCTATATCTCCAAGTTCAGAAAAATGAGAAAACATAAATATTTATTCTAAATATAGAGGACATAGGACACAGATAAAAATGACCCACTATGGGAGGATGAATAACTGTTAAGTACATTGGTACTTAGAGTTCTAACAGTAAAGGACACTCAGGGTTTCTGTCCATTTGTATTTGACGATACTTAAGCTTAGTGAGTAAATACAAATTCAGCACCGTCAGATCTTTGCGATGAACTGTATTGTTGGCTCAGTGGTAGGTGCTGACAGAAAATTCAACATTGCTGCCTGCTACACAATTCAAAGGAAAAAGGATTCAATAACTTTTATTTGAATGAGTGTTGATGGCACAAACTTGGATGTAAAGTTTTTTTCCATGCATGTAAGCTTCCATATACGTTTCTTTCTTATGAGGCAGTGCTATCTGTTCAAGGAAATGATTAAACCATTTTTCCTAATGTTTCTTAATCTTCATGCATAATTACAAAATACATGTAGAAAACAACAGTAACCATCTGCCCACGTCAGCAGGCTCTTTGCAGATCAGAAAAGAGCAAAGAAGGGACAAGATAGAGAAAGGGGCCCTTTCGATACAGCCAGATCTTACCCAAACTCTGTACAGGTGTCCCTGGACTTGCCCACATCAGGTGTTTATCAGCTGATGAACTGAATCCTTTACCTCTCAGAAAGTACTCAGCAAGTGAGGGGAGGAGAATTAAAATCTAACCAGATTTGTTAGAATTTTTATTATGATTAATTAAGGCAATTAGAATCTCACCATTTAACAAGGAATGTTGGATAGAGGCATCTCTTGCTTAATGGAAAAGAAATACTGAGGCCCTGGATTCTAGTACACAAATCTTATTTACCCATCAACTTTCTTGCTAAGACCAGAGGTGCCCTACTGGAAAAGAAAGAGGTTACCATGTGTGACATCATCAGGCAAGTGAAGGAAGCAGATGCACCGAGGGCTGAGTATTCACACAGTAAAACAAAACAAAACCATAGATGCACAATGCTCATGACCAAGTCTATGCTGGGCACCTCTCCAGGCAATTCCGGAGGAGAGACACTACATCCAGAATTGTGCAGGAAGAGAGCCCTGAGAAAGGTCTTAGTGCTCCCAACAGCTGCAGTCTAACATAAAACACCGTCGTGGAACAGTCTCCCAGTGACACTGCATATCTGTGAATCATGGAAGCCAGAAGGGCCACAGAACTCTAGGGGCAGCTGACCTAGAAAGAGGTCCAGTAGGTCTAAGGAGGATGAGCTGATGGTCATAACCAACAGGAAATAGTATACAAGGCATCCAACCTGTAGGAAGCAGCCCAGACTTCTGCAGGGAGCTGGAGCAGGAATACACAGGCAGCTCCACAAGAAATGGGAAAACCCAGAGCAAGTCCTCCATGCTGGCTTCTTCTCCAAAGGATCAACAGAAAGCCATGGGCGAGAATCATATGGAGAGGTTGCAGAAAGCAGAAGCTGAGGCCAGTGAGGTCAGGGTGGTGGAGCCCAAGTCAGCAAGGGCACAAAGTCTCCTAATCGTGTACCTGTTGCAGGGCCTTCTCATGGAGGCTCACTACCCACAGTGCTTGAACTGAACTTACACAAGAGTCTCGAAAGCTAAGGGACTGAAACATCTAACTTCCCACTTACTCAAATTCACAATACAAGTTGGATAACCAGTGCACTATGCCAGTGTTAACAAGGCAGCTTCTCATGATGGGAGGATTGACTTCTGGCACTTTGGGCATTTACAACCAGGTCAGGATAAAACTGATCCTCACACAGGTGTCCCAGAGGGTTGATTACTGTTTCAACAACATCCATGTGTTCTGTTTTCTGTTGTTGGTTTTTTTTGGTAACATGCCTGATTTTCCTAAGAGCTATGCGTGTCATGTGAATCAGTTCCTGGGGGCAGAAATAACGTTGAGATTAAGGTAGGGTACAAATATAGCAATGGATGGCTCCATTCCTGAGAGGGATCCTAACTAAGGAACATGTCCCACTGCCTTACCACAGAAAGCCTTTATTCCGTGTCTCCTGTTTCTCTCCATGGTTGGATGTGCTCCTTTTCCTTCATAAAATGGGGGGAAGATGAGAATGAGCAAAAATCTCACATCTGAAATGGGCCAGGAAGTACAAAGTGGTTTTATTCCTCCATCGAGTTTAGCATGAAGGAGGGCTGCATGGAGATTAGATGTAACAGCAATGTGATTTCTTCCTAAGACTAGAGGTGGGTTGAAGAGAGAATAACTTTTAGCCAAACTTGACATTTACGTGGATGAAGTGCTTTGGCTGATTCCTCTTCACTCTCCTCTTGCAAACACAAATTTAGTCTACCTATAGCTAAATAAAATGAATTGTTAGTATTTATCTTTAGTTCTGAATCCTTCAAGTAAATAAAACAAAAAAAAACCCGCAGAAATGAAGTGCTGGAAGCAGTCTCATTTATAATTTAGTCTAAGTCAAATCTAAATAGGACCCCCTTCCAACAACAGACTCAGAATGTGGCAGATGCAACTCAAGATTCTCTTCTACGCGATGCTTCCCCAGACCCCCCAACTTCAGGGTGGATTTAACTGTTTTGTTTATTCTGTAAATTGTATGCTATGTATACACACACACACACACACACACACACGCTGACACAGTTAATCTCTCTCCCTAATAGAAACAGAAGCTACTTGAATGGAGGGATTGTTTCACTTTTGGTCTTTGTACCCCCAGGACTGAACACACATAGATGTCCATTTTAAGACCTCGAGTGAGGGGAACCTGGTCTCTCCCAAAGCAGTCTTTACATGTCCTCTTGCTTTGGGGCCTTGAATGCTACAAGTCAGTCACTCTTCTCTCCTCCTTCCACCATCCTCTTAGGGTATAAACCCCAGGTCCTTCAATATGCTGACTGCCTTCCTCTGCACATTCTCCAAGTGGTCAGCATCCTTGACAAATGGTGGTGACCAGTTACACAAGAATACAGATGGGCAGGGAGGACAAGATGACCACCTCCTCATTTTCATTCCAGTCTAAGCCAAAATCAGCTTTCTTGGCCTCCAGATCCTACCAGGGGCTCAAACAAAACTTGCAGTAGAACTTGGGAAAATGGCCCTTCAAATCCAGATGAAGACTGCACTGACCTCTCTTCCAGGTTGTTTTAGTAGATTCAGGAAATGTTCTGGAATATTCCAAAGGTTTGGAATCCTGACTCCTTCATCCCACAGCTAGACAGCTCTCATTCCTCAGCTCTGGGGCATTGAATGTCAAAGCTGAATGCCATCTATGCTTTTATCAAAGTCAGTAATAAAAATGTCCAAAAGCCAAGGCCAACCGCAGACTCAAGGGGCACTCCTCTAGAAGATTCTCAACCAATCAATCAGTAAGCATTAATTAAGCTCATACTATGTGCCAGACATTGTGCTGGGTGCTACATATACAAAGACAAAAGCAACAGTCTCTAACCATAAGGAGCTTATATTCTGATGAGGGAGGTATGTGTAAATAGGTATAAACAACAGATACCAGGTAACCTTGTGCCAGTGTGGGAACCACCTGCATGGGGAACCAAGTAAGACTTCTGAAGGTATCACAAGAGATGAGGCTTGAAGGAAATCAAGAATTCCAACGGGAAGTGAGGAGACAGGTTATTGTAGGTAAGGGAGATGGTCAGTGAAAAGGCATTGAGAGAGGAGGAATAGTGTTTTGTTTGATTAACAGTAAGCAGGCTGGTCTTGACTAAAGAAAGGGTGGAGTAGAAGAGTAGGTAATAATAGAGAAAAGGGAGACTGAGGCTAGGTTGTGAAGAGTATTAAAGGCCAAAGGGCTGGGACTGGCTCCAAGAGGTTTGATGGAGCTGCTAGCACTAACTGAATAGAAGTGACATGATGGGACCCATGTTGGCAGTGAAGCATACAGATCAGGATGGCCACAGGAACAGGGGAGAGGGCCTTGACTAGAGTGGGGTTTATGAGAGGGGAGCAGGAGTCTAGCCAAGAGATTTGTAGGGGAAAAAAGACAGGACTTTGCAAATGCCTACATATGTCACTAAGAATGAAGGCAGAAGGATGCCAGTGGCCTTGATGCAAAGGATGGCTTGACATGCAACCGAAAACAGGAAGGGCTTTCTGAAAGGAGACTCTGGGAGGCTGGAGGAAGGAAGAGGTTTGACATAGGTCTTTAGAGGGGAGGAGGATGCCTTTGCTGCAGTGATGGTCTAGGCACAAAGAGATAGAAGCTTCAGGCTGGTGTCTCCCAGAATGCTCCAAACCTCTAAGAGTTCACTACTTTGACACCAGCACACAGCTCATCGATCTCTCTTTCCATATAACTAGCACCAGAGACTCTTCAGGTGAGGAAACATCTTCTGCCAGTCCTGGTTGGACATTCTCTGATATGTCTGAGTGTTAGGGCAGTTGCCTCCAACGGGGGAGTCTAAGCAACTTGTCTTTAGGGGGCTAATCTCAAGTCTTCCCAGTGGGGAGGCCAGGTGAGGAGTCTGCCCGCTAAATGATGCACCTGCTTAGCAATTCTATCCTTTCTGAAATGTGTACAAATGCTCCCGGAATTAACATGTTCTTGAATTTGTCAGGAATTGAAATGACACTACAGCTTTCAGACTCCACACTCACCACTCACTGTTCTCCAAGTCTTTCAATAATCATTGCTCAATATCCGAGGATCCTGTTCACCTGGGCCAGGGGTCTAGGACTCATCAAGGGCAGCTGGGAACCCTCTGACCATGCCCCTAGTTCTCCAGGAGCCACATTAAAACCACCCTGGCAGCAGGCACAGAAGCCAAAGAGAAGACAGTCAGCTCTGCCTTTTAGTCATCATCTCGTTACTGTCAGGTTTATTCCCTGAGGCATCTGTTATCTCTCAGTATTATCTGGCAATGAGACAAACTCTCTTACGTTATAGTAGACTCAAAAATGAACATTTTATATGGAATACATTGAAAAATGCAATTTGTCACCAAATACTTTCCCCTGTAACCTATTTGTCTCTCTGTTCAAAATCAAATCTGGATTCCTAGCAACAGGGCTGACTCTCTCAGGTTCCTCTCATTCTGAATACATCTGACTCCACTTTAGTTACTACACAATAGATAGATACAGTCTTCATCTAAATAGAACGTATCTTTGGAAAGTCCTTTAAATATGATTTCAAACCAATGGCTCCACATTTCTATTTGCATTTAATTTCCTTTCAATACTAAATTCATCAGAGTGTGACAATTAATTAACTTAATTAGGCTAACTTAATTACGCTCTTTCATAGGTCAATATGTAGAGCTACTCAGATTAATAGCAGAGCTTGTAAAGTTAATCTTCTCACATAACGCAAATGATGCCAAGTCAAGTATTAAATACCTTCCAACCAACAGCTAAAGCAGTTATGTGTCCTGAAGGGCAGGGATGGCGGAAGGTAAAGTCTAGACAAGAACCTGGAAACAACACTGAATTTCAACCACAACGCTTTAAAACGATTTCCTTCAGGGTCTCCCCACAGGCTGAAACTTCCCCTTTCAGGAAAATTACCTGAGCACAGCCAAAGACTCAACTGGACCAGTGGCTGCTTCTGGAGCATGGTTTGGTGTCAAAGAAAGCCCTTCCAGGCTTCTCTGTGCCCTTCAATGTTGGCTCTTGACTCCAGTGCCTGTGATTTGACAAAGGAATCACTCTGTTGAATAAATCATGGGACTCACAACCCAAATTAATAATCCATAAACTAAACATAACTTGGCGCAGTTCCCAAAATACGATTCAATAGTGAAGTGGATAGTTAAAATTATTCTAGGAACATTCTTTGTGAAGGGGAGGGGACTAGGAAGAAGAAGATGAATATGGCGGGCCAGCTGTGGTGGCTCCCTCACCCACTGCTTCAGGCCCTTGGCTGGTGGGGCAGGGGAGCACATGGGGAACCCTAGGGGAAGCAGGAGGGGACATGTCAAGGTATTCCATTGCTGAGAAGTTCAGAGATTCGGAATAACCAAGAAGGATGTCCATGGGAGGTTTTCTTCACAGAACAGAAAATAGGTTTGGGGCAAGGCATCTGTCTGTTTAGTGGTGTTCTGCCATCAGAAAGAAATGCTGGGATCTATGCTTTAGCTCCACTCACAGTAAAACATTCCTGAAATTAGTACTGTTATATTAATAATTAATTATTAATTGTGATCTACCCTTTTCCTTCATTTTCTGTAAAGGCTCAACTCCTGTTAAGGGCGGCCTGTCTCTGAAGGGTACAGAGATTGCCTTCAAGGCACCATGCAGCAGGAAGTTGAATTTCTGTTTTGTACAAACAGAATCCAGTCTGGGAGAGGCCCAACCTGAGGGAAGGAAGCCCTGTCCTTGATCTCCATTAGAGTTTAGGATAACCCAGCTTACAAAGAAGAAAGGCCAGCCAGAGACGTCTAGATGGGGATGGGTTCCTCTGTCCAAACTGATGAGGTAGCCGAGTCTCATGATCAACCATGTTCTTAGCAGGAGATGTGAAGACGGTTAGCCCATCTCCTCACTAAATGTTTATCAATCATGGTTCATTTTCACTGGTTGAGGAATTCCCTTTCAAAAGGTATTAGAGATGTCTCAGGGTCTCCCTTGGGCCTTTGTTTACCAAGAAAACCAACGACCACTGATTAATGATTGCTGGCTGGCCTAATTAACAAATTTATTATTAACTACCCAGAAACTCTATCTCTTGAGGTTTTCATTCATTACATTCCTTAATCTCCCAAGGGGATCTTCAGAACAGAATCTTGGCAAGAGGATTTTACTTTCAGAAGCTCTCAATTCTGTTCTCGATTCTTTCTAAAAAAAAAAGCGTATCAGAAGTCTGCCTGACAACCACATTACAAACAAAATCTGGATTTCTCAAAGCAGTATCAACTTTAAAAAGCAAGTAATGAAAGGAAAAAAAAGCCTATAACCATTAGGTGTTCACACATTGTTAGGTTAATATTTTTATTTGATTCTAAATTAAATTCACTAAAGAATGAACAAGAACTTAATCATGAAAAATAAAATATTCGAATGGTTCAATTAAAGGAGTTTAATTTACAGCTATCGAGAGCAAAATTTTAAAAACGGCACTTGCATATTGGGAAAACAGTTGTCTTTAAGTTGCATTTACAAAAGAAAGAGTTCAATGAAAAGAGCTATCCTTTATTATTATGGCCTAATTCAATGAGGTGACTGGTTCTACTTCTGACCCCTTCCACGAATTATCCTGAAACCTCATGTCCTCCTTGAAACTTTCCAGGTCGAGGGCTAGGGAGAGCTAAGAAATCTTCCAGGCTCGGACACTATCTCAACCTGAAAGATCTCACCTATATCCATCACCACCCCAACTGAAGGGATCCTGCTGCGTGAATAGAGTGTCTTGGAAAGCCCATGTGTCCGGATGACAGCTCACAGGAAGGCCATGCCTTTAGAAGGCAAGACACAAATTTCCCTTGAAATAGTGGATTCAGAATATGGCTGACAAGGAAAAAAAAAACAGTATCCAAAGCTGAACAAAGCAGTAAGCCAGTAAAAAAAAAAAAGGAAGACATAACTCATTGGCAAATGAGAGAAATACTCCCCTCAAATTAATGTCAGAAGGTTCTATTGTTTCCACAGCAGCCCAAGAATTTCCTAGTAGAAATGATCCCTGGGCCAAGATGGCAGAGTAGAAAGATGCATATACTCTAGCACTTCCCCCCCAGCCCACAAAATACCTGTAAAAAATGACAACAAATTCTAGAGCAGCAGAAGCCACAGAACCACAGTGAATGAGGTTTCCAGCCAGAGGTAACCTGGAAGGCCAATAGGAAAGGTCTATCTCACAGGACGCTGAGCAGAGTGGAGCCTAGCCCTGGTCACACAGCACTGGGAGGAACAGGACCCGAACAGACCTCTGGGGCAGAATTCCCCAGATCCCTCAACCCACAAGCTACAAAGAAAGCTCCAAAGGTCAGTGTTGGGAGGGTTTCCACGGCTGGGAGGGAGGGCAATGGGAGGTCTATCTCACAGGATGCTGAGCAGACTGGAGCCCAGCACTGGCCCCCAGCGGCAGCAGCAGCAGGCAGCTACACTTAAAGCCCCTGGCAGAATTGAGCAGAGAATCTGAACCTCAGCCCTCAGTGGTGGCCTCACCCCCACCCAAAGCCCGTGGAAGAGCTGAGCATCTGATCTGAATCTCAGCCTTGAGCAAGGTACTAGGGACAGGAGAAGCACTAGGACCCTCCTTTTGACAAAGGATTCAGAAATCAAGTAACTGGCTGGGAAAATGCCCAGAAAAGGGAAAAAAAATAAGACCATAGAAGGTTACTTTCTTGGTGAACAGGTGTGTCCTTCCATTCTTTCAGATGAGGAAGAACAATGCATACTGTCAGAGGAAGTCAAAGGTTTCTGTCTCTAGTACCTCCAAAAAGAATTATGAAATGGGCTCAGGTCATAGAAGAGCTTGAAAAGCATGGCAGCAGTCTGCTAAAAGAGAACCAAAAAAATGCTGAGGAAAATAACACCTTTAAAAAGAGGCTAACTCAAATGGCAAAAGAGGTCCAAAAAGCCAATGAGGAGAAGGAGGCTTTAAAAAGCAGAATTAGCCAAATGGAGGAGAAGGTTCAAAAGCTCACTGAACAAAATAGTTCTTTAAAAGAGAGAATCAAGTTCAGGGAAGCTAATGACTATGAGATAAACCAAGAAGTTAGAAAACAAAACCAAAAGTTTGAAAAAA